>NW_026844366.1:181748972-181884982 GCF_025583915.1 Anolis sagrei ordinatus | reverse complement strand
GTTGTTTGTATAGCTATGTGTTTGCAGATACTGACTTTTTGTAACTGTCTTTTATGTGTACTGTACACCGCCATGAGTCGCCCGTAAGGGCTGAGAATGGCGGTTAATAAGTGCATCAAATAAATAAATATCAAAGAGCAGTCTAAATTTCTCAGGACACACACTTGACAAGCAGAAGATGTACTTTGCTGAAACTTGCACCTTGGTGAGAACCTTGCTTTGGAAAGTGCTGATCTTGTAACCTCATTGTGGACCTTGTTGTATCTTGAATCCTTGGAATCTGAATCTTCCTTGGCTCTGACTTATGGATTAGGACTTCCCTTGGACTCTGGCTTGACTTTTGGAACTCTGACTACGGTTTGTAGTCCTGAAACCATGCACACTACGCTAAGGAACTTTTGGCTCTGGACTCTTGTTTATCTGGCTCAACTCCTGGAACTCTTGACTATAGTTTGTAATCTTGCCCCCTGGAACATTATACTAAGTGAACTCTCGAGGTTTGACTCTTGGACTGCAAACCTTGGCTACTGTCTATTCTATCTCCTGAACCAGCTTTGTAGTACTCTCACTGTTAATGAGACTTTGCTTTGTAACTTCAGCTGTGTACTATCTTTGTGTTTTGAAGTCAGACTTTGAAGTGACCAAATGTTTAAGTTATTGCTTTAAGTAAAACATTTTTGACACAAGCTGGGTGTTGTTTTGACTAACCTCTGCCTGCATACTGGCAGAACTCTGGATCCTGACAGCGCATTATGTCAGAGATAGAGTTTTAAAAGGGTCTCTCTTTTTTGTTTGTACTCCCAAGTTCATCCTGCCCTTATGGCCAGCAAAAAGATACATTTCCAAACCCTGGTGGTAGTAGATGAGACAGGTATGTTGGTGCATGTGAATATACTTTTTGATCTACTCATTGTCTTGTGTAAAGTGGCATCCCCCTGTTCCAGTCCTGCTTTCAAACACAGGTCAAACTCCATTGTGCATTGGAAACAATTGGCTGAGATCACTGAGAATATTGAAGGGGGTACTGGGCACTATTACATATTTACCTTGTTGATCTGGATCCATCTTATTACATTTGGGGATACGGAGCAATGGTAGATTTCCTATAAGGAAAGGAATGTTACCATTTTCAAGTCACAGCAGAGGAGTACATGTCCAATACAACTCACAATATACAGCCAGCCCTCCATCTTTGATTAGATTAGGGGCACCAGAACCCCCCATTAAAATAAACAAACCACAAATATATATTTTTTTAATTTTGAGAGAAGACATCTCTAGGAATCTCTAGGTCCTTTGATGCAATTCTATGGTCAATGTTTGCCAGATGTTGTTTTGGAGAATCTTGAGATTCCTAGAAAGATCTTCTCCCTAGATCTCTTTGTCCTGCCACGCTACTACACTTTATTTATTTATTTATTTAGAGTTTTTATAACCCGGTCTTCTCGACCTCCGGAGAGGGACTCAGGCCGGCTAACAACAATTTCCATCAGAAGTTGACTACAGAGTCCTGTTGGAGGGCTTAGAGTAGAGGTCCTCAAACTAAGGCCTGGGGGCCAAATACGGCCCTCCAAGGTCATTTATCCTGCCCTCGCTCAGGGTCCACCTAAGTCTGAAACAACTTGAAAGCATATAACAATAACAACAATCCTATCTCATCAGCCAAAAGCAGGTCCACACTTCCCATTGAAATACTAGTAAATTTAGATTTGTTAGAATTGTTCATTTTAATTATTGTATTGCTTTTAAGTGTTTTTGCACTACAAATAAGATATGTGCAGTGTGCATAGGAATTCATTCATTTTTTCCAAATTATAATCTGGCCCTCCAACAGTTTGAGGGACTGTGACCTGGCCCTCTGTATAAAAGTTTGAGGACCCCTGGCTTAGAGACTCATAGAGCAATCATAGTAATTAAATCTGTGAATAATCAAATCCACAAAAGTCAAACCTGCACATTGTAATAAGTAAACACACAATGAAATGTCATTTCTAAGTATATGGATGCTACTTAGATCTGTTCTTTTAATAATAAGATCTTACCAAAAAGCTTTGCAAGAAAGGGATATTTTAGCCCCATGAGTTTAAAATTATATATACTGTATAAAACACTATTTACTTGATAAGTTTACATCTTTCTTCCAGGCATCTCTCAATTGCTGCACCAGTTTTAAGTTACTGGAAGTGTTTAGGTAGGAGATCAGATGTTATTCTGTACCCAGGAAACAGAAGGTGTTTAAGTATAAAACCAGGCAGTGACATTGTGATACAACTGCATTAATTAATTCTCAAGTAAAGGTTTTACCTCTATGTCCTCCCATTGACCCACACCGAAAACCAAAGTATTTACCTTCATAGTAGAATGATGTCCCAAGCAAAATTCTTCATCGTGAAATGGCTGTTTTGTTTATTGCTTCACAGTAACACAGCGAGATGCCCAAGTTCATGAACTATTGCGCCCCCATCTGGTGTCCCCTCCCCAATAAAGTGCAATCAATTAATAATCAAAAGTGTGAATAATTGAAAATGGAACAGCTTCTTTGATCTTGGCCTCTAAAGGGCACTCTGCGCAGGTTCCCCTTCTGCCTCCCCAGATGAAGACTGGGACATCTGCTTCCTGAGAAACATGATGCTACTACGGAAATAGAGAAGGACGAGGGACACAATTGTCATTAATACAGGAAGGTTACACGATCAGTCACCATGATTGTTTCAAATTAATTACCTTCATTTTTAAAATAAGAAAATAAGTCTGTGATGCAATCATAAGCACTTGTAATGTACCTTATTGAAGCTCAAATTGTTAAAGTTGTGATGCAAATCAAGCTCTAGCACAGTGGGTCTCTTTTATACATCATCTTATACTTACATGCATTGTTGAAATTAATACATGGTGTGAAGTCACATTTTCAATGAAAATGTGACTTCTATTTCTTGTGCTGGTCTATGACCGAAATAAATGATTTGATCATGTTGTGAGATATTGTGCTGTTGCGCGCTGACCTCCTATAAAATACTGTAAACAGGACTTAAATTCTGTTAGCCCAACGGGACGCCGGAGTTGCCTCAGAGAGAGGTTTTTTGGGATTTTCCTAAAAAGATGGGCTTCAAAGTCTTTAAAGATGCAACAAAATCTTTATTACTGAACAAATAACAAATCTTTAACAATTAGCTTCAAAGTTTTCTTAATAAACTATTGGCTTTCTCAATCTTGCCCCCAAGGGCAGGCAACTGTTCCTTCACTGTTGGGAAAATCCCCGACCTCTACCCTGTCTTCTCTTCTGTTGGCGTGGGGCCCCTCACCCGGTCCAATCTGCTTTATGGTTGCCGCAAGGGGCCCTTACCGAAACAGAGATCTTTGCAGAACTTCCAGGAGGAGGAAGATGTTCACTTCCCAATGATGGCTGGCTGAAGCGCTGTGGGACTGGATCCCTAGCAGGAGCTGTGAAGCTGTAAGTTCCTCAACAAACTGTAAAGTCCCCAGCAAAGGCTGTGCTGAGACTGTATATCTCTGGCCAAGCTATGTGGCCTTTTCTCCCCAGCCAAGCTATGGGGCTATTTCTCCCCGGCCAAGCTGTAAATGATGAAGCCTTTTACAGGAGGCCCTGGTTTAAGTCCTGTAAGAAAGGCTTCTCTGTGTGGGCTGAGCCAAAATGGCTTCTATTCCTTCCAAAACCCAAAAAGGGGGCGGAACTAGGGAACCTAATGATAATTGACAGGTCATTGACCTAATAACTGCAAAGTAAGGAAAGCCATCTAACTGCAAATGCATAGAACTTTAAAATACATGCAACACTCAACAAATAGCAAGATAAGCTGGAGCTCCCGGTACGGCCATACCAGAACAGATATCTAAAGCTGTGTCAATATCTATCCGTTTTGGATATGTCACTATGAGTGCATCTACACTGTAGAATGAATGCAGTTTGGCACCAAGGCTATGGATCAAGGCTATGGAATCAGGGGAACTGTTGTGATGTTGTTGTTTATTTGTTCAGTCGCTTCCAACTCTTCATGACCTCATGGACCAGCCCACGCCAGAGCTCCCTGTTGGCCGTCACCACCCCTAGCTCCTTCAAGGTCAAGCCAATCACTTCAAGGATCACATTCATCCATCTTGCCCTTGGTCGGCCCCTCTTCCTTTTTCCTTCCATTTTCCCCAGCATCATTGTCTTCTCTAAGCTTTCCTTTCTTCTCATGATGTGGCCAAAGTACTTCATCTTTGCCTCTAATATCCTTCCCTCCAGTGAGCAGTTGGGCTTTATTTCCTGAAGGATGGAGTGGTTGGACCTTCTTGCGGTCCAAGGCACTCTCAGAATTTTCCTCCAACACCAGAGTTCAAAAGCATCTTTCTTCCGTTGCTCAGCCTTCCCTATGGCCCAGCTCTCACATCCATAGGTTACTACGAGAATACCATTGCTTTGACTATGCGGATCTTGTGATTCAAGATCCTTCACATTTTCTGATGAAGAACGCTGGTGCCTCACCAAACTACAACTATCAGGATTCTCTAGCACAGAGCCATGGCAGTTAAAGTGATGTCGAATTGCATTCATTGTGCAATATAGATGCAACCAATGTTAGAAAATGTAATATTAGCTGTTTTTCAAAGCAGGACAGGCTTCCTAATCGTAGTAAGAGCTTAATTATTCAAAAGCTCATACCATTATTAAAGGTAAAGGATTTCCCTAGACATTAAGTCTAGTTGAGTCCAACTTTAGGGGATGGTGCTCATCTCAATTTCTATGCCAAAGAGCTGGCGTTATCCATAGAGGCCTCCTAGGTCAAGCTTTCCTGCCTCTTTCCTGCTCTTCTGCCTGACCAAGGGTGGACCACAGCAAACCAGGAATGGTGGAAACATCTGGAGTCTAAAGAAAGCACAGAGTTGGTTTTGGGCCAAATTTCAGAAGATGAGGCCGGTCTCGGTTCAAAATATATTCCCAGTTTCATGAAGGGCTACTATGTCATTTGTCCAAACTTTATTGGTATCCCACCACCATCTTGAGTTGCCTTCGGGCTGAGAAAGGCGGTATATAAATATGGTAAATAAATAATAAATAAATGGTAAATAAATCTCACCGAAGAGACAAAAAATACTGTTGTCGAACCAAGGGAATTATTTTGAATATTTTATTTGAGTATTATTTTTCTTAAATTTAACATTTAAGTGCTTTGAATACTTTACACCTTTTTCTAACCTGAAAAATTACTTTGAGATAGTGTGAATAGAACCAAATGACGCTAAGGTGGTTTAGCCCAAATACTGCAGCTGAGATGGATCTAGCTGACCACATCACAAATGTTTAGTGTATGCAAAGACAACTAATATGCTTAGGATTTTAAATAGTAACACATTTCATGATATACAGAAAACAAAATTGGCATTTTTTCTGCACCAAATCTGTTGTTGTTGAGTCACAGAAGCTGTTGCATCCAAGAATTCTCGCAGTCCAATGGAAATGAGCAGTGATAAATGAGCTTTGTTCGCTGTTGCTCAAATTGCTTAAAAGAAATCACCAGGAACTGCAGAATAAAAAAATAAAAACGGCATTTATTTTTCAGTTGTTCTCAAAATCTAAAATAGATTAATTGGATAACTCATTACACTATGCAGCAGGATCTTTGTTATAAATGTCATTTCCTAATTGGCACCATCAAAAAACATGGGAAAAGTTTATGAAACTGTAAAACTTTGCTTTTGCAGGGCATCCTGCGACACATTTTGCTATAGTTTCGGGTCTCAACCAGTTCAACATAACCTATGAAATCCTCAGGCGGAGCATTCTCTTATGAACAATCACCCAGTCCCTAAGAGGATCCCATAGGATGCAGCTATGACAGATAATGTGGAATTAGAGCCTTAGAATGCTGTAGCGTGAAAGCATCCCAGGAAATTGCAACAACATGGCTTCAATTGGAACAGCAGAAAGGCAAAGGAAAAGGCAACTTAATGTTAGAAGCATGGAGGTCAAAAAGGGTTGCTGGAAAAGCTTAATAAGAGATGGTAGATAGTTCAGCATTTAGTCATTTGGATAGGATTTAAGACTAAGAAGGTTCTCGGAGCAAAATGGACCCAGTTTAAGGGAAATTACTGATTTTGACCAGGAAAGCTGCTTGGCTATCAGATTTGATTTATAAGAGTTGTATAAGCCATTACTTTACACAGGGACACATTAAGGTTTTTGTAGCTTCTAGACACTCTTGTTGTATTTGACTCCCTGCCTCATCTCAACATATTATTAGGGATATAGAGAGATCATTTCAAAAACTGTTCTGTTGATCTCTATGCACAATTTAAATCTGGAAGTTGAAATTACCTTCATTCTGAATTTATGTTTTTCTTCCAATTTCTTTTTTTGTTGTTAATCTTGTTGTTTTTTATTTATTATTCATTTACAAAAATTAATTTGCCACCCTTCTCACCCCCAAGAGGACTCAGAGTGGTTTACAAGTTATATGTAAATAAATACAATATGTTATATTATTAGCATAGCACAATATTAGTAACATACATTCCCATATTGTACTACACCAGTATACTGTAATATTATTAGTAATATTAAATGTAATATAAAATATATAATTATAATATCATATTATTAGTAGTAATATTATATTGTATTATATTATAAAATAATATTGTGAACAAGCAACATAAGATGGCCAAAATTATTAATGAGGAAGAAAATAAAAGCAAAACAAGGCTACAGCAGTTTGCCTTTGCCAAAATTCACAAGGAAGGGCAGGATTCTGCTCCCCACTAAATTAATTGAGTGCAAACAATCTTTTCGCAGTATTGTATTACCTTACATTATAATATTACCAATATTATATGTGTATACAATATATTGTATTATTAGCACAGCACAACATTAGTATAATGTATTACTATATTGTACTAATAGCTTTCCCCTGCCACGCGTTGCTGTGTAATGAGAAAGTGTTGGTTTCTAATATATGTAATTTCTTTATGCTTGTGTGTAAACAGTATTTCTTGTTGATTGTCAGTGTTGATGTGGAGAATGTCTAGTTTGCCTACTCTTGAATATGCAACATATTATAGTCCTTCTTTAGGGGTCCCTTTCAAATCTATGATACTATATCTCTCTCTCTGTGTGAATCATATCTATCTATCTATCTATCTATATCTATCTATCTATCTATCTATCTATCTATCTATCTATCTATCTATCTATCTATCTAATCTATGGCTGGATGGCTCTTTGTCAGGAGGGTTCTGATTACATTTTCTTGCCCTGGTGAAGAGAGTTGGACTGGATGGCCTTAAGTATTTTCTGTTGGTCATGGGGGTTCTGTGTGGGAAATTTGCCCCGATTCTGTCGTTTGTGGAGTTCAGCATGCTCTTTGATTGTAGGTGAACTATAAATCCCAGCAACTACAAATCCCAAATGTCAAGGTCTATTTTCCCCAAACTCCATCTGTGTTCATATTTGGGCATATAAAATATTTGTGCCAAGTTTGGTCCAGATCCATCATTGTTTGAGTCCACAGTGCTAGCTGGATGTAGGTGAACTACAACTCCCAAACTCAAGGTCAATGCCCACCAAACCCTTCTAGTGTTTTCTGTTGGTCATGGGAGTCCTGTATGCCATGTTTGGTTCAATGCCATAATTGGTGGAGTTCAGAATGCTCTTTGATTGTAGGTGAACTATAAATCCCAGCAACTACAACTCCCAAATGACAAAATCAAAATTTTTTGAGTGAAGGACATACATTGGGTTGTTAGGTCTATGCTGTCCAAATTTGGTGTCAATTGGCCCACTGGTTTTTGAGTTCTGTTAATCCCACAAACGAACATTACATTTTTATTTATATAGATATTACTATACTGTAATATTATTAGTAATATTACATGTAATATAAAAATATAATTCTTATATTGCATTATTATTAGTATTATATTGTATTTGTTGGCTTTCAAAATTTTGTAGGCCCTAGAAACTGTACCTGAAGGACAGGGCAGTCCTAATTTTACTGTTGCTTTTGTTTAATCTGGAAACACATTTCATCAATTAAAATAAATACAAACTATAATCTAATTTCATTTCCTTGTGGCAATTTTCTTTTTCTATTGTGGCATTTTCTGAAAGAGCAAATAATTTTAACCAGTTTTTCTTCAAGGAAGTTACAATATAGGCCCCTTCCACACTGCCCTATATCCCAGGATCTGATTTCAGATTATCTGTTTATCCCAGATTATCTGGCAGTGTACACTCATATAATCCAGTTCAAAGTAGATAATCTGGGATCAGATCCTGGGATATAGGGCAATGTAGAAAAGGCCCTAGCTGTACCTTCAGGAATTATTCAACTTTTGATTCTTGTGAAGGCACTTAGTTTGCTTGGCCTTAATCTGAATCGCTTAAAAAATCCAGGTAATTCCCGTTATAAATGAACAATATCCTGCCAGTGCTAATAGAAGTCCAGAGCGAAAAATAGATGCTTTGCTTCAGTGGACGTTATATTCAAAATGTAACATAAAGAAATACAACTGGAGTCATTCTCTACATTATTTCTCTTTGTCGCACAGTTGGGCTTCTCTCTGCATACTAGTCACACCAAACATTAGAAACAAAAGGTTTCATGGAGGTTTCATACCATCAAAACTTTCTTCTTCTTCTTCTTCTTCTTCATCATCATCTTCTTCTTCTGGACTCCTAGATCCTCCAGTTTCTATGACAAAAGAAATTGCTAACATTACACCGAGCCATGTCAATATCTTTTTAAAAATCCATTACTTGTTTTTTACAGCAGCATTAAGACAAGTGTGTATCCAAATGTGCTTCTATTTGTTAACATTGAAATGAGAAGATACTTATAAAATGGGAAGATGCGATGAGTAAAGAAGTAGTATAGAGAACTGTGGTCTTTGGTTGCCGAAGACTTTAATTCAGGTGCTGAAGTCATTGGGTGACAAGCAAGATCTACATCTGTAAAATGGGCTTTAGTATTGGAGATAACTGGAGATCAACAGGCATGGTCCAGAGCATAGTTTCTCAAACTGTATTCCTCCAGATGTTTTGGACTTCATCTCCCACAATTCCTAACAGCTGGTAAACTGGTTGGGCTTTCTGGGAGCTAAAGTCCAAATCACCCAGAGGGGCAGTTTGAGAAACACTGGGTTAGAGAATGCATTTATGTAGGTGTGTGTGTTAGTTTATTTACAAATAAACTAACAGTAATACAAATGTATGTATATCTGTTTAAAGTTGATTCAGATGCTTCATTGAAAGCTACTTTCAAGTGGAAAACTTGGTTATCAAGCAGTATTTAGGACTATTTGCAGGCAGAGAGTCAGAAAACCTGCTGCACATATGAAGCTCACAAGGAAGTTCTCTAGGAGACAGCCAATGGCATAAATTAATGTGAAGCCAATACATTGACTCATTAGCTGTGAGAATTATACTGCCGGCAATAAAGTCAAGGTATTGAAGAGACAGGAATTCTGTTGACCGTAGTCACCAATTACATACTGTGACAAATTCCAAACCTTCAATCTCTAAGAATCCTGCCACTCACCCTGCACCCTTGACCCCCCCCCCCCACTCCCTTTATTTTCTTGCTTACAGATACCTTTTTATTTTTTATCTCATCCAGGGTTTTATCATTTTATGTTGTACATTTGGTCCGTTCATTGTGTTTAATTTTTCCTTTTGTTACTTTGCACTGTTTTATTGTACTTTTATGTTTTTACTTATTTTATTGTGATGTCATTTTTGTCGTTCTGTATTTATTTTGCTGTAATGTATTACCGGGCTTGGCCTCATGTAAGCTGCCCCAAGTCCCCTTTGAGGAGATGTTGGCGGGGTATAAATAATGGGATGCAATGTGATTACTGGGCTGTGTGGTAATCCTTCTAAATGTGGACGTGTGGCTGTGCTGATGTGTGGATTCTTTGTTTTGGTATGCGTGGCCTTACCCCTATTCAGGCTTGACAGAGAGGATTAAAACAACAAGAATAGCTTTATAGAACACAATAGAAAATACATTAAACTCTTTTCCTTGGTATTATCCTATCAGCTGTTAGGAATTGTGGGAGTTGAAGTCCAAAACACCTGGAGGGCTTAAGTTTGCCCATGCCTGCTCTATCAGTTTCACAACAGATATAACACCATGGCAGAACCTTAACACTTCCACCAATCACCTCAAATAGAAGGCTTTTCTGTAGGGTCTGTTCGGCCAATCAACTAAACATGTCAACTGCATATGTCAAAACTGGGGTGGGAAACTGTATCATCCAAAAAAGGTGGAGTGCATCACATTTGGTCTATAAGCCACCACTGGTAATATATACAAATGAAACTATTGTTTGATATGACAGAGCTGTCTCCCCACCACTATTAGCCATGGGTGGGGAAAGGATAAACACCATATTTACTTGATTCTAATGCTCACCTTTTTTTGGGCTAAATTACATGGTCAAAAGTGAAGTGTGCATTCGATGGTTTTGGCCCAACTTACCTGTCTGAATGCATCTTCCCTTATGAACCTGCTAGGACTTTAAGATTGTCTGGGGAGGCCCTGCTCTTGATCCCGCCTGCATCACAAACACGTTTGGTGGGGACAAGAGACAGGGCCTTCTCAGTGGTGGCCCCTCAGCTATGGAACGCCCTTCCTGGGGACATTAGATCACCCCCCTCCCTCTTAACATTTCGGAAGAAAGTCAAGACTTGTTTGTTTGAGCAAGTGTTTGAAAATGCAAGGCATAGGAATTGGAATGACTGGACGACGAGATGGGACAATGTTTTTATTAGGAGACACAAATGATTTATGTTTTTAGTATTTTTGTTATGGCATTATATTATGTGTTAATGTTTTTAAATGTTTTATGGTGTTTTGGGGCATCTAATCATTGCCACTGTAAACCACCCAGAGTCGCCTAAGGACTGAGAAGGGTGGTATACAAATATAGTAAATAAAATAAATAAATAAAATAGATTTGATGGTACATTAGAACTATGTATGTAAACCCACCTGCGCTTTCTATCAGTCTGAGGCTGGCAAACTCTGCAGCCTCAGCCTGATATAAGGCATGGCTCCTCTGCCCCCAATTTTGAAGGCCTTGTGAATGAGGACTTAGTTGGGAATCTGCTACCTGTCCTGCTGGATGAACATGGCTTCCCCTTGCCTGACAGCAAAGCCAGCAACACATTACATTCAACAATAGTATGGATTTTACAATGTATACCTTCAAAATTGAGATGTGCATTACAATTGAGGGTGCGTTATACTTGAGTATATACAGGTAATTCTAGGCTAGAAAACCATGGAAGGGAGAAGGATAGAACTGCTCCTCAGATCTGCCCTTTCATTGCCCTCGATTGCAGCATGCCTAGGATGTCTTTGTGTTCCAAAAAAGATGACTGAATGCCTAACAGTTCGATGAGGTTTACCTTCAGCAGTAAATTGATCTTCGGTTTCCAAGGGGATCTCTTGGGCACTTGAATATTTGAGATCTAAGAGAAACCACATTAAAGAGGAATGACACAAATCTCAGAGCGCCCCAGGCATATTATATTTATGTAATCTTATGATCTATTCCAGCTGGTGCTCTAAATCAGCAGTTGTTGTTGTTGTTCATTCATTCAGTCGTCTCCGACTCTTCGTGACCTCATGGACCAGCCCACGCCAGAGCTCCCTGTCGGCCGTTACCACCCCCAGCTCCCTCAAGGTCAGTCCAGTCACTTCAAATCAGCAGAGATTCACTGAATTCAGCCTGCTTCAACTTTCAATGCAGCACTTGAGTCATAAAACATAAAACATCTTGGAGTATCAAGCATAGTGGCTAAAGCTGAACTCCATTACATGTGTATGCATGTCAAAAGCAATTAAGTTTATGAGAATCTAACCAATGGGTAAATGGACTGCTCTTCTATGCCATCCAGAGAATAGGTCCTCAGATAGATAGATAGATAGATAGATAGATAGATAGATAGATAGATATGTAATGTTCATTTGTGGGATTAACGTAACTCAAAAACCACTGGACAAATTGACACCAAATTTTTACACAAAACACCTATCAGGCCAACGAGTGACCATCACTCATAAAAACACTGAAAAACATAGCTGAAGAGACTTAAAAAGCAGGGGGTGGCATATTCATTGTGGAGAAATTACACCTGACAACTACAACTCAATGCCACATTTCTGAAAACCAACAAAAGGCTGAAGGACTCAAAATATATTTTTAAGAGTGTGCAAAAGGTGATAACAGATCTGGAATATGTGCAATGACTATGGAACGGCTTAGACTACAATTATGGATGGCATGATTTTAATATGGAATGTAATGTTTTTAAATGTTTAATATGTATTAATTTTAATGTTATTGGAATTGTATGCATTTTAAGACATTGAATAATTGCCTATATGTAAGCCGCCTTGAGTCCTCTTCTGAGTGTTTCTATATGCTCTATATTATATGTCAATGCTTTTAAACTATATTTTTTGTGTTGGAGGCATTGATTGCAGATTGTAAACCGCCTCAAGTCGTCATCAGGCTGAGAGAAGTGGTATATAAATATGGTAATAATAATAAATAATAGGGAAAGGCGGGGTATAAATAGAGTAAATAAATAAATAAATTCCATCTCTCACAGAAAAACTATTATGGTTTCTAACATCAAATCTGGCAAGCTAGAAGACAGCGAACAAAGTGAATGTAGGGTTTCTAGTCACCAGAATGCTGAAATGAAACAAAGTTACATCACACATCTGTCTACAGTTTATCCCAATTTGATTCAAAGCTTTAATTGTTGAGCGATTTATGCTTAACCAATTGTCCTGAGTAAAGCAAGGCATGATTTGTTTGTTTATTTTTGCTTTACTTCTCCATCATGGCTCTTTTGTCTGATCAAGTGGATAAAAAAGGTTGTGAGCATATTTGGAAAACGATTCACGCATAGGTTTTAAAATGGTCTCTGACATATTTTTCTGACTACAGAATTAAATACCTGTATTGATGGCATTCTGACTACAAAATCAAATAGTTGTGGAGGCCTCTACATTTGTCCATTATTTGGAGGAAGGTTCATTCATTTGTCAAAGCATGCATCCATCTTTTAATTATTTTATTTTAAAATGTAATCAAAAGTCTATTTGAAATAATATATACTAGGAGAGTATATCGATGCTGCTCATTCACTTTTTTGCTGATGAGGGAGTCAGTGAAATGGGGTGTTTTTGTCCAATGGAATCAAACATGTAAAGTATTTTTTAGTCTTACCATCAAGGACGTCAAGAACCTTCTCTGCGTCCTCCTCTTCGTCTTCCACATAAATACGTGCCTTACGAACTCAAAAGACAATATAAATGTTCTTTTATTTAACTATTTTAAAAATTAAATAATGAGAACTTTGAAATACATTTTGTTAAGCTAAAATATAGTATCAGAAGCCAAAGGCGTTGTGCTCTCAGCCACACATATAAACAATTTTGAATTTGGGAGCATTTCAGATTTTTGAATTCTGGATAAAGGATGCCCAATCTGTACCTGCTGTATCATCAATAAACCTATTTTTGCTTCCAGGGCTTTTTCTTATTGTGGTCACCCACAGATCTTTTATGCTACAGTGACCTTCGACCAGATCCTATATAAGCTTGTGCTCATTTTTATGCATAATTTTCCATTATTTCCAACAATTACAAGAGATTCTATAAACACTAGGTTCTTGTGGGTTTTTTTGGGCTATAGAGCCATGTTCTAGAGGCATTTCTCCTGACGTTTCGCCTGCATCTATGGCAAGCATCCTCAGAGGTAGTGAGGTCTATAAACAGATTAGATGACTACAGTGAATCCAACTATAGTAAATCCACATGATGTTCAAATCTTTTAAAGTTCCAGATTCTAGGAATATTTGTTTTAAAATCTGACCTTCAGATTCCATTTGTGTTAGCTTTTATATTAAGTAATCATGTTCTACCACATAGGACATTATTACTTAATCATGGTGTTGCAATGGGTTAAAACCATTGAACTGCTGAGATTGCTAACCTGAAGGTTGGCAGTTCGAATCCACAAGATGGGGTGAGCTCCTGCGGTCAGCCCTAACCCCAGCTACTGCAAACCTAGCAGTTCAAAAACATGAAAATCTCTTAGATCTGATGTGTTTGTGTGGGATTGGGTCCCTCTCCTTTCAAGCTGGTCATTGACCATAATAAAGTGAACTTGAACATGCAAATGTGAGTAGATCAAAAGGTACCGCTTTGGCAGGAAGGTAAAAGGACACCCCACAAAGTCATGCTGCGTACATGACCAGAAGGTGTCTACAGACAACACAGGCTCCTTGGCTTGGAAATGGAGATGAGCACCTCCCAGAGCCAGAGATGAGCACTGTCTTCACATCTGGAGATGAAAGGCAAAGTTTTTGACTTTTCTGGGCATTTATGTTTCACTATGTGTTTCAAAGATAGTGAATGTTTGCCTATGTCTGTACTCTGTATATATGCTGGAATCTGCTCTGAGTCCCCTCAGGGAGATAGGATGGAATAAAAATACATTATTATTATTATTATTATTATTATTATTATTATTACCACTTATTTTTACCTGCTCTCTGTGGGTACATTTCTTCTACTTCACCTAATGCAACCTGTTTTTCCTGTATGAAAAAAAATGTTATTCACCATTTAACAAGTATAAGTGATATAAATATAGCATTTCTAAATTGCATTCTGATTTTTTAAATATAAATTCATATGAACATGACTAATAGCATTCTTCATAGAATGATTTTGGCTTCTCTTGTGCAATATTAATGCAGGCCAATATAACAGTTGCTGCCAGATATCACATGGCTGAGAAAGTGATTCACAGAGATAATCAAATCCTTCAGCATTTTAAAGTAGCACATTTCAAGTAATTTCTTTTATTTCAATATTCTGAATCTAGTACATTAAAAATGAATCATTATAAATCTAAATGAGATTGTGCCATAGCTTGTTCTTAAGTAATCAAAAGACATTTGATGCTATTACAATGTTCCCTGTAATTCTTAAGAATATGCAGATGTCTGTTATGTTTCTGTTTTGTAACTAGGAAATTATCTACAAACAAACAGATCTTACCCACAGGCATTTAAAATTATTTTTTATGCTTCTGGGGAGTCTGAGGCCTCTTCTACACTGCCATATAAAATCTAGGTTATCTGCTTTGAACTGGATTATATGGCAGTGTAGACTCATATAATCCAGTTCAAAGCAGATTATGTGGATTGTCTGCTTTGATAAACTGGATTATATGGCAGTGCAGAAGGGGCCTGAGATAGAAGAAACTTCCTAGGAGATCTGTGGTGTATGGATCCACAACTATGCATGGTCGAACTGGACTGGGCTTTAGCACAGCAGGTTAACCACCAGCTGCAGTAAATCCTACCAATCAAAAAGTTGACAGTTCGAAGCCCAGGTCAGGGTGAGGTCCTGGTCTTTAGCCCAGCTTCAGCCTACCTAGCAGTTTGAGAGCAAAATGTGAGTCAATAAATAGGTACCGCTTAAAGCGGGGAGGTATTTAAAGCTACCATAAGGAAATGCTAAAAAATAGCAGCAATTCAATCAAGAAGGAAGTTTAAGAAGAAATGCTCTTCAGCAGGGGAGATAAAGCAACAACACCCCCCTCCCCTGTGGCAAGAACCGAACACAAGCCTCCAAGATGCCAAAGATGGGAAAAGCCTATATATACCTCTATCTACATACAATTGTCTGTCTTGTCAGTATATAAACAGCATTGAATGTTTGTTGTATACGTGTTCTGTGATCCGCCCGAGTCCACTTTGATGTGAGAAGGGCAGAACATAAATACTGTAAATAAATAAGTAAAATGCATACTGAATGACAAATTTATTATTTTGTCCTCTGTCTGCATAAATCGAATGTTCAATGAGACAAATAAAAAGGTGAAATGAAACAAATTGGGTTGCTGTAGGTTTTTTCGGGCTATATGACCATTGTCTAGAGGCATTCTCTCCTGACATTTCGCCTGCATCTATGGCAAGCATCCTCAGAGGTAGCGAGGATGCTTGCCATTGATGCAGGCAAAACGTCAGGACAGAATGCCTCTAGACCATGGCCATATAGCCCGAAAAAACCTACAACAACCCAGTGATTCCGGCCATGAAAGCCTTCGACAAAACAACATTGTCAACACAGCAACCATTGAATATGTCAAAAGAAGTGAAATGCAGAATGTTTTAGTGTACTTAATTGTACACGTTCAATTTAAAATAGCAGAAATAAATTGAGACCTTTATAGAGAAAGGAAATGCTAAGGCATAAAGGCAGAGAGGAGAATCTGGGCTGGTAAACCACATAGAAGGATCCTCATCTGGCACTGTGGCTTCTCTTTTCCCCTGCCTTTCATGCCATCCCATTTACCTTGCAGACAAATATCTTGCTTCTTACAACAGATAAGGGATTATTCCTCCTTTTTAAATTTGGGGACGGGGAGGGGGGGATTATATTGTTGCTGATCCAAAATTCTCCTGCTTTCCATGTAAGGAAACGTTTTAGAAGCTTCTATTTGATACCACTATAAAATGTTACCCGAATCAGATCACAGGCTAGAATGTGGAGATACGCGTCTGTTTTCTCGTCAATGTCTAGTTCTGTAAGGGCAATCCAGTCACCATTCTCAAACCTGACAGGCATGGAATAAACAATACCTTCAGGAAGTCCAAACTGACCTAAGCAAAAGAAAACATCCCTGGTCAATATTTCATTCAGGATTACAAATGCATGTACATACTTTTGCTACTAAAACTACCATCAAGCCAAGAATGTGTTAGATGTTGAATGGGGTCAAAGTCTGGAAGTGAGAGAAGCTTTTAGATATATAAGGGGAGGGAGAAGAAGAAGGGGAAGTGTAATTCAGAAATGCAAGTGGTTTACATGTCTGTTTCTCCAACTTGCTGACCTTGTATTTGAACTTGAAAACGCCACATTTACCTTCAGTGATCACTCCTAGGGAAACCATCTCGCCTGGTGGGGAGCCCTGGTACCAGTATCTCAGCAGGGTCGCAATGGTATGTGCAGGTGCCAAGCCTAAGCAGTGAGTTCCCCAAGAAGCCAATGAACTCAGTGCAGCCACAAATTCAGTACGCATCCATTCACTGGCAGCAAGAAAGCAGACATGCAAATGAAAATTGAGAAAACTTCTAGTAAAACTTCTAGAAAGGAATCCCAAACTACCTTTCTCTTCCCAACCCGCTTACAATATCCTTCTTGGTATGGCTTATACCTAAAACCCTCAAGCCTTATATTTTACTCCAACTGCTTCTGGAGTGCTATGGAACAGCCAGATAACTTACTATATCTCTAGTACAACTACACTGTAGAATTAATGCAACCTGACACCATTTTAACTGTCATGGCTGAATGCTATGGGATGCTGGGAGTTGTAATTTTACAAGACCTTTAGCTTTCACAGCCAAAGAGTGCTGGGGATACACCAAATTCCACACCCCAGGATTCCAGAGCATTGAAACATGGCAGTTAAAATGGTGTCAAATGGTATTAATTCTGGGTTGCTGTGAGTTTTCCGGGCTGTATGGCCATGTTCCAGAAGCATTCTCTCCTGACATTTTGCCCACATCTATGGCAGGCATCTTCAGAGGTGGTGAAGTCTGTTGGAAACTAGGGCAAGTGATGTTTATATATCTGTCAAATGTCCAAGGTGGAAGAAGGAACTCTTGTCTGTTTGAGGCAAGTGTGAATGTTGCAATTGGCCACCTTGATTAGCATTGAATGGCCTTGCAGCTTTAAAGCCTGGCTGCTTCCTGCCTGGGGGAATCCTTTGTTGGAGGGTGTTAGAAAGCCCTGGTTGTTTTCTGTCTGGAATTCACCTGTTTTTTGAGTGATGCTCTTTATTTACTGTCCCGATTTTAAATACTGGTTGCAATTTTTTAAATTAATTCTACAGTAGATGCACCCCATCTCCACACAAGTTGTCAGGCTGCTACAACTTTGATATTCCTCCTCAAGGCTATCCCATATCCCAGCTCAGGACCAGATTAAAGAGAAATATTCTCCCATTGATATAAGTTTCTGCTCCTGTTGCTCGCCACTCTTCCCATGGACTATGGTAAGCAGCACTCCAAGAAAGGAAACCATGGGAGATGGTTTGGAAAGGATGTGGCTGCCCAGTCTTCCAATTCAACAGCAGGTTCCAATATAAAAGGGGAGTCTACAGTTTGCAAAGTGGCAAACACATGTGGTCAAGAGAACCTCAGAACAAAGAAAAAGCGAAACTTTCAAATACAGGTAATCTTGTGATGATATCTTTATTAGGTCAAATGAAAAGGCCAAAAAAGCAGTAGGTTTTTTATTCTGCTGCACCATGTTTAAGATAAATATATGATAGTTTCGTGAATAGCATTCCACATGAGTTCAAAAGTTTCATGCCAGAAACTTTTCTATGTAGCAGAGCTCTCTCTGCTGGTGAAAGGAAGCGCCTTTGCATATTTTCCCTTCAACCAATTTTAATGGGAAAATGTATTTAGATTACATTTTCCAATTAAAATCGCTGTTTTAAGATGAGGAGAATTTTTCTATTACAAGCCCTGTACAAATAATAATAATAATAATAATAATAATAATAATAATAATAAATAACAACAACAACTTTATTTTTGTATCCTGCCTCCATCTCCCTGAAGGGACTCGGAGCAGCTTACATGGGGGCAAGCCCGATCAAGACAGTTAAAATGTAACACATTAAAATACATAAGTCAAAGTAAAACAACAACATAGTGACAATATAAAGCAGGCATCAAAATCAACATTCAGTTTATCATCATGGGTGGGCGGACTGGTGCAACAATAACATAAAGGATAGGGCTAATAAGTACATGACAAATCTTCTGTGTTTCAGGTAGAACAGAATTCCCTGAGCATGCAAAAATGTATTTTGTGTGTAAAGAAATACAATACATATGTAACATGTGTACATATGTATACATTTATGTCAAATATTTGATTTACACACACACATACATATATACATAAGTTTTTTACAGTAGCAAAAAAATACCGATCAAACAGCAGATCCAACAAACGACGGAAGTAACTTGGTGGGCCCCAGATGGCACTGTCATATCTATAGAGTTCTGTTCTATTCAGATCAACGTAGCTACATCCACTAATATTGCCCCAGACAATGAGATTTTTTATTCCTGTTGAAGAAAACAAAGAGAAACATGATGAACAAGATAGTTAAAAACTCAGAACATCCCTGTTGCATCAGATTAAAGGTTCATCCAACTCAAGGCTGAGATCCCTGAGGCCTTTTATATATGGTTAGACTCCAGTTCCCACCAGCTCTAGTGGTGCAATTGGTTAAACCCTTGTGGCAGCAAAACTGCAGACCGAAAGGTCAGCGGTTCAAATCAGGGGAGTAGGGTGAGTTCCCATCTGTCAGCATCAGCTTCTAATGGGGGGACATGAGAGAAGCCTCCCAAAGAATGGTAAAACATCCAGGCATCCCCTGGGCAACGTCCCTGCAGACAGTCAATTCTCTCACACCAGAAGTGACTTGTAGTTTCTCAAGTCACTCCTGACACAACCAAAGAAAACAAAACACTCAGCTCTAGCAATCCTGACCAATTGTGAGGGATGATGGGAATATTAGTTCAGCAACACACAGATGAACACAGGTTTCCCATCCCTGACATGCTATTTCCCACAGTCAGGTCCGTAGCCAGGATTTCGATTCGGGGGGGCTGAGTTTTTTTCAGGGGGGGTTCGGGGGGTGAGTTTCTGGGGGGGGGGGCTGAGTCTGAGTGAAAGAGGGTCTACCCTAGCAAACCTTTTGTATCATTACCCCAATACCCCCATGCATATGGGATATATTGAGCATGATGATCAGATCATGATATGAATAAACATAACAGTTTAAATAATGCACCAGTAAGGCCTTTTTGCGAACCACCATGATAATTTCGGGGGGGGGGGGGCTGAAGCCCCTCAAGCCCCCCCCTCCCCCGGCTACATGCCTGCCCACAGTGATCATCCGGATACTCCTCATAAACCCATAAAGGCTCCCTAGAGCAGGTTCTATCAAACTACCATTTTGTAGCTATTGATAAATAATAATAATTCATATGGAGACATCATCCACCAAAATATACCTCCTGTAGGCAGTTTAATCAGGATATTTTTCAGTGTTAAGTAACTGTACCTCTGCTTGGATATCCACTAGGAACGCAGCTCTGATATGCATAGTTCAAAGGTTTTCCTAATAGTGTCTAATATGTTATATTCTTTGGATATCAATAGCTGGCACCAGTGCATACAGATCTCCATGCAAATTGGTATATGGAGAGTATTAATCAGACCTTTATTACCAGCCCCTTTACCACTATTTATTCAGAGTGATGGGAAGGGTATCAGTCTTTCCTGCATATCTGGCAGGTTATACATGGATCTTTCATTTAATCCCAATGTCTTTTATTTATTTATTTACAACATTTATATGCCGCCCTTCTCACCCTGAAGGGGACTCAGAGCTGCTCACAAGTAATATGTAAATACAATATATTATATTATATATTATATCTGAATATAAAGTCCCCATTTAAGGATCAGGTACACAATACTTGAGCAAAGCTGTCAATCCTCTTGAAACAATGGGTTCTATTAATTTCACCCACCCCACCAAGCAGTTTCTCTGGATTGAATGAGTACTATGATCTCTGGCCCTTGTGGCTTCCTTTCATGCCTGTAAAAGGTATGCAGAGAGACATTCCTTTGGAGCGGTGCCACTTCTGCAGAATTCCCTTCCCTCAGATAGGCACAAAGGTTGACACCTAAATCCAATGACTAAATGGACATTTAGTAAATCAACACTTAAAGCAAATTTGCTTGATTTAAAGGGTTTACTCTTATTTCAGTTTGAATTATCAGAATTCAATTCTGTGATTAAGATTCTGATTTTTATTAGTTAAGCTAGGTGTTATACATTCACTATGAGTTAAATGAATAATCAATTTATTAAATGAATATCAAGTAGCCCACGGTTACATGTAACTCACCTGCTGGGTGCATTTGCAATTTTCTGGCCACCATGGCCTTGGCTTCACTTTCCAACAGCATGGCAACTGTGACAATATTTCGGGGATTGACAGATGGTGCATGCGTCATAAGCAATGAAGCCTTAAGGTTGGTAAAGGTCTTCCCCATCACCACAACTCTGACACTGCTTTTGGCATTCTTCTCTATCAGAGGACCATATATCTCACACTGATGGGCCACTTGCCGGATGCAATCTTCAATTGTTGGGATACTCTCCTGAAGGATGTCATCTAGTAAAACGATGACGTCGGCCTCAAGAAAAGCCTCATTCAGTTCGGTGTGTAAGGAGACACTGCGAAGGAGGGGGGATGCCAAGTCCTCAGTCTCCATAACAATACCCTCAAGAATGTCTTTGTAGCTGCTTCGATCCAGCAAGTGAATGCTGACTTCATTTTCCATCCCAAATATCTCCCCATTGGTAAGCAAAGGAATCAGCTGATAGCAGATATGAACACATGCACTGATTGAGGAAAGAAGAATGGGAAGAATCTTTAGTACTATATTGGTGTTCAGATTCCTCAATATACAACTATTAATGGTTGTCTTGTAAAACATTATAATCTCCATCATTAGTATTAGTGCCCTGCAATACAGGACTTAAACATTGTTCTTTAGCCATGAACTCTAGAAGATTGTCTCCTATAGAACAGCTGCACCTGACTTTTCTTTTAAAAATCAGCAATGTGCTTAATTTACTTTAATTTTCCTACTTATTTACTAGGTGTTTTTAAGAAATGGGGATCTAAAAATTAGCTTACTCAGTTCCCATCGACACAGTACATTTATCTCAGGAGCTCCCGGTTCAAAATGGCAGGTGGCCAAATGATGTCTCTTGAAAACACAGGAGGAATTGCTATAAAGTGCGTGAGATTTTCAGTTGAGGGAATATCCCGGTTCTGGCTGGAAAATGCAGATATTCAAATCTCTGCATGTGCCTACACTCAGAAAATACGGGATTGTTTATGTTGGTTTGTTCCCGAGTTATATATATCAGTTCCTGATTGCTCAAATCCTAAAAACATGGCAACAGTTGAGTAGAGGGCAAAAACTTTATCTTGGTAAGAGGAACTTGGTTCTCCACACATTTAATGAAGTTTGTGACACACAAACAAATATTCTGCCGCATAATCAAATTTTTCCATGTTTTTATAATAAAAGCAAAGAGGAATGAACATGTATAAGACAGGAGCATCACCTCATTGTTCCCAGGCACACGTACACAACCAAACCTCTCAGGACAGATGGTCTGGCAGCCTCTGAATAATGATAATCATGACCAAGTTCTGTTCCTGGCTTGAAAGTATCAGTTCCTGTTTAACAGTGTAATCCTGACTTCGAAAGTTGTGGTCCTACTCCACAAACTTTGTTTGTGTGCAACACACTTCATGAAATCTGTGGAAGACAAAGTTTCTATTGCCAGGACAAAGTTTTCACCCTCTAGTCAACTTTCACCATCTTTTCAGGATAAAATTTATTTATTTATTTATTTAAAACATTTCTATTCCGCCCTTCTCACCCCGAAGGGGACTCAGTACAACATATATACGGCAAACATTCAATGCCAGAACGAAAATAAACTATAAACATACATAAACACTAAAAAATCAGACATTATTCCAGAACTATTTCTAAAACACATGTTTACACTAAAATAAAAACGAATCTAATTAGTGTAATATATGTATATTCTCATACACAAAAGCAATGAGGAACAGACATGTATGACCCAGGAATAAAACTTTTATGAACAATGCACATATTCGCAGCTGCACTTTTAAAGGTTTTTTTTAAAAAGCCGAAATTTCCAGCAGATGTCCTGTGGTGGTCATCTTGCCGGCTCCAAAATCCCATAATGAAGTAGCAAGTCTGGACGTTGCAGGCGGAAATCCCAGGACCAACATGTCTGTGAGCAGCCCTGCTCTCAAGTCCTGGTGTTTTTTGTTTTGTTTTTGTCCCTCATAGAAAACTCATGATTTGGTGTTGTCCGGAAGCACCCTCAGGCTTTACATAATAAAGGTGGGAGGAAAAAAAAAGTAATGATTCAGGAATTCCAGAATAAAAGTTAACAATAAAAAATTAATGATTACACTATGTAACTCATTTTTTGTTCCTGGGTTATAAATGTCATTTTAATTGATTATATCATTAAAAAATGGACAAAATTTATTAAACTGCAAAACCTTTGTTTTTGCAGGACATCCTGCTGCATATTTTACTATAGTTTTTCAATAACTATCTCACTGAGTTTTAACCAATTCAACCTAGTTTGTTTCTGGAGTATAACAACTACTTTCAAAGTAAGTACCAAACAATGAAACATGAAAGAATACTTTCAAACCAGAAACAGAACATTTTTCAAATTTTGTTACATAGAGCTCTTTTTTTTTTTTTGTCGTGTCAGGAGCGACTTGAGAGACTGCAAATCGCTTCTGGTGTGAGAGAATTGGCCGTCTGCAAGGATGTTGCCCAGGGGACACCTGGATGATTTGATGTTTTTATCATTCTTGTGGGAGGCTTCTCTCATGTCCCTGCATGAGGAGCTGGAGTTGATAGAGGGAGCTCATCCGCCTCTCCCCGGATTCGAACCTGCGACCTGTCGGTCTTCAGTCCTTCCAGCACAGGGGTTTAACCCACTGCACCACCGGGGGCTCCATAGTGCTATTGGTTGACATGGATTAGTAGACTTGCCCCTATTAACTTTGTTTCCCTAAAGCCATTCTGCAGTAACAATGTGAGAGGGCTGTAAATCTGCAAACACTCTCCAGATTTTGCCTGAATCAGCAGAGGTAGGCGGAAATACTGCAGTCTGTTTCCCTGAGGTGCAATGCCTTACAATATCTGCCATGTCTTACAATAACTGGCCTGCCAACCAATGTTAGGGATATAAATAAATACACAAATAAAAGAGATAGTGGGATTTGAGAAAGCAAGGCAAAGAAGACTCAGCAGAAGAGTGGAAAGGGTACCAATCTTCCATAAAGGGACAAAATGTGATTTAGCTAGTGCCTTCAATAGTTCTTTGCAGCTTTTTCTATATATATATCACATTGTCTAATGCTTCATTGATCCATACATGCAGGCATGGGGATTTATGCACAAGCTACAAGAGCATTCAATTGTGCATATATTCTAGTTACAGTACGTTTTCCTGTTTTCACAATTATGAAATTATTGCAGAAGAAACATATGGGACTGAACTTCTGTATGATTCTTGTTTATCGTCCTACCTGTTGATCCAAATATGCAAGGGGTTGATGAGGCTTTTAAGTTCTTCCTCCTCCTTGTCGATTATTATACGAGTCTGCAGGTTCTCTTTACCTATGAGAAGCATCTCTGCAGTTCTCATGTCCGATGAAATGTTATAGTAGTGCTGAAGATTGAAAAGCATTGTTAATACGCATCCAAATACGCCTCAAATTAAAAAAAAATCATCTAACTCTGAAACACTGATGAAAAGCATGTTTAATACAGTAGTGTCTGCTGAGGCTTGGTTCCAGGTCCTACTGAAGTCTCATTATAAATAATGGCATAGTAAAATGGTATGTAATACAACATAGCAAAATTAAAGTTTGCTTTTGGGGTTTTAAATACATTTCACTCTATTGATAGTTGAATTCATAGATATCCATGGATACAGAGTGCTAACAGTATATAGCTGTGTATGTATGAGCAGAAATTGAGAAGAATAAAATATACTTCTGGAGGAGGCTTTATCAGGCTCTGTGTGGTGTTTGATATCCTGAATATATAAGGTGACAGCAAAATGGAACTAAATCATCCTTATCATCAAGCCTAGTTCTGTATGGGTTTAGCCTGTGCTGGATAGGATTATACTTCCCTGAAATCTCAAGTTCATGGCTTGGATGAACCCCTGAACTCAAAACTGACCCTGGATACACAATTTTGGTGTCCAGGAGTGCATTTGCACAGTTAAAACTAATATGCCAGCTGTGCCTATTAGTCTTGTGCATTTGTATAAAATTGCTATCTGTTTCAATTAATTTCATTCGTATAGCCCCGTTTTCATTTTCAAGCACTGCTTCCGAAAACGGAGGTCTTTCCGAATGAGCTGTTTTATTCTTTTGTCCAAATGAACAAAAATTTTCAGACCATTGGTCAACATGGGAAGCCTTCCCAGGCTCCCCTTCCCCTGAGTTTTAGGACTAGAGAGGTGAAAATCACCACACATTTATTTATTTATTTATTTATTTGCTGCATTTGTTGACCGCCGTTCTCAGCCCTAGGGCGACTCACGGCGGTGTACAACATATAAAAGACAATTTACAATAAAGCAATAACGAAAAATCAACATATCACTAATACACAATAATATAATTACACTAAATAATCCGCTCCGTCTCATCGTAGAATCATAACCAACTCGTAATCCATATTCCGTTCCAGTTGTCATTACCAGTTAATGTAGCACTCAATTAAATGCCTTCTCAAATAGCCATGTCTTTAGGCTCTTACGGAAAGACATAAGGGAGGGCGCCTGTCTGATGTCAACAGGGAGGGTGTTCCACAGCCGGGGGGCCACCACCGAGAAGGCCCTCTCTCTCGTCCCCGCCAGACGTGCCTGTGAGGCAGGCAGGATCGAGAGAAGGGCCTCCCCAGACGATCTCAAGGCCCTCATGGGCTCATAGGCCGAGATGCGGTCCGAAAGGTATTTTGGGCCGGAACCGTTTAGGGCTTTGTAGGATAACACCAGCACCTTAAATTGGGCCCGGTAGCAAGATCGGCAGCCAGTGGAGCTGGGACAACAAGGGCGTTGTGTGCTCCCTGCGTCCTGCTCCCGTTAGTAACATGGCTGCCGCGCGCTGGACTAACTGAAGCTTCCGGGCCATCTTCAAGGGCAGCCCCACGTAGAGAGCGTTGCAGTAGTCAAGGCGGGATGTGACCAGAGCGTGTACCACCGTGGCCAAGTCAGACTTCCCGAGGTACGGGCGCAGTAGTCAAGGCGGGATGTGACCAGAGCGTGTACCACCGTGGCCAAGTCAGACTTCACATGGAGGGCACATCGACCACTCTTAGCCCACCAAGTTTTCTAACATTTGGGTCATCCCCCGATTTTAAGGGATTTTTTTTTCTATAAATAAAATCTCCTTAAAAACATCCCCTCTTTTCCTTCCTCTTGATCTGCAGAGGAGCCCTGAGGTTAAAGGCAGGGCTTAAGATACCACTGATTCTGAGAGGTTTTCTTCTGGATATGCAAAGGAGACCTGAGCTTAAAGACAGGGCTTAAGATCCCACTGATTCTGAGAGCTTCCCCCTGATTGGCCCAAACACCTCTTTTCCTCCTCTGACGCAGAATGCAGAAGAACTCATTGGGCCATGTGAGGAAACTCATACGGCCCAAAAACTAAACAAAGAAATGGAAACCGTGTAACTTTCTCTTTTGTTTCGCCTTTCGTTTCATCCAAAAATTGGTCTTTCATTTCGTGCCTTCCGAATGGACGGTACAAAACGAATACCTGAAGGAAACAAATGAAACAAATATTGTGCACTAGTCTACTGCCTATTCCTTGAGAAGCCAGATCTGGCTAGAGTGACATTTGCTTTGATAACATCCCATTTGGATTACTGTAACATGTATCTACATGGGGCTGCCATTGGAAAATATTCAGAAACTTCAACAGTTTGAAAATACTGGAGCTGGTTACAAGGACCATGTGACACCCTCCCCACACTTCCAGACACAATTCCAAGCACAAGATTTAACTTTTAAAGACCTACACGTTTGAAGCACATAGTAAAAAAGTGAAAAAGCAGCATCAATATACTCTCCTAGTATAAAGGCAAAGGTAAATGTTTTCCCTGACACTAAGTGTAGTTATGTCCGAAACGGGGGGGGGGGGGGGGGGGGGGAAGGGGCTCATATCCATTTCTCAACCAAAGAGCCAACGTTATCCCTAGACGCCTCCAAGGTCATATGGCCGGCATGACTACATGGAGCGCCATTACCTTCCCATGGAAGGCTGGCAGAAGCTGGGCCTAACAGCAGGAGCTCATCCCACTCCCTGGATTCGAACTACCAGTTTTTTGGTCAGCAAGTTCAGCAGCTCAGAGAACATGCACTTTAAGATCTGCAGGGGAGTGTTTTCTCTTGGTCTCACTACCTTCACTGGCACATTTGGTGAGGACACAGGAAAAGTTCAATAGGCCTCCTCCCTGTTCTCTTTCTGCCAGACATTTTCATCAGGAAAGCTTATTAATTTTTACACAGCAGTAGTGTGATGTTGTATTTTTGTTTTTAATTATTTATTAGTGTTTTAAATTTAAATGTGTTTTTGCTATTTTAACTATAGTCACTAAATAAATACATCATAAATGAACTCATGACTTACTGTGCTTTCCCAATGTCCTTAGTAAATGAGACTATCTTTATGCCTAGAATCTGATACTGATTAAACATGAACACCCCAGTCTCCACCATTCCAAAAAAGAAAGATGGAGTAATAAACAGAAAACATAAAAAGAATTATTTTACCTGAGCATGCTCCAAGAATTCATTGTATCCTCCTAGAAGAAGGCCCTTTCCGCCACGATCCAAGAGCTCTCTCCAAATAATTGGAGAACGTTTGTGTTTCCATCCATTCTTTTCACAGATCTCTTGTAGCCATGCCTGGAGGCAAACCCCAGAAAATAAGCACTGGAATTAAATGGCAATGCTGACTAAATCCAGTGCAATATTGAATATTGCCCCTGTTTCTCAAATGATGCTCGTCTGCATTTTTGAAGACCATTGATCTATAGTTTGAGTAGGAAGCCTCTTGCCTCCCCATTAGAGGAGGAATTCAACCTCCGTAGAACATGAGCCACCAGTGTCTTCAACAAGAAGCTTATCATTTTATTTTGAGTATCTGTATTTGAGTGTGGAAGATAAAATAAGAAGTAGCCCCAGTTTTATGTAACAAAATCCCTTGGGGGAATTATTCCTACTTCTCAAATGCGTGAATATTTGGCTCCAAATTTCATACATCACATTTGTATTGAAAATGGACCCTTAAAATGCAATTGGCAGTACTTTGAAGGGAGTTCCAGAGTCAAGGGGCAGTCACTAAGAAAGCCCTATATCACATCCCAACCAACCATGACAGTGATGGAGATGGGACCAAGAGGAGGCCTCTCCCAAGGATCCCAGGGCTTGTGCAGGTTTGTAGAGAGAGATGTGATCTGCCAAATGGCCTGAATCTGAGCTGTATAGGGATTTACAGGTCAAAACCAGAACTTTGAATTTCGCGCAAAAACAGATTGGCAGCCAGTAGAACTGCTGCAACAGGGAGATTGTCCGCTTCCTGTAGCCAGCTCCAATGAGCAACCTGGCTGTAGCTCTTTGGACCAGCTGAAGTTTTGAAACATTCTTCGAAGGCAGCTCCAAATAGAGTACATTACATTAATCCAAATGGGATATAACATAGACATGTGCCACTACGGCAAGATTCAGCATTTCAAGGAACAGGTGCATTTGGCACACCAATATTAAATGTGCAAAGGAGGCCTTGGCCACTGTAGAAACCTGGGCCTCCAGATCTGCAGTATGGAACATCTGCACCATCTGTATCAGTATGCTAAGGACTGATCACAGCACAAAACAAGTCAAAGTCAAGATTTGAAATGGAAGAGAACTATGTGTACTGATAAATACATGTCTTTTCACCACCTGTTGAAGCACTCTGACAAATTGATAAATACGTCATAGTTTGACCCATTTTGGGAAGGGCATCATGAGTGAAACAGATCAAAATGTTTTACCTCCCAGTTGTCAGGATGTTGTGTGATCTTGTGTATCCTGAAGTTTGGCAAATTTTTATCCAAGTAGTCAGCAAGTAATTCTGCTTTAGCATAAAATGGGCAGTCTGCCTTACCTAGAAATCAATGACAAATGTACACTTTCTTGATATGACAATTTCAAAGTTGACATTAAAAAGAAAACAAACATTTTGTAGAAAGAATGACAGAACAAATGAAAATTATCAAGGATGAATGAAGGATGCTTCTGTGACCTGTGCCCACCATTTTCTGGCCAGATAAAAAAGGATGAACAACTTGAGATACACGCCTTTCCAATAGTTTCCATGCCCCACCCCATTTTACACTATTGTTTTTCAAAACCAGAAATTGTTTTGGGGCAAAGAGGCATTTGCAGCAATGTCTATAGCCAGGAGGGTCCTAAGAAGAAGAAAAATGTCATCCTGAGGTTGCAGTACTACCCCAACATTGCAATATTTTTCTGGGTATATGAAGCAAACTCTGACAAATTTTGCTGAATTTGGTTGCACAATGTCTTCCCATACATTATAACGTCAACTTCGATTTAGTCTGTATGAAATGTATTAAGGATGTTTTCATAGGCTTCTCTGCCAGGGCTGTTATGTTTATATTCTCCAACACTGAAGGTATGCTTTTTCTAATGGGGCAAAAAATAAAATTGTAAAGCAATGTAAAATTGTAAACAACATGCATTTCTAAGAATACAAAAAAAAAACATACTCAGACAACACCAGATATATAAACTAGTTATTAAAAAATGGTTGTCCTGAGCCATACTCTCTCAGCCTTGAGTCATATTCTGGGCCCCAGAGAAAAGTGCAGACAATGCCCTTTGAAACAAATTCTTAAATTATTGTATGGAGTACTTGTGACATTCACATTCAGTCACATTGAGTCTCAATGGAAGTTTTGTCATCATCTCGCCTTTTCAAATGCGTTTTAGTCCATAGTGTTTTTGTTTGTTTTGTTTTATGTTGGTCTATTTAATAATCTAAATGCCTAAATGGCAAGAGATCCGGCCTTTTCTAAGAAGATAATCCAGATTATCTGATTTGATTTGATTTGAATGAGATTATATAGCAGTGTAGACTCATATAATCCAGTTCAAAGCAGAAAATGTGGATTACCTACTTTGATAATCTGGATTATATGGCAGTGTAGAAGGGGCCACAGTCTCTCAGCCTCAGAGCAAGGTACAGCTTCAGCCCTCCAGGTGTTTTGGACTTCAACTCCCACAAGAGGCACTGTTTGACTATCAAGGTGCTAGAAACAATATATCATGAAAGTTGACTGGCACAACCCGGAGATCATAAGCAGACACAGTGAAGGCATCTGCCCTTGCGCTTTGCTACTCTGCTGCTGAGTACGCATGCCCAGTGTGGAATACAGGGCTGGAGGTTTAGCACAGCTGATAAATCACCAGCAATTATAAGATCTATCAACCAAAAGGCTGCAAGTTCGAAGTTTCGGGTTGGCGTGAGCTGCCAACTGTCGGCCTAGCTCATTGTTTACCTAAGCAATTCGAAAACAGCTTTAGCTGTGATTAGAGAAATTAGGTACCGCTAAAAGCGAAGGAGGTGTTTTACGATGCCATAAAGAAAGGAGCTGGGGGTGGTGACGGCCGACAGGGAGCTCTGGCATGGGCTGGTCCATGAGGTCATGAAGAGTCGGAAACGACTGAATGAGTGAACAACAACAACAAAAAGAAAGATCAGAAAATGCTGGGTGACCAAAAGGAAGGAGGAAGTCCTGACAGCTCTTCGTCACAGAGGATAGAGCAACAGCACCCCCTGGACTCAAGCCCAACCTTCCATGGCATCAAAAACAGCTGAAACAAACCACCTCCTTCTGTTCTGTCTATCTGTGTATTGTCTATACAAAGCAGCATTGAATGTTTGCAGTGTATATGTACTGTGATCTGCCCTGAGTCCCCTTCAGGGTGAGAAGGGCGGAATATAAATAAAGTGTTATTATTATTATTTATTTTAATACATCTCATCACAATAAAACAGTGGATGTGGCTCTTAATGAGACATGCCGCATTATCACAGGATGTTTACGCCCTAGATCACTGGAGAAATTACACTGTTTAGCCCAGGGGTCCTCAAACTATGACCCGGGGTCTGGATACGGCCCTCCAATGTTATTTACCTGGCCCTCGCTCAGGGTCAGCCTAAGTCTGAAATGACTTAAAAGCACACAACAACAACAATCCTATCTCATCAGCCAAAAGCAGGTCCACATTTCCCATTGAAATACTAATAAGTTTATATTTGTTAAAATTGTTCTTCATTTTAATTATTGTATTGTTTTATGTGGTTTTTGCAGTACAAATAAGATATGTGCACTTTGCATAGGCATTCATTCATGGTTTTTTTCACATTATAATCTGGCCCTCCAACAGTTTGAGGGATTGTGACCTGGCCCTCTGTTTAAAAAGTTTGAGGACCCCTGGTTTAGCTGGTATTGCACCACCTGACATCCGTCAGGAAGCAGCAGCGAGCAATGAAAGGACCAAGGCAGTGACCTCTCCAGCCCATCCTCTGTTCAGATATCAGCCAGCACGTCAATGTCTTAAATCAAGAAATAGCTTGCTAAGATCTACAGAGATACTCGCAGGAACACCTCAGCAAGCGAGAGTCCAGAAGTGGCAGACTAAAACCCAGAACTTCAATCAAAGGCTGATACCTAATGAGAGACTCCCCCTTGAGCACACAGAAGACTGGGTGACATGGGAGGCGCTGAACAGGATGCGGAGTCAATCTTAAGAAATGGGGCCACAAATGTGGAGCAGAACAAGTCATAGGCCACTGATTCCAAAGAGCCTGAGCCATTTATTTGTCGTGTCAGAGCAGCCAGTCCATTATATTACATTTCTAACAGAACAAAGCAAACAAACAGAAAAATACACAACTTGTGAGTTTGGTAGCTGGTTACATGTCCTTTGACCAGTATCTGGCCACTTGGAGTGCTTCCGGTGTTGCTGCAAGAAGGTCCTCCACTGTGCACGTGGCAGGGCTCAGGTTGCATTGCAGCAGGTGGTCAGTGGTTTGCTCCTCTCCGCACTCGCATGTCGAGGATTCAACTTTGTAGCTCCATTTCTGAAGGTTGGCTCTGCATCTTGTGGTGCCAGAGCGCAGTGTGTCCAGTGCCTTCCAAGTCGCCCAGTCTTCTGTGTGCCCAGGGGGGAGTCTCTCATTTGGTATCAGCCATTGGTTGAGGTGCTGGGTTTGAGCCTGCCACTTTTGGACTCTCGCTTGCTGAGGTGTTCCAGCGAGTGTCTCTGTAGATCTTAGAAAACTATGTCTAGATTTAAGTCGTTGGCGTGCTGGCTGATACCCAAACAGGGGATGAGCTGGAGATGTCTCTGCCTTGGTCCTTTCACTATTGGCTGCTACTACCCAGCGGATGTCAGGTGGTGCAATACCGGCTAAGCAGTGTAATTTCTCCATTGGTGTGGGGCGCAGACACCCCGTGATAATGCGGCATGTCTCATTAAGAGCCACATCCACTGTTTTAGTGTGGTGAGATGTGTTCCACACTGGGCATGCGTTCTCAGCAGCAGAGTAGCATAGCGCAAGGGCAGATGTCTTCACTGTATCTGGTTGTGATCCCCAGGTTGTGCCAGTCAGCTTTTCGTATGATATTGTTTCTAGCACCCACTTTTTGCTTGATGTTCAGGCAGTGCTTCTTGTAGGTAAGAGCATGGTCCAGAGTGACTCCCAGGTATTTGGGTGCGCTGCAATGCTCCAGAGCCTGAGCCATGCCACATGAACAATGGAGGGCCTTCTTATAGCAACACCAGAGGCTACTGTTCAAAGGACATTGAGCATAATGCCAAGTTTTTTTAAACTTTGTTTGTATTTTTTCTATACATTATAACTGTATCTCAATTGTGCTTTTTATTTAATTTTAGTTTGTTAGGTTATAATTTGTATTTATATGTTGGGTTGTATAAATTGTGTTAGTATGGATGTATTGTTGTTGCTATATTCGGCCATTGAATGTTTGCCTTTTATGTTTGGAATCCACCCTGAGTCCCTATGAGATGGAGTGGAATATAAATAAAGTATTATTATTATTGTCGAAGGCTTTCATGGCTGGAATCACTAGGTTCTTGTGGGGTTTTTCGGGCTATAGGGCCATGCTCTAGAGGCATTCCCTCCTGACGTTTCGCCTGCATCTATGGCAAGCATCCTCAGAGGTAGTGAGGTCTGTTGGAAATAGGAAAATGGGTTTATATATCTGTGGAATGACTGGGGTGGGGCATATATCATTCCACAGATATATAAACCCATTTTCCTACTTCCAACAGACCTCACTACCTCTGAGGATGCTTGCAATAGATGCAGGCGAAACGTCAGGAGAGAATGCCTCTAGACCATGGCCATATAGCCCGGAAAAACCCACAAGAACCTATTATTATTATTATTATTATTATTATTATTAATTCACTTCTGACCCGACCAATAAATAGATGCAAACACAGTGAAGCCAAAATCTGTACAAATGCGAAATCCCAAACACTTCACCTGCGAGTACGAATTTGGCCATGGCAGAAGCTCCGCCTCCTCTGAGAGCGCGTTGAGGAAGTTGCTAGGCAACCGAACAGGAAGCAAGAACTAAATAAATAAAAAGCTGGACTGTTTTGTCCGCTCCCGGCACCCGTCCCTGGAGTGCGGCGCTTTCGCCGGGTAAAGTCACGTGGTCACTTTGCGATGGCGGCTCCCGTCTGAGTGTCACGCGAAGGGGCCAACGAGGTTCGTGAAACGGCCGGGGGGGGGGGGGGGGGGGGGGAAGGTTTCCATGGAGATATTGGAGGAGGGGGCAGAGAGTGAAGGATCCCTCGCCTTGCTATGTTTCCTTTTTAACTTGTGCCTTGAAGTCCTTTCTGATTTATGGAGACCCAAATGAACTCTATCACAGAAGGCCCTTCCACACAGCCATGTTAACCCAGAATATCAAGTTAGAAAATCCCACAGTATCTGCTTTGAACTAGGTTATCTCTATCCACACGGCCATATAATCCAGTTCAATGTGGATTTTATGCATCTGTGTGGAAGGGGCCTTAAATAATCTAGTTCAAAGCAGATATTGTGGGTTATTTGAAGCGAGTGACCCCCCAACTCAGAGCCTTTCCACTCAGCTATATAACCCAGAATATCAAGGCAGAAAATCCGACAATATCTGCTTTAAAGTGGGTTATCTGAGTCCACACTGCCATATATTCAAGTTCAAAGCAGATAATGTGGGGTTTTATTCAGTCATTAATGAATCAGAGAAAAAGGGATAGCACATAGCTTCTTTTTGAGGCCTTTGCCTTTTTTTGCCCTTCTAAACTGATAACACTATGTAACACGATTTTTGCTCATCTATATCTATATATATAATAAAGAAGAGTGTTTGTATCGGACAGAGGAATTGTGGAGGGCGGTGTATGTGGCAGCGTTCTGATTGGCTGCCGCTGTGGTGCTATTTGCATATGGTCTCTGATTGGCCAGCTTCAATAGGAGCCCCTGGTGGAGAAGAGGGTTCATGGCAGAAACGGGGCATGACAGAAGGAAATTTGCATATGGTCTCTGATTGGCCAGCCTCAAATCCAACATTCCGAGATGACAAAGAGAGGAAAGGAAAGGCCGGGGGCTGGGTCAGAACACTCCCAATACAGACCGAAATAGGCACACAGAGCCCCCATCACCCACTCTACATCCTACTGCAGTTTGGAGGAGTATGAACCATGGATGATGGGGCTTGCAGTACCACCACTCACATTCTGAGACCGCTGTTAACCTTATCCAATGACTGATCAGGACCAAACTTCGCACAGAGACCTCTCATGACCCACTTTACGTCCTGATGTGGTTTGGCCGGGGATGGACCGTGGATTATGGGACTTGCAGTACCATTGCTTAATTCTTCATACCACTGCAACGCTCATCCAATTACCGATAAAGACCAAACTTGGCACACAGAGTCCCCATGACCCACTCTACATCCAGGTGCAGTTTGGAGGAGGATGCACCATGGACGATGGGACTTGCAATACCTGCACTCCCTTCCTAAGACCATTACAACTGCCAACAATGATGGATCAGGAACACAATTTACACAGAGACCCAGCATGACCCACTCTACATCCTGGTGCGGTTTGGAAGAATTTGACAATGGATGATGGGACTTGCAGTCACTTCACTCACTTCCTGAGACGACTGAGACCCTCGCCAATGACTAATCAAGACTAAACTTGGCACATGGAGCTCCAATGACCCACTCTACATCCTGGTGCAGTTTGGAGGAGGACAGACCATGGATGATGGGATTTCAAGTACCTCCATTCCCTTCCAAAGATTGCTGCAATCCTCTTCTAATGACCAATCAAGACCAAACTTGGCACATAAAGCCCCCATGATCCACTCTACATTCTGCTGCTCTTTGAAAGAGGATGGACTTTGGATGATGGGACTTGCAGTACCTTCACTCACTTACTGACACCACTGCCACCCTCATCTAATGATAAAGACCAAACTTGGCACACAGAGCCCCCATGACCCACTCTATATCCTGCTGCTGTTTGTAGGAGGATGGCCCATGGATGATGGGACTTCAAGTACCTTCACTCACTTCCTGAAAATAATGCAGCCGTTATCCAAAGACCAATAAAGACCAAACTTGGCATACAGAACCGCCATTACCCACTTTCTCTAATAACCCGGGCAACGCCGGGTCCCCAAGCTAGTGGGATATAAATGTCATTTCCTAACTGGTTCTATCATAAAACATGGAAATTGTTTATTAAACTGCAAAAGCTTTGTTTTTGCAGGAGGGACATCCTGCAACACATTTTGCTCTACTTTTCCAGTGAATGTCTCCAATTCTATGTCTCACAGAATTCAACCTAGTTTGTGGCAGCCACGAAAACAAAGTTTCTGTAGTAGAACAACTACTTTCAAAGTAAGTTCCACACAATTAAACAAGAATCACACTTTTAAATCAGGAACAGAACATTTTTCAAATTTGGTTACTTAGTGTTGTTTTCACTTTCCCTTAAATGGGCAGAACTGCAGGACTGGAAGAGGGAATGCATTTCGAAGAAGAGGTAGAATTGTTAGGAACTGAAAGAGAGATCCTTTTGAAGACTAGAAATATTTTTTTCCTATTTCATACTGGCTTCTAGTCTTCTTATATTCAGAAAGTGTGGCAAGGCACATCTTTTCCCCTGGCTTCTAAACATGCTATATGGTAGTATGAATGGGTTGCTGTGAGTTTTTGGGGCTGTATGGCCATGTGCCAGTAGCATTCTCTCCTGATGTTTTGTCTGCATGTATGGCAGGCAAACTCAGATTTATTCATAGGTCTGTTGGAAATGGGGCAAGTGGAGTGTATATATATCTGGAATGTCCAGGGTGGGAGAAAGAATCCATATCTGTTTGAAGCAAGTGTGAATGTTGTTTCTCAAGTTGTTATTGATATAGTGTCATGTCTTTCAAGTTGGCCACCATGCAATGAGAGCATCACGGGACTTTCTTGGCAAAAGCCATGGCTGAGTAGGGATTCAAACGCAGAGTCCTAAACCAGTGCTCAAACGACCACACAACAGTGGTTCTTGTTATTTGTACAAGGAAATAAAATTGTTTTTTCACAGAGCATTGAAGTAAGAAAACAAGAAACTGATTCCTCAACCTTCTCTCCATCCCATTGCAAATTAAAACATCTGCAAAAGATGGAATCTGGTTTACCCCCGTATCCTTGTCTACAACCCTCATTAGTAATATCTGTGCCCAAGTGAACCCAGTCATTCATGCCAGTTTTCTTTTTTTTTTTTCACTGTTATGTCAATATTATGATTAGGAGGTCATGATTCCATATTGGGAAATTGCTTTTTCCTGTTAATGATTGATTGTGGCATACAAAATATCTCTTACTATGACGCAGCTGGTTGGGTGTCAGCTGCATTAAGATCACTACTGACCGAAAGATCATGAGTTCAAAGCCAGCCCAGGTCGGAGTGAGCTTCCAGTCAATTTGTGTAGCTTGTTGTCGACCTTTGCAACCCGAAAGACAGTTGCATCTGTCAAGTAGGAAATTTAGGTACCACCTATGTGTGGGGAGGCTAATTTAACAAATTTACAAGGCCATAAAAAAATCTCCAGCAAAAGCATGCGGGGAATGCGGAAAGTACTTCATCAGTGTCGCAGATGGACAGTGAAGCAACAGCTCCCCTGCTGGCCAGAAAATTGGAATGTTAAATAGCCTCTGACTGTCTGTCTGTATGTGTTGTGTGTCTATGGCATTGAATGTTTGCCATGTATGTGTACATTGTCATCCGCTCTGAGTCCCCTGCAGGGTGAGAAGGGTGGAATATAAATACTGTAAATAAATAAACATGTTATTCTGTAGATATGATCATAAAACTGTACAATACAGATGAAATTCACATTTTGAATTCATTTCACAGGTAATCTGTAGAACCCTGATGTGAACGTCTCATTTGTGCTCTGATAATCTTTTAATGAAATTGTTTTCTCTGAAAGAAGCAAAATGAGTTGGAAACTGAATTGCTTAATACGGACAACGAAACAATTGCAGACATGCCCTTATGTCCCAAATCCTTTTTCTAGAACTGCAGTGAGATCATTTACACTGGGAAATAACAGACATAAGAATATTGTGGAAAATAATCATCTGAGGCAACTCTTGTTTTATGCACCTCCTTGCTGTCTTCAGTCATCTCTTCGGGGTTTTTCTCAAGATGTCCCATCTATCAACACAGAAATGGAAGGCCCAAATGAACAGAAAACTGCTAATGCCCTGTTTGATAACCATAGACCAATCCCCGCACCAATGACTGCCAAAGATCCTCAACATGCATCTGGTTTCTTGACTTCTGCAAGGGAAGGCAGTAGTGCTATTGAAGAAAATGAAGAAAGGAGTGCAGACCGGCAATTCTTTGATGAGCTTCGGAAGTGTACATCTCCCTGCGATGTCCTTGATCTTGTTGCAAAATTTCCAGTCTCTAAAAAGTATGTCAGCAACTGTCTGGCTACCATGTGGATGCTCACAAAAAGACTCTCAGACGACCAGAAGCGCTATGAGAGGAGGCTGATGTTTGAGCACCCCCAGTTTAGTCAAGTCTGCCAGTGTGTTATGCATGAAGCCAAGTTCATGTGGCGTGATGCCTTGGCCTACAGCTTTCTGGCTGTGGTGAAACTGGAGATTCCTCAGAACACCCGGTTGGTTCAGACCCTGCTTAGGGTATGCCAGGTAAGACAAATTACCCTTTTCAGCACAGGAAGGGAAACATTCCCCTTCAAGATGTCAGCCTCATGTAGCATGGCCAATGGGAAAGGATGGTCACTATTACAGTCCAAAACCTTTGGAGGGTCAAAGGTTTCCCATTTCTGTACTGTCTAGTGTGAATATAAAGAGTGGTGACAGAGTATGGTATATAGAGAGCCAGAATCACCAGTGGGCCCTACTATGCAACATTACTAGAAAATGCCTATACCAGCTATAGTTTGAAAAATATATGCCAAAAATTGACTCAACAAACCTGGGCGGAACTATACATGGGTCTGTGTGGTATTTCTGCCTGCCATGACACTACTTTTGGCCTTTTGTAATACTTGCTTTAAAAATGGCGGCAGTTTGACATTTTGTCACCACTGCAGAGAAAGCATAGGGGGGCAGTGCTTCCTTTAAGCTCTCCCTGAACAAACAAAGTGTTTGCCTTAGTCTATCCTGGGAGAACCTGCAAAAGCTTTGACCCCTTCTACCCACTGCAGTGTTGTTGTTGCTTTGGTACTTACTCACTGGAACTGGGAGTTTAGATGGGATTGAGAGAATCTGAAATAAGATCAGATCTCCTCTTATTTTCCCTGCCATGCTGGCAGCTTTTTGGCATATCTTCCTCAGGGTGGGAAGATTCAAAGGGGTTAGCAGAATCTCAAAAAGACACAATCCCCTCTTTTTTCCACCACTGTAGTGTTTCTGTAGTGTTTTTTCCACCACAGGCAGAGATGTTAGAAGGGATTGGAAGAACCTGAATAAAGGTCCAGCCTCCTTGATGCTCTTCGCTACCAAAGTGGCTCATTGGCATTTCCTCCCTGGGATAGGAGGGTTCAAAGGGGTCAGGAGAACCTGAATAAAACCCAGATCCCCTCTACTTTTCATGCTTGTGCATCATCATAGGTGGTCACTCATGACTGAGTATAATTGACTTCCAAAGATAGAGTCTTGACTGTGGATCCGGAAGTGACTATGGAGACCTATTCTGAATCCTCATGGTTTTTCATAATAAGGGCATGCATTTTCAGATGAAAGGCGGTCCTAATAAGGGTTTGCTTGACATGCCTTCCTCTTAACAAGTATCTCCCCTTTGCCCTCTATTCATACCTCTTCAAGATCCATAGCACCATTGGAAACATCTGACCTCCAATTGGAAGGCTCGGGGGCTAAGACTCCCCAGTTCTTGGTGTTTCTTCCACATTTTTTAAAAGTTTAGCTTTCCATCATGTGTTTTTCTTGGAAGACACTTGTACATTAATTTGTTTTATGTGTGGATATCACAGTGGTTTTTTGGTATTTCCTCACTAGGACAGGGAGATTAGAGAGCATTGGAAGAAGCTGGAAAAAGCCCTGTTTCACTCAACTCTCTCTGCTGCTGTATTGTTTTTATGTTTACTAATCATAAAAACTGAATGTGCAATCATTCTGATCTGAACAAATTGAATTCCCCCCCCCCCAATCATTCTTTTTCCAATCATAATCTAGTGTAGTGCAGCCTAAATAAACACCCCTTGACTAGAGTCCTGCTGATACACAATGATCTGTTACACTGGCGTGGTGCACTTTTTGCTCAGTGCTGGTAGAGAAAGGCAGAGAACGCTGCTCTGAGGAGAGACGGCTGCTCTTCAGACTCCTAAGCAGTGGGAGCCAAGTGGGTAGCATTGTCTCTAGATAGCACTAGGTTTCATTTATTTCCCCAGTTGTCATTCTACCCTGGCTACTTGTGTTTCTACCATTACTGTTGCTTAATAATAATAATAATAATAATAATAATAATAATAATAATAATAATAATAATCTATTTATTTATAGACTGCTCTATCTCCTTGAAGGGACTCAGGGTGGTTTCCAACATGTAAGGCAAACATTCAATGCCAAAATGTGAAAACAATTCAGACAAATTACATCAGGACACTGCTGGCCAACAGGATCTTACTGCTTGCTAATTTCACTTAAGAGAGTCATAAATCATTGACTGAAAATGTATTTGCTAAAGAGTAATTCCACCTTATTAGTAATTGCTCATGGCTAAGTGTTTGAAAAACTGTAGTAATTGTTCATCGCATAATTTGGAATTGGAATGAAGGGCAGTTTAAATCCTGACTGGTTAACTTCAACTGCTTGAGTTTTGTTTGCATTTTCAATAGGAACGTCTCAATGAATTTGATGATCGATGCCTCTCCATTGTGGCAACTACTTTGCAAGGAATGGAAAAAAGCAAGAATGTGGACGCTCTTCAGATTGGATTGCAGTAAGAGGAGGGAGTGGGTTCTAATAGACACTATGCATGGCACCCATTTGAAATAAGCATGTTTCTACAAAAGCCTCTTTTTGCCAGCTCAGTATAGCTGTGGTTGCAGTGTTTGAGAGCTAAGTTAAAGTAGGTAGGCTGTATTTCCAATCTGTAAATAAAGGCAATGGGATACAGCTATACTTTATTTATTTATTTATTTGCAGTATTTATATACCACCTTTCTCACCCCTGGGGGGACTCAAAGCGGTAATTGGATTCTCATTGAGATTTGTGGGCCTGTCTTTTGAGGGTAAATTGTCTTAAATTTGGGGTGTAAATATTGAACACAACTTGTACAGATTTTGCCTTGGAGTGCCAGATTTGTTCTGGATTGTATACCTTTGAAACAGAGTCTGCTGTAATATAGTTGGGCAAAAATCCTATATTTGGAACCAAATATTCGGAAGCAATAATAGAAGTAGGTCTGTGTGAATCTCAAAGAAGAGAGATTCTTTTCTTGCTTCTGTACTTCGGTTACTTTTTTCTGTCTTCCTGTTTCTCACCTTCGTCCAGGAAGTACTTAAAACACCAGGGTTCAAGCCTTCTAGAATCCTTAACTGGTAATGTTGGAGTCCTTCCTATAATGAACAGCAACAGGCAGTGGTGATTTACTGAGCAAGATGGAGTAGCTGGCTAAGTCCGCACATAGCTATGGACAGAAGAGGAAAAACTGTTGCCATTTATACATTTAAAACAGATTGTATTCTTTTGTCAAGCTGATTGAACCCTTTGTCTTGTTCATTAGGTTGGTGGTAGAGCAGCGCATCCCCAAAATCTCAAATATGTTTATGTTGCAAACTATGATGAAGTGTATTGGGAAGGATGCCCCACTCAGTCTAAAGACAAAACTGGAGGTAAAAAGATAGAAATTATTCGTTCAACCACGTGAATTCACTCAGAATTTGAAATTGATATTGGAGCCAATAACTGGAGGCTTGTACTAGAACAGAATGGTGCCCATTCCCCCCCTCCTCTGATTTTTCCGATGTGTTCCTGACTACACTCTCCCCAGACATTTGATTTCTCCCTCCCTCCTCCCCCCAATGATGCAAATCAGTATCCTATGTGATACAGGCATATACACCAAACTAAATTACTTTAGATGTCGAGGACAAGGGTTTCATTATAATGAAAGATTTGAACATGTACTCCTGTAATCAAGAATCCGATCCTTTTACTTCACATTTATTCTGGTGATTGTAGTTACACAATGGAAGTGAATATATTAGCTTCCTTACTTTTCCAGGAAGTTTGATAAAAACAACATACATTGACTAGTGGAATCCATACAGGAAGAGAGAGGAAAATAGAGTATATATTTAAATTTAAATTCCCTTTTTTGTTCAGAAGAATCTGAACTTTTGAGTAATTCGTCCAAATCTGAGTTTACTTTCACTAGTCTTTTGATAGTACAATAACTAGAAGTTTCTTCTTGTTTCACAAATCCCTGTCAAGTAAGAATATTTATTTTAGTCTGATTCAAATCTCTTTCATTTTAGAACAGGGCATTGAGTCAGATGCACCAATTTACTTTCCCAAATGCTCAACACATGTTCGGTGTGTTGGCTGAAATGAATCATCGCTCACTTCCAATTCTGGAAGCTTGTAGCAACAAAGTAATAGGTAAGTCTTAAAGAATGTGTGATTTTTCTTTCTTTCTTATATCACCTCCCCATAATTATAACATCCTCATGTCCTGTTCTTTTTTGAACGCTTGAAGGAGAATAGCTAGCAGAGGACCAGGAAAAATGGCAGAAATAGGAATGATTGGTTGTTCATGGAACATTTTTCTCTGAAATATTTAACATAGTCATATTTGATACAGTTCAAGCTAAAGGTTGGTGTTCAAACAGTGGGTTCAAAAGTTCCAAAAAGCAGTGCATCTAGTCTAAGGAGTCCTAGAACATTATATGTATTTTGGAACTGCTCCTGTTATTACAAAACAAATGGATTTTTTTTTTAAAAAAAGTGGTGGTCAGGGGTGAAAAATTGATTCTTTTATGACAAGAAGATCAGAAGAAAAATTCACTTGGCTAGCACTAATTCCTTATATCACCATTTACCCTGTGTTCTGGTGTAATTTAACATGGGTGGGTGTTGTTGTTTTCACAAATTAAATGGCCAAATATGTTTTTAATTCAGCTCCATCTCAAAAGTCTTGATATACTTAATAAAACATTTTCTTATATTCTTTATTTTAGAAAATATCCAGGGAATGCCATTTTGGCCACTACTAACTATTTTGAGGTCTTGCAGAGACCTCTATTATCGCAACAGTGCACTCTTTTCTACAGTAGCAGATTATACCACCACAGCTTTCTACATGTGGGACATAAAGCAGGTACAGTTTCTGAGGGACCTTTACACTTGTCCACATGTGTGTGTACAAATGAGGTATCTGTGTGGCATTTGAGTAATAGGTCATTGTAGCGTCTGGTTATCATTATATACTAAAGTTGCCTGAGATTTTGAATATTTGTTGCTACTATAACTGCATGTTGCAGCTGAGAGAGCAGAGTTCTGTGTTCTATCAGTTGAATGTGAGGTGATATCATACACACACACAAAACTCTGGTGAAGAACTCTTTGGTTGGGCACATTAATGTGACAGCAGTATCCTCGTTTTGCATCAGTCTAGGTTTTATAGTGTATAACTTTGAAACACAATTCCCTAAGTGTCTGTGTAGATTAAAATTCCCAGAGCATTGCAGAAAGTGTATAAATTGGTTATAGAGACAAACTGTAAATTAAGATAAGATATATTTAAAATATATGGAAGTCAGATGTTTGAAACTTGGGAACTGCCTGTATATATTTTAAATATATTTTAACTTTGTCTTTATTCCCCTTAGATTTAATCTCACTTCCTATCCCTGAGACAACTGGAAGTGGGAGAAATCTATCCCTAGGCAGGGATAACTCCCCATGAAAGAATTATCATGGGGAAAAGGAGTCTCAACTAAGCTTTATCACCAATTCTTTTTTCTACAACAAGCCTATCTCCGTGATCGCATCTCCTTCTATGAACCGGCACGAGCTCTAAGATCTTCTGGGGAGGCTCTCCTCTCGGTCTCACTACCGTCTCAAGCGCGGTTGGTGGGGACGAGAGAGAGGGCCTTCTCAGTGGTGGCTCCCATCTCTGGAATGCCCTTCCAAGGGAAATAAGACAGGCCCCATCCCTCCCCTCCTTTTGTAAGAGCTTGAAGACCTGGTGGTTTCAACAAGCCTTTGAAAATGACCAGTTCTAACTCAGCCCCACACATTGTCTAATACGGCTTTATTCTTCCTACCAATTACCCAGATCACTTCCTCTAATTGGCCCCGGAATGAACAGCCACAGACCCGTACCTAATATTATTGTTGCCTGCCATAGCATTGCACTTAATTCCCGGGGCCCCTAGAATTTTTGGGCTTGCACAAATCTTGGCCCAGCCTTTTAAATTTTTAATTGTCTTGAACAAGCAGGATTACTTTTAATATATGTGTGCTATGGCAACAATTTTTATGCTTATATCTTACGGTTATGTTGTTTTTACTGATGTTACTTGGGAACCGTTCTGAGTCCCTTCAGGGAGATAAAGCGGTATATAAATAAAGTTTTATTATTATTATTATTATTATTATTATTTTCAAAATCCAGTGATCACAGAGACAGAAAGTGAGGTGAAATCTTCTGAATAGGAGCACAGAAAGCAAAACAAACACCATGGGAGTGTTAATCCTTCTCTAGGCTGTCCAAAACACGCATTATCTATCTATCTTTGGAGTAACATTTAAAAAATGTACCTGTTCTGACTTTCATACAAATTCAGTTTAAGAACAAGACTACAGAACCCATCTTGTTTATAAACAAAAAAAAATGACCAATTGTTGAATTACAGTGACAGCAAATAGAAGGCATGACAATTTGGATTTCACGGTTGAGTTTTATCTTCAGATTATACTGCCTTGTAGAAGTATCTACACCGTTTGACTATTCCACTTTTTGTTGTGTCACAATCTGGATTTAAAATGGTTTTGATTGTCTTTGGTACCATTAGATGTACACAAGATGCTAAATACCAAATATTTTTTATTGTAGCACAAACCTTAAGTAAACACTGACAATCGGGCACTGGTTAAATACTTCTGCAATGCACTCTGCATCCTGATGATTCATACTATCATTTCTGGATTAGTCTGAATTGAACTGGGATTATTGAGTTCTGAACCGAATTTCATGATTTATAAACCATCCCTACTCTGAACATTATGTACATTTTTCTTCTTGGTCTCAGGTAGTCCTCTTCCTTTCGGCATTTGAGAATCTTGGCTTTCGGCCTGTTCATCTGATGGATGTGTTTGCTGAGAAAGTGATGTCTCATCCTGAATCTTTGAACATGAAGGACACAGTGTCTGTTCTAAAATCCTATTCTTTTCTAAATCATACTCCCAAAGACCAAAAGAACAGGTAGGTTCTGATTTAGGAAAAATCATTTTGTGATAATTGCAGAGTAATTGAATTATCTAGAAGAAAATCACAACTTGGAACACAATTATTCTGTGGGATCATTTCATTGTGATAGCCATTGTCAAGGTGGTAAATCATATTTGTTTTTTAGACAATCTGGAATGGCTAGGAGGTTTGACAGGCTATCTTATCTATCTATCTATATCTGGAGTGGGGGTTTCTAAGGAACACAGCATGTTTCTAAACAAATAATAAATAAATAAACAAACAAAGCATGGTCCTCGTGATATTTTGATTATCATCAACCTCATGATGTATGTATATAAATGCACTTTACTATTGATCTAGGAATGTCTGCATGCCCCATCCCTCTCTGAAAACTATCCTCGTTCATATTTCATCTGTTCATGCTCAGCATTATTCTTAAATTTTAATTATTACATTTGGCCAAGCCATAGGTTTTAAATGTCGTTGTGTTACCGCTATTGTTTATGGTTTATTTTTTGTTATGAATTTTATTTTATTGTCTGTATTAATTGTTGTTAATTGCTTTTATCATTGATGTATTGTGGGCTTGGCCTCATGTAAGCCGCACTGAGTCCCTCGGGAGATGGTAGCGGGGTATAAATAAAGATTATTATTATTATTATTATTATTAGTATTATTAGTATTATTATTCAGAAAAGAATTAATGTACAAGGCAAGCTAAAAGGCAAAACCCCTCTGAATAAGTCTTGCCAAGGAAAATCAATGAGAGCTTCAAGTTGGGGTCACTGCCAATAAGAAACAACCTGAAGTCAAACAACAAAAGAAAGTACGGATATTCTCCATTGGTCTATATTCTTTCTTAAATGGAGACTGTGTATCACTGGCAACCATAGTTCTAATACTTGGGCAAATATATGATTGACTTCTTCGTGCTAAAACTGTTATAAATGTAACAGAACCTTCAGATGAATTGCACCTTGGAAGGATTTTCAGAAGAATATGCCATTTCTGCATTCTTCTATTTTTGACTTTTATCCTGAGAAATGCCTATGTATGACCTGCATGTTAAATACATAATTGTATGAATGAGTGATTTACCCACATACATATTAAATACCCATTGCATTCTTGGTATTGATCCAAATTCAATTAGTAACATACTTTCTATAAAATTATTAGTGTTCAGAACGCTGTAACTTGAATAGTTAATTTTAGTACAGATGCTGTTACCCCATAACAAAATCACATGTCAATGGAATAGCTGTAGAAATTAAATGGTTCTTTGTATACAATGATATTTCTATTAGGAAATACTAATGTATCTGTTTGTCAATGATAAAACATGTATGTGGCATTTTTGCAAATGTGTAGAATCAAACACATTGTTGTGCTTGCAGACCTATTTGTGTCTCTACCAATATGAGGTACATGTATTGCATTTTAATCCTTTCACTATATTTTTAGTTAACTATTTCGTGATGGCATGCTTTAATGTATGTATTTTATGGTACATATTTTATGATGATGTGTTTTAATTCTGTGCCCTGCCCTGAGCCATGAGAGGCAGGTAATAACAGAAGGCAGGCAGTAAGCAGAGTATTATATTATTATCTGGCTAATTAAATTGTGAATTTTTGTGTGACTGTATTTATCTTCCCACATTTTTAAAGATTTCTTGAGGCGCTGAATAGTGTCTTGAAGACTTATCTCTCCAGAATCTCTAATATGGACTTACTAAGGGCTGTATATTCTTTCTGCATTTTTGGATATCTTCCACAACCAGCACTTGATCAACTACTACAAGATGAAATCCTCCATGATCTGGTAACATCAGGTCAGTGCCTTGTTTTGACTCTTTGTCCAAATCAAAGCTGAGGTCAGACAGTTCCAGGATTGTCTTTGTTACAGGAATGTGTGTTTAATATTGTGTAAGACTTCCATTAAAATATTATTTAGTAAAAAGGGCATTTCTATCTACAGTTTCACAGTATTACTTCCAAGGTTTTAGCCAGAATTCCTGGAACAAAGGTAGGAATTGTGTGTCTTCGAGATGTTGGATTGCAGCTGTTAGCATTACTTTGCTTCATTCAAATTATTCTTGTTACAGATGTAACCCAAGAGGAACTGTCAGCTTCAGCTGTCAAAATATTCACTTGACAACAGTGTTTCCATTTCTTTTATTTCCTTCAGCCGGCCAGAATGTGGAGCAAAACGAAATGATGCTGCATGCCATCAATGTTTGCCTTGAACTTGATGGAAATTCATTGACTAAACGAGCAGCTTTACCAACAGAGAAGCTCCCTTCACCCTCTGCTTGGGATTTTCTTGATGTTCAGGAGGTGCTGCTTACGCTTCTGGGAGATAAAAGTCTGTTCCGAGAAAACTTACAGTTAGCAAATGGCTACAACATAGGTATGAATATGGCGTTCTTAGTTTTGCCTTTAAATAATCATGGATGTTATTTTTTATTTTGTTTCAGAAGCAGTGCATAGATAATACAAAACTGATAAAATAGAAGGATCACAAGTGACTAAACAATTTTGACCAAAAAGAGGCAATAGCAACTGTATTGACTGTAGCTTTAAACAATTCATCCTCTGTACATGAGGCAGGGCATTGTAGGCAAGCACACAAATGCAGAGTTATTTGTTCTACGCCACAGTCACACAGGGTGGAGGATTCTTCTAGGTAGTTCTATTTTGCCAGGTTGTCTTTTGATCTTGCCACTCCACTTCTGAGTCTATTCGGGGACTTCCAAGTTGCCCATTCTTGGTTGGCCCTGGAGGCAAATTCTCATGGGGGGCATCCAATTGGGATTTCCTGGTTTAGCTGCCAAGAGGGATACTCTTCTTGTTGCTGGGGGAACATTAAGGGAAGTGGTGGTTCTCAGGAGGCTTTTCCTTGATTTGAGTCTATCATGGATGTTGGTTTGATATGATAGACCTGAAATAAATGAGTGGAAAGAGAGGAGCTATGAACACACAAGGCATCTAAATGTCTTGCAATCTTTTTAAAATATTTTAAATTTTCTTTTTCCACCAGATTTTGAAATCTTAATGGATGCAAGCACAAGAGTAGCAATGCCAAATACTGATCCTGAACAGTTAGGAGATAATTCTAACATTCAAAGGTATGTTTATAGGAATGTAATCTTGACATACAGTGTTGCAGGGCTTTCTCCCAGATTCAACACTTTCTTAATCTGTTAAACATCTAGATCTCATTTATTTGCTGGATATTCTGTTGTTTAAATCAAGAATGAGAATTATGCAGTCCTTTGAAACATCATTATACATGTTGTTAGATTGCATTTTCCAGCATTCCTCATCATTCCCCATTGCCTAGGAGTGCTAAGGTTGCTGCAAATTGTAATTTGGCAACATCTGATGTCCTTTCCTGGCATTAATCCATTTGCTCTTCTCAACTTAAGTAGACTCATTAAATCAATGGGACATAGAAAGATGATGGCTTAATCATTCAGCTGTTGTGTAAGTTACTCAGGACTAGCTGTTGGATTTAAATCCACAGATTTAGCAAAATGTTCAACTAGGATAAATAACTTTAGTGAAGACAGCAGTGTAAAGGACATCTACTTAGTGTTGAGCTATTTGCATTGCAAAATCAAATGTTAACCAAATCAGATTTATAAATAATAATTTACTCGCTTGATTGTCTGTGGTGAGTAAGAATTTCCTGTCTCCAGCCTGGATACAGACTCTTGTACATTGGAGAATGCTTTAAGATCCATAAAAGAAAATGGAGACATATCTCACAATGCTCAAAAGGTGGTTTTATTAATCAAAAAGCCTAACATGTAATTATATTGATATACCGACTGGCCCATACATACCTACTTTGATTCAAAGTCTAGGAGTTTTTAAACTTGTTTGCGGAACAAATAAAACATATGATATATGTCTCCATTTTTTTCTGTAGATTTCACTGGGTACCCCCAAATTTCTTCCACCTTAATTTTAAGATCATCAGTGAGCTGTGAAGGAGGCTAACACCATGTGTATAGTTAGGTTGTGCAATAACCATTTTGTTATGTCAAAGTTATTCCAGACTTTTCTGCACTCCTGATATAACTGAATGAAATAATCTGTGCAGGTCCTGGACTTAGTTGAATGCAAATAAAAATAACATCAAGTTAGCAAAACCTATTTGCTGTTTACTGTTATGGTGTATGATTGATCAATCTGTTACTTTGGTCCAGTCAACAGAATACTAAGGCCCCTTCTACACTGCTGAATAAAATCCCACAATTTCTGTTTTGAACTGGAATATATGGCAGTGTGGACTCAGATAACCCAGTTCAAAGCAGATATTGTGGGATTGTCTTCCTTGATAACTCTGGGTTATATGACTGTGTGGAAGGGCCCAAAGCCTCTGCTTGCCAATAGGAATAGAATAATGACAAAATAAGTGTTTTATTGCAGTAAAACTATGATCCTGTGTCAGGACAAAGTGCTTTATAGTGCTTATGTTTAGAAAACAATCACAGCTTCTCAAATACTCAAGAGCAAGCCATAGAGCATTAAATTGTCTTTATAAAGACATTTGCAAATGTCTGGGTATTGCCAGATTATTTTCCCCTCATGTACCCACAAGCTCATTAAAGCCACATTGGGAGCCTTTCTTTTTTCTTCCTGGATTAAGCCAACTAGAGGCAACTGAGCAAAGAGCCTTCTCGGGACACTTGCTTATGGAATGCTCTTTAAGGAGGAATGTGCCCATCTCTTCCATCATTCTCACATCAGTTGACGACTTCTTTCTTCCACATCCCTTTTTTTTTGTAAACATCACTGAAATTTGTCTGTTAATCTGCTAGATTTTTTGTAAACTATCGAAATTCTGAATCTGTCGATATTGCTATTGTCATCAGTAGCTGCTGTCTTGAAAATAATTATACTTATAGAATATTTCCCCTCTGAATAAGACCAGTTTGAAGTCAAGGCGATAAAATCCTGATGAATGCTTTTATTATGAAACTAGAATTTGTTGTTCAATTTTCTTGGTTAGAATGTTTGTTTTGAAAATGTAAACAGAGACATCTAAACTGTTCAGGAGTTAGAAGACATTTGTTTCTTATGCCCCAATGACTGATACCCAAACTTTGGTCCCTCAGGCATTTAAGGCTTCCAACTTCCAGAAGCCTTAGCTGCCTTGGTCATCATTCAGGAAGTCTGAAACTTCAGGAGGGTCAAAGTTCGGGAATCACTGACATCACTGTCACCATGGGCTTGTGATTCAGTAGCTGAGGAATAGCCAGAAGACCAAATTTCCCCATATCCCTATTGCAAAGAAGAGAAAACTTTTCTTGAGGGAGAGGGGAAGGGGAGTGGTTGTTTCTATCTTCCCTATTTCCTCTGAACCCATTTTGGGATAGAGAGGAAAGAGACCAAAATGGGGAGAGACAACCAGGCACAGCACTATATTTTACTAAAACAAGTGCAAATGAGCAGCCTTTGTTGTTGTGATCAGTGTCTTATTTGTGAGTACTAGTTCCAGCTAAATAGATCAATTAAATCAGTTGGAACTAACCAAGATAATTCTGATTCCTTAGGTGTATATAAATTGGAAACGAATAGATATTGGCTAAGAGTCGGACTCATAAGTCCTCCAGATGCCATGAGACTACAATCCCTATCAGCACAGACAGTGGGGAGGAATGTTGAGAGTGACAGTTCAACAACATCTTGAGATTTAGGCCATGGTTTTGATAAACCAATAACTGTGACATTCATCAGACTAATGCAGTCCCTCAGTTAATGCTCTTGTTGGTTTTAGGATAGCTTTGCTGTGTGCCCCTGCATCCGCCTTCTGTTTTGACTCAAGGCATCCCCGAGGAAGGTTGGCGATGAAGATGAGACACTTGTGCCTTCTAGGCTATCGTGTGATCCTGGTAGGTAAAAGCAAAATGGTCTTGTATTATCACAGGATCTTGTTGATACCAACTGTGAATAGAAAATGAGAACCCAGATCATCGTTCCATCTTTGTGTGTCTTGTAAGAAATGGAAGGTCAGGGTATGTGTTGATGGTGGCAATGATCAAAATCCCCGCTGTCCTTTTTATTCAGACAGGCTTTTAAAGAAGACAAATTTAAGACTAAGTCAGGGTTTGCTGTAGTTTTTAGTTTGAATATGTATGCATTGATTTTCATTGAATTTTAAATACCTATCATATTTAATTCTGTTTTAATGTTTATATATTCGTAGATTTTAAATTGCACCGGAACGCTTTAATGTAAGCTACTTTGAGTCTCCTTGTAGAGAGGAAAATATAATAATAATAATAATAATAATAATAATAATAATAATAATAATAATAATAATGTGCTACAACCAGGGAAAAGGTATTACTCTGAACCTGGATGTAAAAAACTATTTTTAAAAGTATGAATTCATTTATTCAGAAGCATTGCAGAAACTATAAGAAGGTGTATATTTTTATTATCTGGTTTGAATGTATTAACTCTTGAACTTGAAAAACATATAGTTTGCAGAGAGGTAGCCAGGACAATGTGTTCTGGAGTTCAGTATGGCATAGGATCTCTGGATTGTAGTCCATTTCATCAAATAAGATAAGTATTACAGAACGTAGGAAGGGTAAATCAAAGGAATAAATTCAGAATGAAATTTAACCAACACAGAAAAATAAATTTCAATAATTTCATTAAATTGTCATATACTTAAAGTAATCTGATTGGTTATTCACAAAATCGGTGTTGACAATGACATTAAACATCTTGGCCTTGCTAAGTTCTTAAATGCATGTCTGATTTTTAAAAAAAGCTGTTGCTGTTATTCAGGCCACAGCTAATAGATCCAGATAGCTTGCAACTCTTTTGTTTGCACAAAAAGTGCAAGTGTTGTCATCATCATGATTATCTACTTTGACTTTCAGGACAGTTATTGTAGCCTCAGTGGTTGTTTGGATGCTGCTTTTGAATACTGTAAATATCTCTTCCATGTATCAGATCTGTCTACTTACAGGACTTCTATTTAGATTCAAAAATGACATTCTTTTCTTCTTTTTTCGGTGGAGATTCATTACCCGGAATTCCAAAAACTGAAGAAAGAAGAGGCTCATGAATTCTTAAAAGGAGAAATATTTTCAGCAGAAGCATGTTCACTTTCTAATTAGAACAACCAACGACTGTTTAATCTAGATAGCAGTCTTTCGCCCTCTATTTGCTAGGAGTAAAGCCCTATATTGTTTACTGGTTACTCTCCTGTCATAAAGGCTCAAGCTACTATGAGAGTATATATCAGTGAACCAATCAATCTATCAAGAAATCATGTGAGGAAGATCTCCCTGCATACATATACAAGCTCATCCTGATGGGCTTCTTGCATTTTCCCATGTTTCTGTGCCTGAAATCAGGGGTGGACACACCTATGAATTGCTGGATTGCAAATCCCTCCATTTCTTACCATTGCTTAAAACTGATCAAAATTGTAGTACACAGCATCTGAAGGATTACATATTGTTTACCCCTAATGGGTAAAAAAGAGAGGGAAAATGTAACACTGGAATTGCGCCCCATTATGATTCGAACTGCCCTGACACTTTGCTAAGAGGATATTTGCTGAATTATGCTGTGTACTTAAAATATTCAGACTATACATGATTTGCTCTTGACTCACAGAGCGAAAGCTGGATATATTGTATAAATAAGTTAATAAATATCTGAAAGCTAATTGAATAATTTACATTTTATCACAGAAAAAATAAAATTCAAATATAACTCAAGTGTATTCCATCTCCATAGCATTTTCTCATGACGTGTTCACTTGTGTCTTCTCTTGTAACTAGTTTTGATGTGTTTTCATGCGGTAAGGGGTGTGGACACTAGGCATGGTTAGAGTCACCCGGATAACTCGTAGCTCGTAATAATTTTGTTAAAATTACCTTTTCGAAGAAATATCAAAGCTTTTTAAAGAAAGCAGAAGTCCCTTTGCCCTTCCAAATCTTTTTCCGCCATTTTTGTTACAACTCAGGAAGTGAGTCGGAAATGATTAGGCTTTTCCCAGCTTCTGGACCCTGGCCTCGGATCGAGCCAGAGAAGCCAGTTTTAAAGCCAGAGAAGCCAGTTTTAAAGTCAGAGAAGCCAGTTTTAAACCAGAGTAGGAAGGAATTTCCTGGCCTTGGCTTAAGCCAGAGAAGCCAGTTTAAAACCAGAGAAAGAAGGAATTTCCTGGCCTTGGCTCAAGCCAGAGAAGCCAGTTTTAAAGTCAGAGAAGCCAGTTTTAAACAGAGCAGGAAGGAATTTCCTCCGTTTGTTTCCATTTGCTTTTCCCCACTTCTGGTCCCTGGCCTCGGCACAAGCAAGAGAAGCCAGTTTTAAACCAGAGCAGGAAGGAATTTCCTCCGCTTGCTTTTCCCCGCTTCTGGAGTAAAACAACTGCTTTCAAAGTAAAGACCACCCAATGAAACAGGAAATAACACTTTCAAACCATTAATGAAAGGATTCTGAAGTTTCGAAAAGTTTTGGGAAAAAAATCTGTAAAAATTGGAATTGACTTTAGAATTGAACCACCAGTGAAACAAATTTTGAACGTTTTGGGGAGATCAAACAAGTCTAGTGGACACCATTCAATTGTTTCTCCTTTCTCTATGCTTATGAAGCCTGTCTTAAACTTGACCCATTGAAGGTATAATATCTGAATTCAGTCCTTTAGGCAGTCATGTATGGCTTTAGGGCAAAGGTCTTTCTCTTTTATGTTATGTTCATTTGGCAGTGGTTTTCTTATGGTGTTTGGAATAACTGCTAAATCTTTTTAAAAGTAAGCATTATGGATTTCAACACAGACTAATCCATAGGTAGTGTGACCCCTATGGGGCGAATTCAGAAATGATCTGCTCAATAATATGCAAATTAATTGCACAGGACCATGATTCAGCCCTTCTAACTCTGAGTAGATACATTTTTTTTTGTCACAGACAACATTCAGAAGCAATGATCAATTGCCATCAAACAGCTTCATCCTGTACATATTTATGTACAGCTGAACCCAATGACCTTCAAAATGCATGGAAATGCATCTTGATGTGCTGGAAAGATCTAAGTAGGGAATATTCCTAAGTTACTTGTAGAATGACTCATTCTGTGTGTTTGCAATGAAATTACAAGTCTTGCAGTTGGAGAGGAGGGTGCATTGTAGTAGAGGGCTCCACCCTCTCGACACTTATCACAACATCTTATAAAACCCCCCTCAAGTAAAAGTGAAAAAGCAGTGTTGGTCTATTTGTGGAATAGCATGAGCGTTGGTAGAGTGAGGGCCACATCATAGGACCACGAAGTTACCTGAGCACCAATACCACCTCCGCAAAGTATGTTCATTCTGGAGATCCAATTCAGTTTACTTCAAAGATGAATGGTTTTGCCATGCAATTCCATGTCATGTATACCAGAATTGCTGTCATAAATATTTCTCTTAGGCTATAAATAGCGAAATAAGCTTCAGAATGGATATGAAAACAACAACAAAAGAGATGTAACATCTAGAGAGCAAACAAATTTATGATGGTGACAAACTAAGGCTGCTATCCCTTTTGGAATTTAACATTCCAGCTTCTGGCCACCAGGGGAGCTGTCACTTCACCGTCAGTTTGCGACATGAAGTACTTCCTCATTCCTTGCATACTTCCTGGAGATTTTTATGGCCTCGTAAATTAAATTAGCCTCCCCACTAAGTGGTACCTAAATTTCCTAGTTGACAGATGCAACTGTCTTTCCGGCTGCAAAAGTCGACAACAAGCTACACAATTTTGGTCGGGAGCTCACTCCAACCCGGGCTGGCTTCGAACTCATTTCGAACTCATTTCGGTCAGTAGTGATCTTAATTCAACTGACTCCCAGCCAGCTGCACCACAGTCCCGGAATGTACAACAGGAGAAGGGCAAAGGGGTAATCTATTGTCAAAGGCTTCCATGGCTGGAATCACTGGGGAGTTGTCTAGTTTCTGGACTATATGACCATGTTCTAGCAGAGGATCCTCTGAAGATGTCAGCTACAGATGCAGGTGAAACATCAGGAGAAAATGCTGCTAATACATGGCCATACATCCCGAAAACCACACAACACCCCGATGTGGCAATACATCACATTTTTTTCTGCTTGAGATGAAGGACCAGAAGTAATCATGCCCCCCACCCTACTGCTCTACATACAGAAACTGAGTGGACTGCCAACTCAATCCACCTTCAACACTAGTGGCTTCCATATCAGTGTGGAAGTAAAAATGCGCTAAAAATGTATGTATGTATGTATGTATGTATGTATGTATGTATGTATGTATGTATTTTCCAAGATGGCCCCCACATCCAGAGTACCCTGTGACCACAACAAGCATGGATCTGGACCACACTTGGTACACAACCCCCACCCCCAATTATCTATAATTCTGGCACAGTTTGGGGAAAAATGACAGACAATGATGGGAATTCCAGTCCACCCACCCAGAAAGTACTGTGAACCTCACCAATGATGGATTGACCAAATTTGGCACACATACCTATCATGACTAACTCTACTGGTGCAGTTTGGGTGCAATGACAGATGATGATGGGAGATGTGGTTTACCCACATCCTTATGCATTTTCTAATGGGACCATTCGTAAAATCCCAAAGCAATGACATTTTTAAATAAATAGCATTACAAATTACCTAAACCTAGCATCATTGGGTACCTTTTTTTCTTTGGTCATGTCAGGAGCGACTTGAGAAACTGCAAGTCACTTCTGGTGTGAGAGAATTGGCCGTCTGGAAAGATGTTGCCCAGGGGACGCCCAGATGTTTTGATGTTTTACCATCCTTATGGGAGACTTCTCTCAGCTGGAGCTGATAGAGGAAGCTCGTCTGTGCTCTCCCCGGATTCGAACCTGCAACCTGTCAGTCTTCAGTCCTGATGGCACAGGGGATTAACCCACTGCACCACTGGGGGCTCCATTGGGTACCTAAGATAGTAGTTAATAATCTAAAATAGTGCTTGACAGACCTTCTGGCATGGGGAACAGGAATTTTATTTTAAATGGACCAGAGACCAGTATCATTGACTACCACTGTTTCTGTCTTTCTTCAAAACACTCAGCAAACTGGCAGCCGGTGTCTTGTGGGCTGGCAGCGGTTCAGTGTCCCCCGCTTTGAGTAGCAGTGGTTTAAAACTCAATGGAGCCCAGCTCAGCATGGCAAAGGAAGCCAATAATATGAAACTGATAGGCAGTGACGGTACAAAAATATGAAGGCTCCAATCCAGCATATTAACCAAAACAAAGTCAGGCCTTTATCATGTCATGTTTTAATGCTAATATAGTGTGAGCCAAGCCAATGCCACCATGGGAGACATTTCTACAAATAGAGGCGCAGTCTCGCAATCCTCACTTTAAAAAGTTAACATTTTTGAAAAAAATGCTATTCTAACAATATAGAATGTTTTGGGAATAAGATGTGAATCTAATAATAATAATAATAATAATAATAATAATAATAATAATAATAATAATGGAATTTAACATAGCACAAATAATTGTGCTTTAGAGGTAGTATTATCTGAGCGGGCAGCTAAATATTTTAAAGACAGCATGGAGGGGAGATGTTGTTGTTGTTGTTGTTGTTGTTCATTCGTTCAGTCGTTTCGGACTCTTTGTGACTTCATTGACCAGCCCACGCCAGAGCTCCCTGTCAGCCGTCACCTCCCCCAGCTCCTTCAGAGTCAAGCCAGTCACTTCAAGGAGATTTTTTTTTATCGTGTCAGGAGCAACTTGAAAACATGCAAATCGCTTCTGGTATGAGAGAATTGGCCATCTGCAAGGACATTGCCCAGGGGACACCCGGATGATTTGATGTTTTTATCATCCTTGTGGGAGGCTTCTCTCATGTCCCCGGATGAGGAGCTGGAGCTGATAGAGGGAGCTCATCCGCCTCTCCCCGGATTCGAACCTGCGACCTGTTGGTCTTCAGTCCTGCCGACACAGGGGTTTAACCCACTGCGCCACCGGGGGCAGAGATAATGTACCAAAAATCTATGTTCTGTCAATCCTTTTGCCAAAATTAGCTGTACGTTGTATTGTCCAGTCCTGATGAACCAAGCAACCTTCCTCTTTGTGAATAAAATACCCACACTCACAAAATATATACATGGTTATGAGAATACAAAGTTCACAACGTGACTGGAGTGTGACTGGAAACAAAATACCTCTGCTCCTGACTATGTTTTGAACTAAATATGTACAAATAAGAATGATATATCTATCTGTAAGCCTATAACGGCGCTCCATGCAGTCATGCCGGCCACATGACCTTGGAGGTGTCTACGGACAACGCTGGCTCTTCGGCTTAGAAATTGAGATGAGCACCACACCCCAGAGTCAGACATGACTGGACTTAATGTCAGGGGACTACCTTTACCTAAGCCTATAAAGTCTGTGATTTAATATGCCTAGAAACAAATGACCAGTGCTGAGAATATTTGTAACCTTTAGAAAGCAGTTAATAATAATCCCAATGCAAGAACAGAAGCAAAAACAACTGAAATGCCTCCTGCAAGGGTTTCTTTAGGGGGGAAATCTTTCCTTGCTGTCCACGCTTCACCATGTTCACAGTAAGCTCTGCCGAATTTAATGAGCGGTACTTTTCACTACACTGAGCATGCTGAAGGTGTCATGCCTGCCTTGAGTAAAATACGCCTCTGTGGCAAACAGCATGCACAGTGCTTGCCTATTATATTCCCGCAACATCAGCAAAGGTTTCCGCTCTGTTCCAAACTGTAGGAAGACATTTCTACACAAATCCAACAAAATCTAGTTTCCATGGCAGCCACGGGCTGCTGAGTCCATTCCACTGCAGGCTGGAAACTCTGCGGAGGTAAAACGCATACCTTTGCTTGCCAAGTTTGAATCTGATGCTTTCAGACAGCCAATATTGAATCCTGTGTCACCAGTCTGCAGTGGTGCTCCTGCAGGGCTTTGCTTGCCAAGGACTCTGTAATTCTGCTGTTTGGCTGGATTTCGTTGAGATGCTTGGGCTCAAATTTTCCACTGCTGTCAATTGGTATTATGCCCTTCAAGACATTTATGCCACAAAGACATATGATTGGGATGGAGTGGGCCACTATGCTTTTCTTTGATGTGACTATATTCCATTTTTTAACCAGGGGTCTTCAAACTAAGGGCCGCAGGCCGGATGCAGTCCTCCAAGGTTATTTACTCAGCCCCTGCCATAAACTTTAGACTTAGGATCATCCTAAGACAGGAAAGCTTAGAGAAGACAATGATGCTGGGGGAAAAGGAAGGAAAAAGGAAGAGGGGCCGACCAAGGGCAAGATGGATGGATGGTATCCTTGAAGTGACTGGCTTGACCTTAAAGGAGCTGTGGGTGGCCACGGCCAACAGGGAACTCTGGCATGGGCTGGTCCATGAAGTCACAAAGAGTCGGAAGCGATTGATTGAATGAATAAACAACAACAAAGTCTGAAACAATTTGATGGAACACAATCATCCTAATTAACTTGACAATCTAGTCAGCCAAATGCAGACCAATGCTCCTCACGGAAAGTTTTATGTTGGTTAAATGTTTTCTTCATTTTAAATATTGCATTGGGGTTGTGGTAAAACTGCTATCTGCAGGAAAGGCTGCTGACCGGAGGATCAACAGTTCAAAGTCATGAGTTGGGGTGAGCTCTCAACTGTCAGTCCTAGCTTCTACCAACCTAGCAGTTCAAAAGCATGCAATGCAGGTTAAGCAATAGGTACCACCTTGGCGGGAAGGTAAAAAGGCACCCCATGCAGACATGCTAGCGAAAAGATCAGAGATGTCTATGGACAGCAAGTTCCTTTGGCATGAAAATAGAACAAGTACCTCCCTATGGCTGGAAATTGAGCATGGCCTCCAGACGCCGGAAATGGAAAAAAGGGGAAGGCCTTTATCTGTGTTATTGTATGGCATTGCTAATGTAAAACAGCATTGAAAATTTGCCTTGTATGAGTCTCTCTGGGGAGACAAAGCAGAATAGAAATAAAGTGTATTATTATTATTATTATTTCATGTTCTTTGCACTACAAATAAGATATGTGCAGTGTGTATAGGATTTTGTTTTTGTGTTTTCAAACTATAGCCCAGCACCCTAAAAGTCTAAGGGACCGTAAACAAGATCTCTCTCTCTCTCCCTCTCCCTCTCCCTCCCCTTCCCCTCTCTATATAATTAAAATAGATTAAATAAAATAAAAAACATACATAACTGAAAATACAGACAACATACTACAATACTACAAAGCACATGAAGATATAAGTAAGAAAAAGAAAGAAAGAATGCAATCCGACACAATCCTAATCTTTCACCCCATTACAAAAACTACAACCTGTACCTGTCCTTGCCCCTCTCCATTTCTATTTCTATATACTCATCTTTAAAAATGACTTTCCATATGTCAGGAAAACAGCATATAATTTTATTATTTAATTATTCCTTCCAAACCTTTCCATTTCTAGACTTTCTAACTTAAGGAAGAAAAATGCATACTTTCCTTATAATCCGATTTTTAAAAAACTAAATCAAAAATCAATAATTCTTCAAAACCTGGTGACAGCATCTCTCATTTTCTTGGTATTATAGAATATAAGTGAGTTTCGCGATCTGGCAAACTATTAGGATTTTCCTCCAGTAGCTGAGTTAAAATTGTCAATCTCTGCAATGCCTAGTTTACTAACTTCCTTGTCCATTCCTTCTCAGATGGGATCTTGTGAAATTTCGAAGATCAACATTCATTGGGTGCTCTTTTCTTTCTTCCCTCGCTGTTTCTCTTTATTCTTTATTCTTTCTCCTACAGAAAACTGTCACTAGGATATCATACATTATAAGCATTTTATTTATTTTTTATTTTATTTATTTAAAACATTTATATTCCACCCTTCTCACCCGAAGGGACTCAAGACGGAGCACAGCATATATACGGCAAACATTCAATGCCGGGACAAGAATTCATTATATACATACATAAACATTAAAAACATTTATCTCAATATTAAAATATGCTGTTTAAAACCGTTGTGGTCATCTGTGTCAAATCTAATTAGCCTGATAATGTTTCCTATCACTGCTTTATTGCCCTGTCCCAGGCCCATAGCCAGGATTTCCCTAGCAAACCTTTGGTATCGTTACCCCAATACCCTCATGCATATGGGATATATTGAGTATGGTGATCAGATCATGATATGAATAAACATAACAGTTTAAATAATGCACCAGTAAAGCCTTTTCGCGGGGGGGGGGGTGAAGCCCCCCCCCCCCCCCCCCGCAGCTACATGCCTGCCCTGTCCCAAAAGCTTGGTCCCACAGGCAAGTTTTTACCATCCTTCTGATGGACAGGAGGGAGGGGGCCAGTCTGATCTCACCAGGAAGGGAGTTCCATAGCCAGGAGGCCATCACCAAGAAGGCCCTATCTCTCGTCTCCACCAATCGTGCCTGTAATAATGGCAGGACAGAGAGCAGTGCCTCCCCGGAGGATCTTAATCTCTGCAGTGGTTCATAGGGGGAGGTGCGTTTGGACAGGTAAATTGGCTCGGGGACGTTTAGCTTTATAGGCCAAAGCCAGCACTTTGAATTGTGCCTGGTAGCAAACTGGCAACGAGTGGAGCTGGCATAACATGGGAGTTGTATGCTCATTGTATGCCGTCCATAAGTTCTATTAATATGTCATCTCCATTGACATGGTAATAATATCATCATCACCTCCTCTCTCAAATATTTTGTGAGATTAGTAGCATGAAGAAGAGGGAGACCTTGGTTGAGGGAAGATCACACAAACTATGAAATCTTTGGATTGGATCTGCATGTCACCTGGAAACCCTATTTATCAACAGATTATGCACAAGTGAGATTTGAGAGTTATAATAAACACTTACCTACACCTACCAGATTATGAGTGTATCATTTACATTGCGAATAAATATTTGCCTGGATTTTCTGCTATATTTGAGTCTTCCCAATGGTTCTCATTTATACTGTGCCTAAATAGTTAATATGCTGTTTTATTGCTTGCAATAAAAAAAACCTATAAAAATGTAAGTGCCTGGTTATCTCCCACTGCATTACGGTAATCTTTTTTAGACTGGTTGAGAATAATAATGGGTTACTCCTGCTCTTTTATGGATAAGCTGATAGTAATAAAATTCCATATATATACAAAGTTTCATTATGTTATTACAAGCAAAGCATTAGCAATAAATGAGTAAAACATTTAGCAATAAATGTATTAAAAAGCCTTCTGAAGGCAGATTTAGAAACGTCTTTGTGCTTTATGTGTTTCCACAGCTGTGGGCTACAATCCAAGAGCCGTGCAACTGGAAATCAAAACCACTCCTGCAGAACAGGAATTGCTTTCTGAGTCGGCATGCCTTGGATTGCACTGCTTTAGTATTTGAATGTTTTTAAGTTTTTATTTACTCATACCACCAATGTAAGTAAGGATAGCAATTTGAGTTCAATGTGAACCACTTTAGATACAGTTTTGCTGCACCTCCCAGCAACCCCAGCTTGATAGATTGGCAAAGCTGGGAATTGCAGCCTAACAACAGCACTATGTAACACGATTTTTGTTCCTGGGTAACAAATGTCATTCCCTAATTGGTTCTGGGGGTGGTGACAGCCGACAGGGAGCTCTGGCATGGGCTGGTCCATGAATGAGGTCACGAAGAGTTGGAGACGACTGAATGAATGAACAACAACAACAATTGGTTCTGTCATAAAGACATGGGAAACGTCTGTTAGATTGCAAAATCTTTGTTTTTGCAGGACATCCTGCAGCACATTTTGCTATAGTTTTTCAGTGACTATTTCATAAAGTCTCAACCAATTCAATATAGTTTGTGGCAGCCACAAAAATGACGTTTCTAGAGCATAACAACTAGTTTCAAAGTACGTATTGCACAATTAAACAGGAAATAACACTTTCAAACCAGGAACAGAACATTTTTCAAATTTTGTTAGATAGTGTAATTGAAGGGGTACAATTTGTCCACCCTACACACAGGTAAAGAAAGAAGCAAAGATCACTAGCATTGAAAGGATGCTCCTCCGCCATCAATTCCGCTGGACCGGCCACATTGTCCGAATGCCTGACCACTGTCTCCCAAAGCAGTTGCTCTACTCCGAACTCAAGAACGGAAACCGGAATGTTGGTGGACAGGAAAAGAGACTTAAAGATGAGTTCAAAGCCAACCTTAAAAACTCTGGCATAGACACTGAGAACTGGGACGCCCTGGCCTGTGAGCGCTCCTGCTGGAGGTCAGCTGTGACCAGCAGTGCTGTATAATTTGAAGAGGCACAAATGGAGGGCGAAAGAGAGAAACATGCCAAGCCAACCCCAACGGGGACCGCCTTCCATCTGGAAACCAATGCCCTCACTGTGGGGGAAGATGTAGATCAAGAATAGGGCTCCACAGTCACCTACGGACCCACCTTGGAGGATTATCCCACTTGGACAACGAGGGATCGCCTAAGTAGTAAAAAACGTTTTTAAAAAGTAATAGGGAATAGGAGAACAGCATGCTACAGTTTACAAGGTTTGATTTGTTGCTGCAATTTACAAAGGCTCTTGGTGTGCATGTGTTCGATGTATTATGTAGGCAATTTTCACTTTCCCACCACATTGCTGCCTTCCGGTCTGCTCTGCATCTCCCTTCTGGCTATGAGTAAGTAAGTAGCCTATATCAAGTCCTTATCCCATCTTCCCAAGCAAGAAAGTTATTGCAGTTGGTAACATCTGAGTCATTTCTGTCTCTGGGTGTCGGATTTTGTCTCTGGAAACTCAGGACCAGGAATCATCCTTTGGGGTGGGTGGCGGGTACGTTGAGAGATTGTAAACAAATACTATAGACAAAGTGTGTTTCTTAAGAAACAAGAAAGACAAGCTTGCACATTTATTATTTTTGGGAACCTTAGACCTGTAGCTTCATTGTATTTGGATTCTAAATATATATTTTTAAGCTCTAAAAGACAGGAACGGATTCATTGTAAGGAAAGCTGGCACAGTAAGAACAAGCTATTAATTTCAGATCTTTAATTCATTTGACCCAGTTACACCTCTCCCTTCTTCAGCTGATGGTATTATGTTAAGGTGTGAAGCAAACACTCAAGTTAACACAGACCCTATCACAAAGGTGGTCAACGTGATCAAGCTTGATATACTTTATAAACAGGAACACAGTACCTAATTTGCATCTTTTAATTAACATAATTAACAGTTTGCATAACATTTGCTTGAACACCAAGGGTGCTGTCAAATGCCAAATGTGGTTGCTCCACATGCATTTTATTATCATGTGCCTTAGAGGATCTTTCAATTTCAGGGCTGCAAAAAAACAAGCACATATCCAATCACTCTCCTCCTGGCAAAGTGCCCTTCTCAACTGACTTTGCCAGCTGGTTGCGCTAAACCAGGTCCAAAGCGAATCTTTGCTCCAAATGCTCATAGGCAAATGTTACTCCCCCAGAATTATGGCACAAGTTTAAGACTTATAAAGACTGGAAACTGTAAAGGAGAAAATCCTCTGAGCATTTTAAAAATGTATTATTGAAGGTTTTCATGGCCAGAATCACTGAGTTGCTGTAAGTTTTTCGGGCTGTATGGCCATTTTCCAGAAGCATTCTCTCCTGATGTTTCTCCTGCATCTATGGCAGGCATCCTCAGAGGATGTGAGGTCTCACAACCTCTGAAGTTGCCTGCCATAGATGCATGTGAAACATCAGGAGAGAATGCTTCAAGAACATGGCCATACAGCCCAAAAAACTTACAACAACCCAGCTTTTAATTTTTCTCCCCCTTTTGGAATCTATTAGTTCTGTGTGCCTTCCAGTCATTTCTGACTTATGCTGTTAACATATCGCAGGGTTTTCTTGGCCAGATTTGGGGACCAGCCATCGGATTAGGTGACAATTCATGTTGGAGCTCTCAGAATCAAAGTTGAAAAGTTACTTTTCGGGCCACAAGTTACTCCCAGAATCCTGCAGCCTAGTGACTCCACTTATCATCCCTTTCATATTCACTCCAGCTGGAGGTCAGCTGTGACCAGCAGTGCTGCAGAATTTGAAGAAGCACGAATGGAGGGCGAAAGAGAGAAATGTGCCAAGAGGAAGGCATGGTAAGCCAACCAGAGGTGGACTCAAACAATGATATATATTTTCTGTTTATCGTGGGAGTTCTGTGTGCCATATTTGGTTCAATTCCATCATTGATGGAGTTCAGAATGCTCTTTGATTGTAGGTGAACTATACATCCCAGTAACTACAACTCGCATATGTCAAGGTCTATTTTGCTTCAAAAGTGCCCCTGGGCAAGATCAACTATACTGCAAATGCTTACTTTGCGTAATGGGTTGAGCCGCCCCTGGGTATATGGAATATTCAAACACTCAGACAATGATGGATCTGGACCAAACTTGGCATGGATACTCAATATGCCCATATGTGAACACTGGTAGAGTTTGGGGAAAACAGACCTTGACATTTGGGAGTTGTAGTTGCTGGGATTTATAGTTCACTTACAATCAAAGAGCATTCTGAACCCCACCAATCAGGTATGTAGCCGGGGGGGGGGCTTGAGGGGCTTCAGCCTCCCCCCCCCCCCCCCCCCCCCCCCCCGAAATTCTCATGGTGGTTTGCGAAAAGGCCTTACTGGTGCATTATTTAAACTGTTATGTTTATTAATATCATGATCTGATCACCAGACTCAATATATCCCATATGCATGGGGGTATTGGGGTAATGGTACAAAAGGTTTGCTAGGCTAGACCCTCTTTCACTCAGACTCAGCCCCCCACCCGAAACTCAGCCCCCCCGAAACCCCCCCTGAAATTTTTTTAGCCCCCCCCCCCCCCCCCCCCGATTCGAAATCCTAGCTACAGGCCTGCCACCAATTATAGAATTGGGCCAAACTTCCCACACAGAACCCCCATGACCAACAGAAAATACTGTGTTTTCTGGTCGTCTTTGGTGACTCCTCTAACACCCCCTCATGACCCCCTCAGGGGTCCTGACCCCCAGGTTGAGAAATGCTGCTCTAGGGTCTATTTGGCAATTCATAGTATCTCCTCCAGCACCCCATCTCAAATGAGTTGATTCTTTTCCATCATACACTAAAGATATGCAAGAAAATGAAGAAAGCACACACTAGTTCTGCTCTGTCTGCTATGACTCAAGAATAAGAAATAGCCAGAAGGTTGTCACCACTGCCGTCTCATCTCTCATCTTCTAATGTCTGGGATGGGGACTTCACTCTACCTAATGATAGGGCCAGCCCTGGTGGGAGCGGACCCAAAATAACCAATCAAAATGCAGCTCATTTAGTATAATCATTGTGGATATAATCCACCAAGACATTTCCTGACAATTTGATGGGCTTCAGTGGACATGGGGAGGCATGTTTTGTATACCATAAACCTAAGCCATAATTGTAAACCTAGCCCATAATCATAAATGAGCAGGACGAGTTCTAATTTCAGTGTACTGTTAAAATAAAATAAAATAAATTATATGTCCGCACTGGATACTGTAAAAGGTTTATCCGTCAATAAGCGCCGGCCATCTGGCAGCAATCTGATTCCCAGGCATTGCTTTCCTTTCACATAATTAAGATGTAATGTCAATTGGGAAGGCAGAGACATTATACAGGATATTGTCTCCAGTCAATGAGGAAAGCAAACTGGAGCATTTATGGAAAGTGAAATTGATGTATTTATATGCAGGGAGCGAAACATTCATCCAGCATCTATGAGGCTCTCTTGCGCTGACACATCAGCTGTTATGCCAGCCTGTTAGCAATGCACATGTAATCATTTTTGCTTAATGGAGAAACCGGCAAGAAAGTGAAATCCCTTCCCCCTCATTTGCCAAGAAATGGCACCAGCAACAGCAGTTGGGAGGGCTATCGTTTCCAAGCAATTAGTATTAGCCATCACATTTTTTAAAAAAAGAAACAAATAATTATATGCCTTAGTATGTTCTGGTGGCGCAGCGAGTTAAACCGCTGAGCTGCTGAACTTGCTTGACCGAAAGTTTGGCGGTTCTAATCTGGGGAGCTGGGTGAGCTCCTGCTGTTAGCCCCAGCTCCTGCCAACCTAGCAGTTCAAAAGCATGCAAATCTGAGAAGATCAATAAGTACCACTCCAGCGGGAAGGTAACGGTACTCCATGCAGTCATGCTGGCCACATGACCTTGAAGGTGTCTACGGACAACACCGGCTCTTTGGCTTAGAAATGGAGATGAGCACCAACCCCCAGAGTCGAACATGACTAGACAATGTCAGGGGAAACCTTTACCTATGTCGTGACCCACAGAACACAGATTGTCTTAAACAGCAGTTGAGGTGTAAAGTAATAGTATTTTAATGCAAAACAAACTTAATGAAGCACTTAAAAGTCAGTGCAAACAGTTCAAAGGATGTTTTCAAACAGGAACACAAAACGCTAGATAAGCAGGCTTGAATTGCAGCCAAGAAATAACAGGAGATACGATGAACTAGGAGCAACTATGTCTGATTGAACACTGCAGAGACTGAACCAATCTTCTGCAGACAGTCAGCTTGGCCAGTGTTTGTCACACTTGTATGCACAGTGGCCCTCACTACCATTAACAACTTCCCATCAGAGCTTGGGAGTTGAACTACAGAATCCCCTAGCCTGGATGTTATGGTATAAAAATGCAAATCTCTCTAAGTTTTTATCTATGCTATAGTCCACAGTCCTATGTTCTTGAGACCACATGACATTCCCTAACAACAAGTCCCACTAAACCCAATGGACCATCCTTACTAAAATATGTAGATTAAAAGTGGTCTAGACATCAAGTCAATTGAAAACAACCTGAAACTACAAAAAGAGGTGGAATGAAAATATTAGAAGAAATATAAAGCAAGAGGAATGGGAAAAAATTTGGAGGGAAAAGCTAAAATATAGTTATGCTACTGATTTGAAGGAAAACTAGTTAAAGACTGCATATCGCTGGTACATGACACCGAAAAAACTAGGGATAAGTAATAGAAGTATCAGCACAAGGTGCTGGAAGTGCAAAGAAAAAGAAGGCTCATACTTCCACATTTCATACTTCCACATTTGGTGGACCTGTAAAAAGGCAAAAAAAAATACTGGAGAGAGGTCCAGAAAGAATTACAGGAAATCTTACAAATCAAAATACCATGGAAGGCAGAATTATTTCTCCTAGGGATGCACAAACTGAAAATAGAAAAGAATACAGACAAAATTCTTTTCCTGATAACAACGGCAGCAAGGATCTGCTATGCCAGAAGATGGAAGCAAGAGGAAACACCAGATGAAAATGAGAGATTGACAAAAATTCTGGAAGTGAGGAACATGGACAGACTTACCTTTTTAATAACGAGAAGTAAAGGAATGAATATGAAGGAAACGAACTGGGAAAAAGTGATGGAATATTTCAAGCAAAGGAATAAAAAGATCCTGACATAATCGAGGATGAGTAGGAGGGAAGGAAGAGGAAGAGAAAGAATACGAGGAGAGAGGAAGAAGAAGAAGAGGGGAAGAAGGTTAGAAGAGTGATAGAGAAGACCTCGTGAAGACCCTGGGAAGTCGAAAGCAAAGTTTCTTTCTTTCTTTCTTTTTATCTTTTAAAATGTGGCTTTGGGCTATAAGTCTATATTCTTATATATATTTTTTCTCTTCTTTCTCTTCTCCTATCTTCCCTCTTCTCTCCTGTCCTATTTTATGCACTACTTTCTTTTCTGTTTCGGGAATATACTATATACACACATTCTATCTTTTTCTGGTAGCATCGGCTACATATCTATATTTTAAATGTATGTTGAAAATTGAATAAAGATTAAAAAAAAGAAAACAACCTGAAACGACCTCAGATTATAAGGAGTTAAAAAGCTTATTAGATTAGCTAACAAGAAACCATGTAAAACCATATAGATGTAGAGATTTGATCAAAATCATTAAGTCTTAAAAGCTTTAATAATCCAGATTTTCATGGAGTGAAACACTGTCCCTACCATTAAACAAAATGAGGCATCTGCCTCAGGTGGAGGGTGCTTGTTGAGATACTAGAAGCAGCCAATCTTTACCTATTTCCTCTAAGCTTCCCTGTCCATTTCCATTTTTTTAAGAGCAGAGCTATTATTATTATTATTATTATTATTATTATTATTATTATTATTATTATTATTTGAAACAGAACAAAATAAGTCTAGATCACAAAAGCACAGTATGTCACAACAAATGAGATCTATATGCTGGATTTCTTATCACAAAATCACAAGTCAAACACTCCCCAAGCATCTAGGATTGTGTAATGTATTTTCGAATGATGTGTGCAGATCCAAGTAAGATGGCCTTTTGCGCTTGAGAGATCATGATTTTCTCAATGTTTATTGTTTCCAAATGCCAGCTGAGATCTTTTGGCATGGCACCCAGTGTGCCGATGACCACTGGGACCACTTGTACTGGTTTATGCCAGAGCCTTTGCAATAGCATTTCATAACTGTGCGGTTTTCTAGCATTGTTATTATTATTAAGAAATAAAATTATTATTATTATTATTATTATTATTATTATTATTATTATTACATTAAAAGCATTTCAGTACCATTTAAAATCTACAAATATACAAACATTAAAACAGAATTCAATAGCACTGGCATTTTAAAAATTCAATTAAAATCCATTAGAAATATATTCAAAACTAAAAACCACAGCAGCCCCTGACTTTTGTTTGTCACATAGCCTGTCCGGTATCCTTAAGCCAGCCTGCTGCTCTCATTGGATAACACTGTGCAATCATCGTTGCTGAAATAAAACAAAACAGACAGGGCCATTTAGATCTCTGTGTGACATTTTACCCTTTGTTTCAGATTTCATGAGGAAGCAACAACTGGTTCACTCCATGCTTGAAGCCGTGGACTTGCTTCCATAGTCACACCCAGTGACAAATCTGATGCAGTGTAGTTTAGCTACATTCAACATTATTAATGCAGGAGAACCCTTGGGAAAAAAAATCAGATTTCAGGGAACCCTTACATGAAAAGATCCACCCCCCCCCCCCCCCCCCCCACTCATAATGTCTTGTGGAATCTGTAGCAATCACTCATGGGACCTTTAGAGTGTACTTTTGCCTTAAGATTAGGCAGAATGGGTCAAAAGGACACACAGTTTTCCTGTGCTGTTGTACAGTGGGCGCTTGGTTTTGATTCCAAAACTGCCCGTCTTGGATAATAAAATCCATGGACTGTTGTAGATTTTTTTCAGGCTATATGGCCATGTTCTAGAGGCATTCTCTCCTGACATTTCGCCTGCATCTATGGCAAGCATCCTCAGAGGTAGTGAGGTCACTACCTCTGAGGATGACCTCAATACCTTTGAGGATGCTTGCCATAGATGCAGGTGAAACGTCAGGAGAGAATGCCTCTAGAACATGGTCATATAGCCCGAAAAAACCTATAACAACCTAGTTATTCCGGCCATGAAAGCCTTCGACGATAAATCCATGGATGAATGGATCAAAAGGACACACAGTTTTCCTGTGCTGTTGTACAGTGGGCGCTTGGTTTTGATTCCAAAACTGCCCGTCTTGGATAATAAAATCCATGGACTGTTGTAGGTTTTTTTCAGGCTATATGACCATGTTCTAGAGGCATTCTCTCCTGACATTTCGCCTGCATCTATGGCAAGTATCCTCAGAGGTAGTGAGGTCACTACCTCTGAGGATGATCTCAATACCTTTGAGGTTGCTTGCCATAGATGCAGGCGAAACGTCAGGAGAGAATGCCTCTAGAACATGGCCATATAGCCCGAAAAAACCTACAACAACCTAGTTATTCCAGCCATGAAAGCCTTCGACGATAAATCCATGGATGCTCAAGTCTGATTATATGCAGTGAAATAGAAAGCTAGTTCCTTTATGGCAAAATCAAGGTCTGCTTTTGGAAATTTTGGAGTGGGGAATATTTTCAAGGTGTGCACAGTTGAATCCATGGTTACAAAGGGCCAATTGTATTGTCTTTGTCCATTGAAATCCCAAACAGGACTGTCATGCATTGTGAATTTAGATTGCCACCTTTGGTTTTCAGTAGTTCACATATGTTGTGGAGATGGAAAAGTGAGTAAAGCACACACAACACTCCTGTTAGGGAGGCACATGAATTCTTCCTCTCTTGTCCTCCTCCAGCTGCACAACGGTATGGACTGTCTCAAAGGCAAGCGGTTCTGATTCAAAACACTGCAGAGTCCTGATCACACTTTAGCAGAGATTTTATATCACAGCCTCTGACCTTGGCTTATTGAATAAGTACACTTGAGCTCTGACTTTCATCCAAACTGCTTTGGAGGTTTATTCTTCAGTCATTGCTACATACAACTATTTACATGTCTGCTATCAGTATACAGAGATGCTCACAGCTATAGCAAGACACTAACACAACACAGATGGTGATAGATTACAGATGCAGAGAGATAATGTCAAGCATCTAAGATGGCTGAGAGAAAGCATATGGCAAAGAGAAAGTGCACATACAAGCTACTCCCATTTCTTCCTCCAGGGAGGAAATAACTATCTCTCTATGATGAATGAAAACTTTATTTCCAACCCATCTTATCTCCCAGGAGGGGACTCAGGGCGGCTTACAACAAATAAAAAGGCAAACATTCAATGCTGTATAACAATACAAAATAAAATAAAGTCAAAAGGTAAACCCAATTAATATCTAGACACATTTCTACTTTTCTTAATCCTTCAATGGACTGTGCTGTGAACACATCTGCATTAGAACTGTATTTTTCATACATCTTGGAGGTACATACAATGTATTCGTATCTAATGCAGCATTTTTCTATCTGTCGATATATGTTTGTGTGTGATATAAAGACAGCAACACATTTAAAAAATCAATTGTGGTATATTGACAACTGGAGGGAAACAGCAGAGTTTTATTTTTTCAGAATTATTGTCAACAAAATACCATATATACTGCAACTAATTTCCTGGGAATATTTTTCATCAAAAACAGAGGGACTAACTTCCAAACAGATATGTGTATGGCACACTAGTAATTTGATTTTCTAAAAAAGATTTCAGCCATATGTAGAGCTTCTTTTCATAGACCATGGGCAGTCATAAGAAATAATGACTTCTCTATCTCTCCTTTGGGCACGAGAGGAGATAAAGCAGATCAGAGGAGGGAGGGGAGGACCACTAAAATTAACTGCATAATTTGCCCATAAGATTTGCATAATATGCAGATAGTTGGCTGCAATTTGGTTGAGTTGAGGAATTTCTGGACACAACAAGTATTGGCAAATGGCAAAGACAACTGCTGGCAGAGGGACAGACCAGAATTTAAGCAACAATAAAAGTAGGTCATTCGGCAAAATAACCCATTCACAATTTGCAGGGTCTTTTGCTAATTTGTGAAAGATCAATGCTAGAAAATAAAGGGTTATATGAATGGACAATGTTTTGCTAATAAGTTCTTCAATAATTTCCTCCCTTTATGAACCAGTGGTTGCATATTTATAGAGCCAGATTAACAATAGCTAACAACATTATCAGATAGAGAGAAAAAACAGATGCACTTTCCCTGCTCCAAATTGTTTCTGGAAAGCATAAGACAACCCTTGTTCATTTGTTCAGTTGCTTCTGACTCTTCGTGACCTCATGAAGCAGTCAACACCAGAGTTCCCTGTCGGCCATCACCACCCCCAGCTCCTTCAAGGTCAAGCTGGTCAAGGATGCCATCCATCAATCTTGCCCTTGGTTGGCCCCTCTTCCTTTTTCTTTCCATTTTCCCCAGCATCATTGTCTTCTCCATGCTGTCTCCTCATGATGTGGCCAAAGTACTTCAACTTTGTCTCTAGTATCCTTCCCTCCAATGAGCAGTCGGGCTTTATTTCCTGGAGGATGGACTGGTTGGATCTTCTCGCAGTCCAAGGCACTCTCAGAACTTTCCTCCAGCACCACAGTTCAAAAGCATCTATCTTTCTTCGCTCAGCCTTCCCTATGGTCCAGCTCTGACATCCGTAGCTGACTACGGGGAATACCATTACTTTAACTATACGGATCTTTGTTGCCAGGGTGATGTCTCTACTCTTCACTATTTTATCAAGATTGGTCATTGCTCTCCTCCCAAGAAGTAAGCGTCTTCTGATTTCCTGGCTACAGTCTGCATCTGCAGTAATCTTTGCGCCTAGAAATACAAAGTCTGTCACGGCCTCCACATTTTCTCCCTCTATTTCCCAATTGTCAATCATTCTTGTTGCCATAATCTTGGTTTTTTTGATGTTTAGCTGCAACCCAGCTTTTGCGCTTTCTTCTTTCACCTTGATTAGAAGGCTCCTCAGCTCCTCCTCGCTTTCGGCCATCAGAGTGGTGTCATCTGCATATCTGAGGTTGTTAATGTTTCTTCCAGCAATTTTCACCCCAGCCTTGCATTCATCAAGCCCCGCACATCGCATGATGTGTTCTGCATACAAGTTAAAAAGGTTGGGTGAGAGTATGCAGCCTTGCCGAATGCCTTTCCCAATCTTGAACCAGTCTGTTGTTCCGTGGTCAGTTCTGACTATTGCTTCTTGGTCCTTGTACAGATTCCTCAGGAGAGAGACAAGGTGGCTTGGTATGCCCATCCCACCAAGAACTTGCCACAATAAGACAACCCACCAACCACAAAATGTCTTCTATCACAATCTCCAGAATTTTCAGATACCTGAAGGAAAAAGGAATTGCAGTCAGCATATTTGGAGAAAATGTGGTTGGAAAAGGTTGGATTCAGCAATACTATGGGATGTTTTCCCGTGTTGTAATATACGGATCACTTTCTGCAAGTCATAAAGTATTAAAGACTTTTCCTTGAAGCATCAGGTTTCTATGTTTCTTGGCTCATTGTGATTTAGGGAGACCGCATTTTCCATCATCTTTCCTCTGATATTATATATAAAATTAAAATGTGATCGCTGCCACAAAAAATGACATCCATGTCTCTTGCCCAGACATCTCTAGTTGAGTATCCTATAGATGTTTTGAACTTCCACTTGAAATATATTTCCCTATTAGTCGTGTAATATGGGGACTGGTGGAGAAGGAGTTCAATATCTAGAGGGAATCAAGTTGAAGAATGCTAACACATTCCCTCCCTCCATGATATCTAGTGTTACTAATCCATGTTCTGCACTGGAAGAATTACATCCTATCTTTGTGATATCAGGACATAGATAAGGGCAAAACTGGCTTAATTTCCATTCAAAATGAAGAAAGCTTATTTTGGGGGACTACAACTCCTAGATCCCTCCCCTGGTCTGCATGGTCAATGCCTGTACTGGTGGGAGAAATCTGGTAATTGTAGTCCAGAAAACAAACTTCTTGAGATCTGAAGGAAATGAACTAGAAAGTTGTGATAAAACCGCTGTTGAAAAAGCCATCACTGGATCCCACTGATTTGAACAACTTTCGGCCAGTTTCCAATCTCCCCTTTTTGGGCAAAGTCTTGGAACGTGTGGCTGCCTCGCAGCTCCAGCGATTCTTGGATGAAACTGATTATCTGGATCCATAACAGACCGGTTTCAGACCAGGACATGGAACTGAGACAGCCATGGTCGCCTTAGTGGATGATCTCCGCAGAGAACTCGACAGGGGGAGTGTGTCCCTGTTGGTTATCCTGGACCTCTCAGCGGCCTTCGATACCATAGACCACGGTATCCTTTTGGGGCGACTTGCAGGGATGTGTCTTGGAGGGACTGTTCTGCAGTGGCTCTAGTCCTTCCTGGCGGGTCGCACCCAGAAGGTGTTGCTGGGGGACTCCTGCTCGGCTCCACAGCCATTGTCCTGTGAGGTCACGCAGGGCTCAGTATTGTCCCCCATGTTGTTTAACATCTACATGAAGCTGCTGGGTGAGATCATCCGGAGTTTTGGAGTTCGATGCCATCTGTACGCAGATGATGTCCAACTCTATCACTCATTTCCACCAGATGCTAAGGAGGCTGTCCAAGTCCTGAACCGATGCCTGGCCACTGTGATGGTCTGGATGAGGGTGAGCAAATTGAAGTTGAATCCAGACAAGACAGAGGTCCTCCTGATCAGTCGCAAGACTGAACAGGGTATAGGGTCGCAACCTATGCTGGACGGGGTCACACTCCCCTTGAAGGCACAGGTTCGCAGCTTGGAAGTTTTCCTGGATTCATCACTGAGCCTGGAGTCCCAGGTTATAGTGGTGGCCAGGGGAGCGTTCGCACAATTAAAACTTGTGTGCCAGCTGCGCCTGTACCTTGGGAAGTCAGACTTGGCCACGGTGGTCCACAGTCTCGTTACATCTAGAATAGACTACTGCAACCCACTCTACGTGGGGTTGCCTTTGAAGACTGCTCGGAAGCTTCAAGTAGTCCAACGAGAGGCAGCCAGGTTAATAACTGGGGCGGCATACAGGGATCATACAACTCCCATGTTACACCAGCTCCACTGGCTGCCAGTTTGCTACCGGGCACAATTCAAAGTGCTGGCTTTGAAAGGCAGTCCTGGTCAGGGTTGGCTTGATGTGCCTTTCTCTTGGAACATTTCTCTCTTTTGCCCTCCATTCATGCCTCTTCAAATTCTACAGCACTGTTGGTCACAGCTGACCTCCAGCTGGAGCACTCAAGGGCCAGGGCTTCCCAGTTCTCAGTGTCTATGCCAGAGTTTTTAAGGTTGGCTTTGAGCCCGTCTTTAAATCTCTTTTCCTGAGCACCAACATTCCATTTTCTGTTCTTGAGTTCGGAGTAGAGCAACTGCTTTGGAGACGGTGGTCGGGCATCTGGACAACATGGCCGGTCCAGCAGAGTTGATGGCAGAGGACCATCGCTTCAATGCTGGTGATCTTTGCTTCTTCCAGCATGCTGACATTTGTCCGCTTGTCTTCCCAAGAGATTTGCAGGATTTTCCAGAGGCAGCGCTGATGGAATTGTTCCTTATATGGTCAGTGGAAAAGATTTGCAGGATACTTCGGAACAACTGGAACACTAAAATTTCCCATCCCTTTTTTACAATTTAATGTGGACATAGTGGATGGTGATGCAAAGCACAAATTGAAGATTGTCCAACCTTGGTACAAAGAAAGTCAAAAATTTCCATCCTTATGATGTGTAAGACCCGTCGCAAACTAGCCTCCTGCGGGAGCAAACTGTGCCAGCACGTCCATGACATCATGAGACTATGCCTCTCTCTCCGCCCCTTTCTCCGCCTCTTTCTCCGTGCCAGAGTGGTTTTTCCTTTGCTAGGGCAGCATTGCCAGTGTACTCTCGTTGTTGAATTCTGTCAACAACAAGAGTACGCTGGCAATGCTGCCCTAGCAAAGGAAAAACCACTCTGGCACGGAGAAAGAGGCGGAAAAAGGGGCGGAGAGAGAGGCATAGTCTCATGACGTCATGGACGTGCTGGCACAGTTTGCTCCCGCAGGAGGCTAGTTTGCAGCGGCTCTAAAGTTGTACCCCGATTCCTATTAACCTGTTTAACGTGGCCAATGGTGAGGGATAACAATGAATTACAGTTTAGGAACATCTGGAGAAGCACAGGTTCCCCTGTCCTGATCTACAGCAACCTCTGGTCTTCAGAAATGGAAAGAAGGACAGCCACTTCATGCACTCACTTCTGGAATAAAGGAAGGACCATCATTTTCCAATTATAGCAAGAGGAACAATGTCACAAGAGGTCCTATTTGCACAGTCAAATTCTCTTCCTGTGTTAAGGAAAATGCACATACTCAAAACTTGGCCACACCGAATGCCTTTGTGTTTCATCTCCTGAGCAGACCCATCCATAATCCTGCAGTGTTTAAAAAATTACCCATCTCCAAAATAGCTATTGTAAAAGGTTTATCAGTAAATAAGGGCTAGCCATCTGGCAGCAATCTGACTAGCTGGCATGGTTTTCTTTGGGTGGTAATTAAAATGTAATGCCAGTGGGGACAGACAGTCATTATGCATCTCGATTCTTTCCCTCTTGGTAGAAAAAAACAAGAGTGCGGCAAGTGGAGGCATTTATGGGAAATAAACTTCTAAATACAGCTGAGCTGTTCATTTAGGAGGAAAGTTTATCTGACATCTAGAAGCCCTCTGTTCTTTTGCATTGACAAAAATGTGCTATACAGAAAGTGATTGTTTCCCATGGAGAAGCAGATAGAACTGCCAAAGAAGATGAACTCTCTATGTGTTGTTTCAGCTAATCGGTGTGGCTGGTATGTTATGAGAAGCAAGGATGTTATATTGTGTTTCATCACGTTTAAGGTTTGGTGTTAACAGAAAAAGCTGCAAAGCCTTTTGACTTGGCGAATATACTATTGGGGTGGGAATAATGTGGCCGTCCAGATGTTGGACTTCAATTCCCAGAGCTCACTGGCTATGTTATTGGTATTTGCAGTTCAGCAACATTTTACAAGGTTGCAAGCTTCCCAACCCTGATATACTGTAGATCCATGAATGGAAATGAAGCCATGTTACCCCACTTTGTACTTTGTTTGTATCAAACAAAGGCGCTATTCCACAGCAGTTGCATGATCATTGATGGCAGATACATACCAGGATGCATTCCTTATCAAACCAGGGCTTGGAGTGGTGTTGATGTTGCCTTTGTGTTGTTGTGTTGTTGCATCTTAGTTGCTTTCTACAGCTCTTTGGTTATGGTGTTGTATTTCTCCAAAAGAGCACTGAATCTCTATCTATCTATCTATCTATCTATCTATCTATCTATCTATCTATCTATCTATCCATCCATCCATCCATCCATCCATCCATCCATCCATCCATCCATCCATCCATCCATCTATCTCTCCAAGAGAGAGAGAGATAATCTCTATCTCTATCTATCTATCTATCTATCTATCTATCTATCTATCTATCTATCTATCTATCATCTATCTATCTATCTATGAGGGATATATGGAAGGTAAGAATCATAGAATCATAGAGTTGGAAGAGACCTCATGGGCCATCCAGTCCAGAAGCAGGAAAATTGCGTTCAAAGCACCCCCGACAAATGGCCATCCAGCCTCTGTTTAAAAGCTTCCAAAGAAGGAGCCTCCACCACACTCCGGGGCAGAGAGTTCCACTGCTGAATGGCTCCCACAGTCAGGAAGGTCTTCCTCATGTTCAGATGGAATCTCTTTTCTTGTAGTTTGAAGCCATTGTTCCACGTCCTAGTCTCCAGGGAAGCAGTAAACAAGCCTGCTCCCTCCTCCCTATGACTTCCCCTCACATATTTATACATGGCTATCATGTCTTCTCTCAGCCTTCTCTTCTTCAGGATAAACATGCCCAACTCTTTAAGCTGCTCCTCATAGGACTTGTTCTCCAGACCCTTGATCATTTTAGTTGCCCTCCTCTGGACACATTCCAGCTTGTCAATATCTCTCTTCAATTGTGGTGCCCAGAATTGGACACAATATTCCAGGTGTGGTCTGACCAAGGCAGAAAAGAGCATGGGTAGCATGACTTCCCTGGATCTAGACACTATGCTCCTACTGATGCAGGGTAACATCCCATTGGCTTTTTTTGCCGCCGCATGACATTGTTGGCTCATGTTTAACTTGTTGTCCACAAGGACTTCAAGTTAAACATGAGCCAACAATGTGATGCACTACAATATTTTTAAAAATACAAAGAATGAATGTATTTTAATATAACTTACATGGATCTATCTATAGGTATTACATTATTTTTCCACACAATCACCATTCAGTTCAATACATTTTGTCATCCGTGCAACAAGTTTTTTGATGCCTGTGTCATAGAAGTCTCCCACTTTCTTTCTCAGCCAGTTCGTCACTTTGATATTCACCTCGTCATCATCGGAAAAGTGTTTTCCACCCAGGTGTTCCTTCAGTGTAATGAACAGATGATAGTCAGTGGGTGTGAGATTGGGGATGTGAGAGGGGTGGCTTAAAACATCTCAACCAAATGAAGTCAACACCTCTTGTGTTGGTATGCGAACATGCATTGTCATGAAGGAGAGTACTTGAGTACTGTAGTTGTGGTGCTATGCAGTGATTCCCATTCCAGTCCCCACTGATGGGAAGTTGATGCTGCAGTTGACACAATTCATTTGAGGGCCTGTTTTGTCAAATCTTGTCTATACTATATAAATCTCAGAATATCTTTGCTTGCTGGGAAGTATAAATAAATGGCGTAGGCGATAATAATGTAAGGTATTTTGAAGTAGATTAGGGAGTTTCAGTAGCAGGTAAGGAATACAAATGACTTTTTTGTATATCTCTCTACTGCTAGATTAATTCCCTAAATTACTTGTAAACATGTGCTCTGCTCTGCTAAGAGGCATTTATCTATTTTTGCCTCTCTAGGGAGCACACAGTTTCAAAGCAAATGAACAGGAGCTGCAAACAGGGGAATGTACGTGGGACTTTGGGAAACTGAAAGGAGAAGGAAGCGGGAAGTAGGAAAGCCTTTATGACTCAGTGTCACGAAATTAATGTGAGACACAGATAAGTGACGTTGGGTCCATCTACATTGTAGTATTAAAGCCGATTGACAGCACTTTGACTGCCATGGCACAGTGCTAGGGAATCGTGAGAGCCTTCTCTGTCAAAGAGCACTGGTACCTCTCCAAACTACAAATCCCTTGCTTCCATAGCATTGAGCCATGACAGTTCAAGTGGTGCCAAACTGCATTCATTCTACACTGTAGATACAGTCAGTCAGCAGGACAAGATGGCAAAGACTTTAATGAAGGATTTCCAGGTTCGATCCAGGATTGGTCTCTTGTTACTTTAATTCTTTACATATCTTGGAGGAGAATATACCCTAAAATTATTATTATTATTACTATTATTATTATTACTATTATTATTATTATTATTATTATTATTATTATTATTAACACAAAAGCACAGTCTGTCACAGCAAACGAGATCTATATGCTGGATTTCGTATCACAAAATCACAAGTCGAACACTTCCCAAGCATCTAGGACTATTATTATTATTATTAACACAAGATGAGTCCACAGCAGACAAAATCACTCTGCTAGCTGTTTATTGGATCACACGTCGGACTGTGTGATGTATCGGCGAATACGCGTGCAGATCCCAGTAGGGTGGCCTTTTGCAGCTGGCAGATGGTAATCTTGTCAGTGCCAATTGTGTTTAAGTGCAGGCCAAGGTCTTTAGGCACTGCACCCAGGGTGCCAACACCGCTGGGACCACCTTGACTGGCTTGTGCCAGAGTCTTTGCAGTTCGATCTTTAAATCCTCACATCGTGTCAGCTTTTCCAGTTGTTTCTTTTCAATCCTGCTGTATTATTATTATTATTATTATTATTATTATTATTATTATTATTATACTGTCACAACAAACGAGATCTATATCCTGGATTTTGTATCACAAAATCACAAGTCGAACACTTCCCAAGCATCTAGGACTGTGTGTATTTTCGAATGATGCGCACAGATCCAAGTAAGGTGGCCTTTTGCAGTTGACAAATCGTGATTTTGTCAATGTTTATTGTTTCCAAATTATTATTATTATTAAATTATATTAATATTAAATTTGATATTAACCATAATTTAATAATAATAATTAATAATTAATAATTTATTATTATTATTATACTTTATTTACATCCCGCCACCATCTCCCCTCAGGGACGCAGGGTAGCTAACATGAGGCCAAGTCCAACAAATACAATAATCAAGTCTAAGTTCTCATATTATAGCTCTGCAGGTTCTGCCGATTCTTGTCATTTCCATGCTTATTTATTTGGAACTGTTTCTAGAAATGATTTGTCTCTTTCAAACATTTCTTTTCTCTGATTTTTTTTTAAAGAGTTATAATGCTATAGTTCATTTTATTGAGAAAGGAACAATGGGCACTTTACTGTTACAATGCATCTTGGAATTTTTTTTAAAAAACCCATTCAATAAAATGTTACATCCAATGCTTGGGAAAGGGTCAGAAAATAGTTAAGGTGAATTGAAATATCATTTGGATGTGTAAAGAAACCTTAACTGTGCTGTGATCCACCTCCAGCCATGAGGAAAGGCAAGTAAGAAATAATAATAATAATAATAATAATAATAATAATAATAATAATGCCATCAAAGCCAGAATTGAAAAGTTGACAGCAGATCCCAAGTGTAGACTCTGCAAGGAAGTAGATGAAACATTAGATCGTATCCTCAGCTGCTGCAAGAAGATCGCACAGACAGACTACAAGCAGAGGCATAACACCGTTGCTCAGATGATTCATTGGAACCTGTGCCACAAATCCTGGGACTAGAACTGGTGGGATCACAAGCCTGAAAAAGTTACAGAAAATGAACATGTCAAACTACACTGGGACTTCCAAATTCAGACTGACAGAGTTTTGGAGCACAATACTCCTGACCTCACAATCATGTTAAGAAACAAAGTATGGATCGTTGATGTTGCAATCCCAGGCGACAGAAGAATTGAAGAGAAAGAACTGGAAAAGCTGACATGATATGAGAATTTAACGATTGAACTGCAAAAACTTTGGCACAAGCCAGTCAAGGTGGTCCCAGTGGTGATCGGCACACTGGGTGCAGTGCCTAAAGACCTTGGCCTGCACTTAAACACAACTGGCGCTGACAAGATTACCATCTGCCAGCTGCAAAAGGCCACCTTACTGGGATCTGCATGTATTATTCACCAATACATCACACAGTCCAGGCCCGGAGCCAGGATTTCGATTCGGGGGGGGGGTGAGTTTTTTTCAGGGGGGGGTTCGGGGGGGCTGAGTTTTGGGGGGGGGCTGAGTCTGAGTGAAAGAGGGTCTACCCTAGCAAACCTTTTGTATCATTACCCCAATACCCCCATGCATATGGGATATATTGAGTATGGTGATCAGATCATGATATGAATAAACATAACAGTTTAAATAATGCACCAGTAAGGCCTTTTCGGAACCACCATGAGAATTTGGGGGGGGGAGGGCTGAAGCCTCAAGCCCCCCCCCCCCCCCCCCGCTATTATTATTATTATTATTATTATTTGTAATACAAGATGAGTCCACAGCAGGCAAAGTGACTCATCTTGTTGTATTTCAAATAATAATAATAATAATAATAATAATAATAATAATAATAATAATAATAATAGACTACTGACACATAGGAAGAAAAGAGAAAGAAAGAGAAAGCAATTGTCTTTAAAATATACCCACAAGATGGCGTTGTGCCATAAGGTGAAATAAACCACTTATGAAACTCTCTTCCCTGTTGTTTTTGACACGTCCAGAAATTGGGTTGAAAAACAAAACCCTAGACAAAATATGACGCTGCCACATGTTCCTCGCCAGATTGTACAAAACCATTGCCACCTCACGGGAGAATCGATCACAGGCATTTGGAGGTTGAGCGAAATAGTGTATTTTGTAATAATAGTATCTTTTTGCAGTTCCCTGTAATAATAGACACTGGGGTCTTTCCCCATCCTGTCCCTTAACTTAGATGAAATGAGAAATTATTACTCTGAAGCGAGACAAAAAGGCTACATCTACAACAACACTGACAAAGAGTTTCATCACAAGACTTCTGTGGTGCTGTTGGAGGCGAAGAAGGGCCGAGCGCACAATTACACAGAGCCACTGCAGCCTTCAAGATTGTCTAAGATGCTCCAGAAGGTGAAGAGTCTTCTCGCTGTCGCTGCATCCCGTCGGCGCGGACATCATCTCACTGTCAGTACCATTCCCAGGATTTGACAGTGATGCCTCCCACACATCCTACAGAATAATAAATAAATAAAAAGGAACAGGAGAAAAGAGAAGAAGGAAAGACCCTGGGGAAGAAGCCATCTCCTGCTTGCTCAAGCGCTCTCTGGCGATGTGTGTTCATAGTAGTAAAGGTTCATACTGGAGTTGAGGCTGGTTGCAAAGGGTTAAGAGCTGCGGGGTCTTCTTTTCCTTTAAAACGTTAAAAGAGGCTGGGTTTTTTTGGTGGGGAATATGTGTGTGTGTGTGTCTCAGTGATATCTTTAACAAATCCCTAATGCAACCTGACAAAGTCTTCCAGGAAGGTCCATATTAAACAGCAACGCCTGGGTCAACCACAGTTTAAGAGAAGAATGCTATGTCAAGGAAGCAAAAAGGATCTGAATTATCTTGCCACACATGCTTCTATCTAATCCCTCCCCCCCATCCCCTGAATTTATATTGGCCTCTGTGTTCCATGGATCTTCTCCATTGTTCTTATTTTGAATGAGATTTCAGTGAAATATGTCTGCAATCTGTATAAATAAAAATGTAATGTTCGTTTGTGGGATTAACATAACTCAAAAACCACTGGAGAAATTGACATCAAATTTGGACACAATATACCTCTCAGGCCAACAAGTGATCATCACTCATAAAAACACCGGAAAACACAGCGGAAGGGACTTAAAAAGCCAAAAAAGCAAAAAGATGCTACAGCGCAGGCGAAAAAACATATATATATATATACACATATAGACATACACACACACTCAAAATACATATAGACAGACTGGGTCACAGCAACCCATGGCAGGGGACAGCTAGTAGCTTAATGAAATCAAGATTTTCACTATCCTCATGCACTTTCAGCCAGGCCTGAGATTAGAAGTTTTGGAAAACCTTCTCACATTCAAAACCAGACAAAACAAAACTCCACCTTTCCCAGGATTTTGGAGCAACATAGGCCTTCATACACTGTCTTATTTCATTACACTTTCAAAGGATTTGCAGGTTTCACCCATTTGGAATTCACGAGAACTGACGTTCTGTTTGCATCTAATAATAACTTGCAATATTTCAGAAATCTCTTGATATTGGAGGTGGAAAGAACCTGACATGTTAAACATTCAAATGTGGTGAAAGAGGAAACATTGATAGATTTGTTCATATAGTCCCAGGATTCAAGACCTTATTGCATGAAGGATGTTTTGCTAGTCCAAAATATGCAGAGATGACAGATTGATGAGAGAGAGGTGTCATGTTTACTGTTAGGCACCTTGAATTCCTATATCGGAAGAAAGGCAGGATAAAAATTAAGTAAATAAATATTAAAATAATATAGGTAAAGATAAAGGTTTTCCCCTGACATACAGTCCAGTCATGTCCGACTGGGGTGTGGTGCTCATCTCCATTTCTAAGCCGAAGAGCCGGCGTTGTCCGTAGACACCTCCAAGGTCATGTGGCCGGCATGACTGCATGGAGTGCCGTTACCTTCCCGCCAAAGCGGTACCTATTGATCTACTCACATTTGCATGTTTTCGAACTGCTAGGTTGGCAGAAGCTGGGGCTGACAGCGGAAACTCACGCCGCTCCCTGGAATTGAACCAGCGATCTTTCGGTCAACAAGCTCAGCAGCTCAGCGCTTTAACCCACCAGGGGCCATTATATGTAAGATGCATATATACAAATACAGGTATTCATTTTTTTAAAAATCCAAAACACTTCTGATACCAAGCATCTTACATAAGGCATATTCAACTTGTACCACATTTCTCCTTAAGGAGTCTTTTTGAAAATATCTAAATGACTAAAATTATTCTACTCACAATGTGCTAGTGATTCCTGAACATATGTTTCAACTCTAAAGACATAGATAATTAAAAAAAAAAAAGAATAGACTGAAGACTGCATTGGGACAGACTTATACAATGTGAAAACTGGCAAAGAAGATGTGTTTAATTTCCCAATCAGCACAAATCCAAACAACTTTCTGAATCCATAGTTTCAAAAAAAGAATCACCATGGCTGTCTTACCTTGTAGTTTTTGGTGCAATATGACTCTGGAGACCAAGGTTGGAATCCCCACTTGGCCATGGAAACCCAGTGCGTGAACTTGGCCAAGTTGCACTCTCTTAGGCCCCTTCTTAGGCCCTCCAGATTGGATTACTGTAATGCACTCTACGTGGGGCTGCCCTTGAAAACGGCCTGGAAATTTCAATTGGTCCAACGGGCAGTGGCCAGGTTGTCAATCTCCCTGTTTAAGGAGCTCCACTGGCTGCCTTTCATTTTCCGGTCCCAATTCAAGGTGCAGGTGCTTACCTACAAAGCCCTAAACAGTTTGGGACCCGCCTACCTGCGTGACTGCATCTCTGCATATGAACCCACACGATCTCTTCGTTCATCTGGAGAGTCCCTACTTACGATCCCACCTGCATCGCAAGTGCGATTGGTGGGGACGAGATATAGGGGTTTCTCGGTGGTGGCCCCTCGACGCTGGAATTCTCTCCCTAAGGAAATCAGGCAAGCCCCATTGCTGGAAAATTTTAGGAGGAGCTTGAAAACGTGGCTGTTCCAGTGTGCCTTCCCAGAATAAGGAAACTCCAAGCATTTTGTTCCCAACACACTTTATCAGAGATTTAGGATATCTGCAAACCCATCCCTCTCCAAACACCTACCCTTTTCTCCTGGTCATGCCCAGCACTTTTTAATTTTAATTTTAATTATTACATTTGGCCCTGCCATAGTTTTTAATTGCGCCATTGTGTGTTGTTAATGTTTTTACTTTGTTTTGATTTAATTTGTTGTATTATTGTTGTTGTTTATTGTTGTATGTGGGCTCGGCCTCTTGTAAGCCGCACCGAGTCCTTCGGTAGATGGTAGCAGGGTACCAATAAAGGATTATTATTATTATTATTATTATTATTATTATTATTATTATTATTATACACTGCCATATAAAATCCAGATTATCTGCTTTGAATTGGATTATATGGTGGATTATATAATCCGGTTCAAAGCAGATAATGTGGATTATCTGCTCCAATAATTTGGATTTTATGACAGTGTAGAAGGGGACTTAGTCTCAGAAGAAGGGAAAGGCAAGCCACTCTGATCAAAGACTCACCAAGAAAACCCTGCAATAGATTTGCCTTAGGGTCGATGTAAGTCAGAAATTTGAAGGCACACAACAACCACATTGGAGCTCCACATGTCACTTCTGCATATCAGCCCCAGGTCCATAATTATTTGGTAAATGGTGGCATTATTTCTTATGCAGAACAAAGCAGGAGGGGTGCTACATTTCAGTATAGATTAGATATTTCACTGTAATATGAGAGACACTTTGCAAGAACATTGTGCCCAAAGGAGATCTGAAGAATATGAACTTGTGAACTTGCCATCTCAATGTCTTGTGGGGCATTTCTGTCATTTCTTGGCCCCACATTCCTATATAAGTGTTTTCTTTGGGGGACTTTGATACATGCAAACACCCACCCACCCCCCAACCTCTCAGTGTAACTTTACAGGTAGCTTGCTGTAGAGGTCCTTGGTTTCTTTGTCTCTCTTCCTCTCTTTCCTGCTGTATAAAATAACTCTCAAGTGTGCTATTCCATAGCTTGGAAATGCTTGCTGTGGTACTTGCACATGAATGTTAAATCAGAAAAAGATATAATTCACTAATGTTAAAATGTTAATAATTCTAGTATGTTGGTCAATTAAGATGTTAATTTAATTCAATTGTTAAATTTTTAAAATATTACTTTAACGATTGGGAAGAGTTAAGATGACAAGAAACGTTCAGCGCTGGCATTTAACATTTTGACAATCTAAAGAACAAGTTTTGAATTTGTTGCTGCTATATGCGATGAATTTGAGCAATGAAATAATTTTCCACATTGTTTCCCAGCTCTGTGATATTTAGTCTCCGTGATATACCAACTCTGCCCTTCAAAAGTTCAAAGAATTTCCAATTATACCTTCACTGAATATTGATATGATGGTTGAAGGGGTCTAGGTGGAATTTCACTGTGTGATATAAGTCTAAAGAGAATACCATATTTAATGTAAAAATGAAAAAAAGTTCCTTAGACAATATAAGGTATTACATATACTCATGTAGAAGTCAACCTTATAGTACAAGTGAGGGCTTTCCCCCTCTCCATTGTCACCAACTGATCGCCGTTTACATTCTTATTTTAATTTTAAAGATATGTATGTCACTATATTTATATATTACTAGCGGTCCCCTGCCACGCGTTGCTGTGGCCCAGTCTGGTGATCTGGAAAATAAAGTAATGCGAAAGTGTTGGTTTCTAATATATGTGATTTCTTTATGCTTGTGGGTAAACAGTATTTCTTGCTGTTTCTTTGCCAGTGTTGATGTGAAGATTGTCTGGTTTGCCTACTCTGGAATATGCAACATATAATTGTCCTTCTATAGGGGTCCCTTTCAAATCTAGGACACTGCATCTGTCATATACATGTGTGTGTGTGAATTGCTGGATGGCCCTTTGTCAGGAGGGCTTTATGTTTTCATGCCCTGGTGAAGGGAGTTGGACTAGATGGCCTTAAGGCAGCATTTCTCAACCTGAGAAGTCAAGACCGGGGGGGGGGGGATCACCAGGGGGGTGTCAGAAGGGTCACCAAAGACCACCACAAAACCCAGAATTTTCTGTAGGTCATGGGGGTTCTGTGTGGGATGTTTGGCCCAATTCCTGTGTGCCAAGTTTGGTTCAATTACATTGTTGGTGGGATTCGGAATGTTCTTTGGTTGTAGGTGAACTATAAATCCCAGTAACTACAACTCCCAAATGTCAGGTCCATTTTCCCCAAACACCATCTGTGTTTATTATTACTATTATTATTATTATTATTAAACTTTATTTGTACCCCGCTAGCATCTCCCAAAGGACTCGATGCGGCTTACAAAGGCCAAGGCCTCAAAACACAACATAACAATACAACCTAAAGCAAATTAAAAACAGTTAAAGCAATATTAAACAACAAGCAATAAAACAATACACCAGGACACAATAAAACTGGGCCGGGCCAGAGTAATGGGTACAGGTTTATCTTGAGTATTTGTGCCAAGTTTGGTCCAGATCCATCATTGTTTGAGTCCACAGTGTTCTCTAGATGTAGGTGAACTACAACTCCAAAAGCCAAGGTCAATGCCCACCAAACCCTTCTAGTGTTTTCTGTTGGTCATGGGAGTCCTGTGGGCCAAGTTTGGTTCAATTACATCGTTGGTGGAGTTCAGAATGCTCTTTGATTATAGGTGAACTATAAATCCCAGCAACTGCAATTCCCAAATGACAAAATCATATTTTTGAGTGATGGTCACTCCTTGTGTAGTGAGATGTTTTGTTGCCAAATTTCGTGTGATTTCGTTCATTGGTTCTTTTGTTTTTAAGGTACTCATTATGCACAGAGCATATATATATATATATATATATATATATATATATATATATATATATATATATATTAGGCTTGGGCAATCCATGGTTCTACATGGTTCTAAAGTACTTACAAAACTAAAGTTCTGGTGGTGAAAATTTCAGAACTCTAACAAAACTTTCAAAATTTAATTATTATTTCATTATTGGTGATTTTAATGACAGAACCAATTAGGAACTGCCATTTATTATGAAATTTTGAGAGTTTTGTTAGAGTTCTGAAATTTTCACCACCAGAACTTTAGTTTTGTAAGTACTTTAGAACCATTTAGAACCATGGATTGCCCAAGCCTAATATATATAGATATATTAGGCCATTAGAACCATAAGAAAGTCAAAAACTCACTGTTAATAATGCATTCTTGAACTGTCCTTCTTAAAAAATCAAATTGTCCCCCTGTGAGGTGTGTGGCTCATGTTGGGAACCAAGGGACTGTTAGATAGAAATGGGGCAGCATTTCTAATCATGAAAGAAAATGCTGTTTAATGAACATGTGGTTGATAGAGGGCACCTGGGTAATGACTGTGAATGTCATGATGCAATACCTAAGGGAATGTGGAGTGAGGTGTATTGCAGAGGGGTTGCATCAGCCAGTGTTCCTTATTGATGACCTATCAGCAGCTGGCTATATAAGGAGGATGAAAGGATCCATCTTTCTCTCTCCTGTGTGACTCAGTGTGAGTATCTATGTTGTATGTGACTATTTGATGACTCTGATTGTTTGCAAGTACAAGACAGAAAGGGGACCTGCATATCCTGTTTGTACGTTTGTATATATTGTAACGGTGAAGATTAAAGTCTCCGGATATTTTGGGTGAAAATCTGAGTTAACTATACAGTGTGTCGATAAGGTCAGATGCTGGCAGGTGGGCTGAAGCATATATTTTTGCTGTGAAAGGACACTGCTATATTTTAGCTTGTTTCTGGGACACTTGCTATCCAGTTTGCAGTGGTTCAGAGAGTTCCTGGTTTAGAAATTAGAAATCACTTCATGACCAGCAAATCCCGTAACAAGGACTATGCTCTAACCTTGTGCTACTCTACTCTGAGAAGGGGAAGGTCCCTTTCTCAGCCAGTGTTAAGGTACAGTATTTATACTGACTCATGGATAAGTCAACCCAGGTTTTTGGGGTTGATTTTTTGACTAAAGTGTTTAGACTTATCTATATAAATAAAAATGTAATGTTCGTTTGTGGGATTAACAGAACCCCAAAACCACAGGAGGAATTGACACCAAATTTGGACACAAGACACCTAACAACCCAATGTATGTCCTTCACTCAAAAAAATTGATTTTGTTATTTGGGAATTGTTGTTGCTGGGATTTATAGTTTACCTACAATCAAAGAGCATTCTGAACTCCACCAATGATGTAATTGGGCCAAACTTAGCACACAGGGTTCCCATGGCCAACAGAAAAAACTGGAAGGGTTTGGTGGACATTGACCTTGAGTTTGGGAATTGTAGTTCACCCACATCCAGAGAGCACTGTGGACTCAAACAATGATGGATCTGGACCAAACTTGGCACGACTACTCAATATGCCCAAATATATACACAAATGGAGTTTAAGGGAAATAGACCTTGACATTTGGGAGTTGTAGTTACTGGGATTTATAGTTCACCTACAATCACAGAGCATTCTGAACCCCGCCAATGATAGAATTGGGCCAAACTTCCCACACAGAACCCCCATGTGGGCCACAGCAACGCATGGCAGGGGGCAGCTAGTTTATCTATATAAATAAAAATGTAATGTTCGTTTGTGGGATTTACATAACTCAAAAACCACTGGACAAAATGACACCAAATTTGGACACAATACACATGTCAGGCCAACAAGCAACCTTCACTCATAAAAACACTGAAAAACACCATGGAAGAGACTTTAAAAGCCAAAAACTCAAAATTACATTACAAATTACATTGTGTATATATGTGGTTTTTCATGTGCAAAACCACATATATACGCAAACACACATATATACACATATACACAAATATATTTAGACACAAAACACATATACACAGACTAGGCCACAGCAACGTGTGGCAGGGGCGGCTAGTACTGACATATTGATACTTGCAAGATGAAGCATTCGACTGCATATAATGCTAATTCTAGTTCACACACATTTTTGCACCCAAAGTCACATTAGTACAATACATTGTCCACTTATTCAATTGATCAGATTGTTCTAGGTCACATGACTACTGCATACAAATCCATATCAACCAATAGCTTTTCTTGATTACCTGTCATTGTTGCCATCAACTTCCACTTGCATTGGATGGTTCCCTTACAGTGTTTCCTCGCCCAGGAGAGTCAAATGCCCCCCTTTTCAAAACCACAGTGGAGCTGACAGCGTTATAGTAGAGAAAACATACATAAAAACCAATTAAAAGCACCAATAAAGACATTGGGCATGGAGAGAAACAAACAAGACCCAGCATTAAAGATTTCTTCCATCACACTTCAACTTAATGTCTGGCAATAGAAAAAGTGGGACAGGCGAGCATTAATTGAGGCTGTTCTTGCCAAATTGGGACGGTTAGGCCCCCTTCTATACTGCCTCTATATCCCAGGATCTGATCCCAGATTCTCTACTTATTCCAGATGATCTGGCAGTGGAATCGAATTATAGAATCGTAGAGTTGGAACAGACCTCATGGGCCATCCAGTCCAACCCCCTGCCAAGGAGCAGGAAAATTGCATTCAAATCACCCCTGACAGATGGCCATCAGCCTCTGTTTAAAAGCCTCCAAAGAAGGAGCCTCCACCACACTCCGGGGCAGAGAGTTCCACTGCTGAACGGTTCTCACAGTCAGGAAATTCTTCCTCATGTTCAGATGGAATCTCCTTTCTTGTAGTTTGAAACCATTGTTCCACGTCCTAGTCTCCAGGGAAGCAGAAAACAAGCTTGCTCCCTTCTCCCCTATTAAGGCAGAAGATACAGGTTTGAGTTTTAAAGGATGCTAGAGTTTTCATGGAGAAAAGAGAACGGATCTGAACTTGACCATATATGGGAAACAAAGACAGGTTTTGGTGCCAAAGATAAGTTGTTGTTTTTTTGTGCAAGGGTGAAGTATCGGTCAGGAGACAATGCTGACTTTGCAGAGTCTCCAGCTGTATCAGCATCTTGTGATGTTTCCAAAAAGAGCTTGCTTATTGAGAAGCGAAACYTAAAAGGGTATGATCTAATTGCTTAACRTAAATATAATATTGACAGCTYTCTTAACCAATGATTTAATCTTTGGGGCGGCTCTTAAAGCCGAACCCCTTTGCATGTATAAAAGGAAMVCTAACCYTTTGTGCTGGGTGACTTCCCCYAGAGACGYCYYGTTRYGTCGGAAGTCATCTAGCAGCTGCTAAATAAATTAYTTTGATTTCTTCTGAACCCTGTTGGCTGTTTTTCCTGACTCATCTGCGCTCGCAATCGGACTTGGTTTGAACATTTTGGCTAAGCTCTTGAGCATTGCTCAAGGGAGGAAAAAGGTCTGCTACACTATGACTCCCTCTCACGTATTTATACATGGCTATCTTGTCTCCTCTCAGCCTTCTCTTCTTCAGGCTAAACATGCCCAGCTCTTGAAGCCGCTCCTCGTAGGGTTTGTTCTCCAGACCCTTGATCATTTTAGTCGCCCTCCTCTGGAAACATTCCAGCTTGTCAATATCTTTCTTCGATTGTGGTGCCCAGAACTGGACACAATATTACAGGTGTGGTCTAACCAAGGTAGAATAGAGGGGTAGCATTACTTCCCTGGACCTAGACACTAGACTCCTATTGATACAGGCCAAAATCCATTGAGACCCTTATAATCCAGTTTAAAGCTTGGGACAACATATTTTAGGGAAATATTGGGAAGGTATTACTATTAAAACACTTGTTGCCATCAAATGTCTGAGGCCCCTTCTATACTGCCATATAATCCAGATTATCAAAGCAGATAATCAACATTATCTGCTTTGATCTGGATCATCTGAGTCTACGCTGCCATATAATACGGTTCAAAGCAGATAATCAGGATTTTATATGGCAGTGTAGAAGGAGCCTGAGGCACATACCTTACTCTGAGTCGGGGTAGAGCCAACCCAGAGAATTCAGTCTTGTAGTGGCCTTGTCTTTCCTTCTAGGGTCAATGTGCCCATCTTGAGCTACAACTGGAGTCACAGAAAGCCAAGGCCCTCGTTCTGTGTAATCATCCCCATCAATAAATGAGCCCTGTCTCATGATTTGCTTTCTCATTTTTAATTTTTACCACTGCCAGCAAATTGTAGCACTTGAGCAAAAGTTATTCATAGAGACACTCAGTATTGTTATAAGACTTTTATGGCTATTAAAGGAAGCTTGCAGTCAAATCACTTTAAATTTAATTTGACTGCAGCATGCTAAAGATTGTCTGAATACCAAAACCCATTTTAATCACTTGTATCCCATGTCTTATTGAGTAGTAAAGGAATATTCGTCATTTTCGGTGACCCTGAGTTAGCAAGGACATGCTCAGCTGTCAGCCAGAGTAATACAAGCTCAATAATGATAATCTATTCCTAAAGGTAGTACAATGGCTACTTCGGAAGGGCTTCTGCAGATTGGAAGACGATTCGATCTTCTGCCCCCAGTAACTGCTTGAGTTAGCAGTTGTTTTACGGTATGAGAAACATTATAAAATCAAGCCCACATCTTAAGGAGAAAATGTCACGAGGTATATATAACACAGCAAAGAATGTATGAGAAATGGTGTGAGGTTTGGGGAAAAGGGGGAAGCCGGGGAGGAGAAAGCCCCTGAGCAGTTTGTACTTGTTAAAACAAGTCGGTAAAATTCCTGCTCAAGCATACAGGGAACCATGTCAAACATGAAGATCCCAGGGGTTGTTATTCAAAGGAGAATTCAAGCAGTGCAGAATCAATGAATTTAAAACAATTGAGATGATTGGGCTCGGGTATGCTTGTGCATGTGCTGGATAGCGACCCAAGTATTTAATGTTGTGATGGGCAACTGGTGGACCTGTAGCTGCTGCTGGACTTCTGTTCCTATTGAATTAAGAGCAAAGGTTTGGCCTTGGTGAAGCTAGCTGAGGATATCATTAACCATCAACAATCAGAGTCTGTCATTTCATTTTTTTTAAGTCTAAACAGGTTGGACAAAATCATTTTTTTTTGAGTGAAGGACATACATTGGGTTAGTCGGTGTCTTGTGGCCAAATTTGGCGACAATTTGTCCAGTGGTTTTTGAGTTATGTTAATCCCACAAACAAACATTACATATTTATTTATATAGAATCTGTACTGTTTAGTTATTCCATTTTGTTACTTTATGTATTTTGTTTTGATGTAAATTTTCTGTTCTTGTGTGTCAAACTTTGCTGTATTCATTTTGGGCTTGGCCTCATGTTATCTGCTCCGAGTCCCCTTTGGGGAGATGGTGGCAGGGTATAAATAAAGTTGATTATTATTATTATTATTATTATTATTATTATTATTATTTCCAATCCCATTCTGCCAGGAAGGAAAAGCACAATCAAAGCACTCCTGACAGATGGCCATCCAGTCTCTGTTTAAAAGCCTCCAAAGAAGGAGTCTCCACCAGACTCTGAGGCAGAGAGTTCCACCACTGAACAACTCTTGTGACCATGAAGTTCTTCCTAATGTTCAGGTCGAATCTCCTGGTGCCATACCCTCTAGGCTTGGGTAACCACGGAAAAATTTGGTTCTAAACTCGTTTTGTTTTTAGGGGGCCCTTGTGTTTCGTTTTTTTTTAATAATTCCGAAATTCGTTAATGGCGGACGCGATTGTACAATATGCTAAAAAAACCTCCAAATGGGACAGGGGGAACTTCTGAAGCTTCCCTCTCCCTCTGTTGTTGACTGTTGGTGTGATAAAACAAACAACAACTATAAAACTTGCACCAGACATGCGAAAATAATTACGAAATAATTACGAAATAATTACGAAATAATTACGAAATAATTACAAAATTGAAATAAATTGAAAAAATTGTTTCGAATCTAATTTACTCCTCACACTATTCCTGCATGGCTCAATATTGGATCGTAAGCTAATTTAAATATGAATTAATAACGAATTACGAAATTAACGAACGAAACCGCCCAAGCCTAATACCCTCCAATGTAGATTAAACCAGACTATGTAAAATCAAAACAGAACTGATAGCTACCTATTAGAAAGTAAGTAGTCATGCATGTACAATGACAACCTTTTCAAAACTATGTCAATTTGGGGATTGCAGTATATCTATTATTTGTATGTTGCTGTGTTTCTTATTTAGTAAATTACAACATCATAACACCTGATGAAGACATTGCGAAACAAGGGAAACAACCCGGGAGACCTTGTTGTGTGTCACTGTCACTGATGTTGTTTATAGAAGAAGATCTTTCGACAACATAGAAAGTGTTATTTTGTGCCACGGTGCCGGATATTGTTTAACTGTTATTTTGGAAGCTCTAAGTTCATTGTGTTGACAAAATATTGATAAACCATGTGTCACTGTTTCTGATGTTGTTTATGGAAGAAGATCTTTCGATAATATAGGAAGTGTTATTTTGTGTCACTGTGCCTGACATTATTTAATTGTGATTTTGGAAGCTCTAGTTTTACTGTGTTAACAAAGTATTGAAAAATTATCTTCCAATTATAAACAGTCTTTAATTAATCGTGTGAATGTTCTCATGTTACATTCAATGTAGAAATTCTTAGAATATAGAAATTGTGATTTGCAATCTACAGTTTTTGTAATTTATGTAAAATCAGAGTCTGGTTAAGATGGCAAATGTTACGAGGAAGTACATACAGGCTTGGACAAACTGCAACAATTTGCCCTTGCCTGTGTCTACTGGGAAGGGCAAGCTTTTCACCCATTTCTCTCAGTTTCTCCCGGCTGAGTTGATTGACTGCAAACTACATTTATACATTGAACTCAGTTTGCAACAATTAGAGCAATTGGGATTAGTTCTGCTAAATTGGGACAGCTGAAGTCTATAGCCAAGCTTGAGCAAACTGAATTTGGAACCAAGTCAAATCTACTCACTTGAAGTAAGTCATTAGCAATCATGTGGAAAGCAAATTAAAAAAAAACACCAAGTGAATTTTTCCCCACTGTTGTTACTGCATGGCAGAAAAATCTGTATATACTGGATTTCTGTACATCATGTGCATTAAAAGCACAGAAGCATTGGCAAGTAAAAAACAAAAACAGTCTTCATTCCTTCATTTGGTCATTTACTTTTTGTTGCAAGCCTCCCAAGGGCTTTGCAGCAGACTGAAGTAAAGCAAAATGCATACAGCAGAAATAAAAATGTCCAGTTAAATTAGGATTACCCTTCAGTTGCTTGGTGTCAGCTGTCAAATGCTGGCTCAAAGGGGGAGACTTTATTGCACAAGGCAGGCAAAGCAGCATTGCAGCTGGACTGGCACCTTTGGTGATGGTCCCTATTTCATGATGTCATGTGTTTCTTTTGCATGATTCTCTTACGCTTAGCTAATGACAGGTAAAATCCATCAATAACTCAGTATCCTGCAACATTTCTTTCACTTACTTTATGCAATGCACCTCTTATATTTATCTATCAGCATGCCGGCTGTTCCGTCTTCCAGGAGCTTGGTTTGCATTGCCCCTTAGTTGCATGAAATAGCATCCCTTTGCATTTCCCCCAGGGTTGCTACAGTCTTAGCAGCACCCTAATAGTCAAACATTAACAGAGGCTGGAAGCCAGCCTGCAAGCCTTTTGCAGCTATTGGCTTTAAAAAGTAGCTCTTTGGTCCAGAGACCACCCTTTTTCCTGGGGATGAGATCTCCATTTTGGAGAAGCTCTCCTGCCTTTCAGTATAGAAAAAGCCTCAGATGTGCTGGTGGCCAAGCTAGGCAGCTCAGATAGGCCATCGTGAGTACGATTACCCTCTTGCCTTGGAAACTGGTGCTGAGCTCAGATAGGGGGAGACCTGCTCTTTTTAAAAGATAGAAGCTCAGCACTGGAGCAGAGAATATCTCAGGATTTCTCTGCCAATGGGAGAGGCTCCATTACTTCATCCCCAAACTAACCTTGAGCTTGGATAGGGGAAGATCTGCTCTTTCTAAAAGATAGCAGCTCAGGGTTAGGGTAAAAGATCCCAGGATTTTTCTACCGTTGGGGAAAGTTAACTCAGCAGCTGAAGGAAAAAGGAAAGAAAAAACATCTATATGGTTTCACAAGTGGACTGTTTGTGTTTGTAACTTCATCAAGCTGTGCCAAGTCTGTCAAGGACTTTGAGAAATAAATGTTCTGGCCTCAGTTGCTGAGAGTTTTAAGCTTCTAAGTAAGTCACCCGCAGTTCACCCGGATAAAGAGAGAAGCACATCTTAGTTTTAACTTTATAGTGTCTGGGTGTGACGGCACACCAGCAGTAAACTGATGTCAGGGAGCAATGTTCTGTTTCCATTCATTCTACATTTGACATTTATATTCATATTTGTTTTTAAATGCTGAAATCACATAATTGCACTAAAAATAAAACTGAAGAGCAGTTCTGTTGGAAAACAGGGTTACAAAGGTGCAGAAGTACAGGATGAGGCAGCATAATTTCCTTTTTTCAAAACTTAATAAAACCCATTGTATGAATCAGAAATGTTTATTTTTTTTATAATGTAGGTGCACACCTAAAGTTTTGTTTTACGTAGTTTTGAAGATCAAATTAGGTAGGTGACGTCCCCCGTTCTCCATTCTCCATACAATGAGTAAACTGATTTCTGGTGTTTGTCATGACTCTTGCCAGCATAGCAGGCGTTATGTTGGCAATTTTTTCCTGGATGTTGGTCTTCAAATCTTGTAGGGTCCTTGGATGGTTCACATAAACACGGGATTTCAAAAAAACCCATAGAAAAAAATCACAAGGGGCCAAATCTGGAGAGCGGGCCGGCCACTCCAAATCTACTCAAAAAGTAGGCCTCAACGGCAAAAGCACACTCCTCACTGTTCCAACGCAGGATGGCGACTGAACTGTGTCAGGACAAAACTTTATAGTCCCGCCTCTCGAACGAGACCACTAGCGCTCCGCTACATCTTCAACTGACTGAATGGTGCGCATTTTAAAAAAGGAAGTTATGCTGCCTCACCATGGGATCACAGTTTGGCAAATCAGTACATTTGTGCTAATAAAGAGAGGGGTTATATCAAGAGTAACCAACCCAGTAAGGATGTACCATGTTTCCCCAAAAATAAGGCACACTGTCTTATATTTATTTATGGCTTATTTTCAAGTGATGTCTTGTTTTTTATTAAGTATGGTACAACAATCTGCATTTATTCAAATATTGTTATTGTTCATTCGTTCAGTCATTTCTGACTCTTTGTGACCTCATGTACCAGCCCACGGCAGAGCTCCCTGTCGGCAGTCACCACCCCCAGCTCCTTCAAGGTCAATCCAGTCACTTCAAGGATGCCATCCATCCATCCATCTTGCCCTTGGTCGGCCCCTCTTCCTTTTCCCTTCAAATATAGTACTGAGTAAAATGGTAGCCACAGCTTTACTTCTTCCCCCTGAGGGCACACAGTATCTAAAGCAGAGCATCCTGTTCCTCACTTCACTGAGGAGACTTCCTGGAGGATGGGCTGAAGGGAAGCAGCACCGCGGCCCCATTGGAGGTGGTGACTCACTCCCTTTCTCACTCACTTGGGGAGTAATCCTTGCCTGGCCCGGCCCAAAGGGAAGAAAGAACAGAAGAAGAAAAAAGAGGAGGAAAAGGAGGAGGAGGCAGCAGCAGGAAGTAAGAGGGAGGGAGGCCCAAACTTGCCTCCCCGCCACTGTGGATAGTTCTTGCATTTCACATTCTATGTCTCCCTCTATGCCTCAGCTTGTATCACTATGTCTTATTTTCAGGGTATGCCTTATATTGCGCAAATGCTTAGCAATCCTACAGCTTATTTTATGGTATGTCTTATTTTCGGAGAGATATGGTATTTGCTATCAATGATAAGGTGGCTCTTAATGAATGGGGGGTTCATGTGAAAATGTCCTAGGTTGGGCCTATAATATTAAATATTAGGATTGGGCGGTTTTGTTCGTTAATTTCGTAATTCGTTATTAATTCGTATTTAAATTAGCTTACGATCCAATATTGAGCCATACAGGAATAGTGTGAGGAGTAAATTAGATTCAAAACAATTTTTTCAATTTATTTCGTAATTATTTTGTAATTATTTCGTAATTATTTCGTAATTATTTGTAATTATTTCGTAATTATTTCGTAATTATTTTCGCATGTCTGGTGCAAGTTTTATAGTTGTTGTTTGTTTTATCACACCAACAGTCAACAACAGAGGGAGAGGGAAGCTTCAGAAGTTCCCCCTGTCCCATTTGGAGGTTTTTTTTAGCATATTGCGCAATCACGTCCGCCATTAACGAATCGATTCGTAATTTTACGAAATTTCGTATATTTCGAAATTTTTAAAAGGAAAATTTTGGAATTCTTTTAAAAAACGAAACGCAAGGGCCCCCTAAAAACAAAACGAGTTTAGAACCAAATTTTTCTGTGGTTACCCAAGCCTATTAAATATATTTCCATAATTGGAGTACAGGCAGCCACCAAGAGAGCTAATGAAAAAATGTCTCCATCTTTTGTCTGCATTTTTGCTTTTTGCTACTGATGAATAAAGGGACTCAGGGCGGATTCCAAACATAAAAGGCAAACATTCAATGCCCGAATACAACAACAGTACATCCATACTAACAAAATTTATTCAATTCAACATATAAATACGAATCATAACTTAACATGCTAAAATTAAATAAAAGCACAGCCTGTTATAACAGACATTAGAAAAAATAAAACATCAAATGAAAACAATAATTTCCCATTTCTTTGGGGCAAATTGATTAATCATTGCTCAAGATATCTATTGAGCTGGTGGGGTGAGCAGGGCACAGATATGGATGGCAACTATTAATCAGAGGTATACTGGTAGTATTACCAACTACTATTCCTCCTGAATGAGGGCACTACTCCCCAAATAAAAAATCTGCCTTTCCAATTAATTTTTCCTTCAATCCCCAAAGTTCTAGAATTTCAAACTTTAAAACTTTAGTTGAGCATTTAGAGTTGAGACATCTCAGGAAAAAGGGTAGACCAAGTGACCCGCTTTGTGCAAACACAGCATATATAAGTGTTCTTGGTGTGATTTATGTTCAGTGCCTCACTTTGTACGAGTACAATGCTAGACTGCAAAGGATTGCTTCTACACAGGTAACGTTTGCTTTTTGTAGTGAATCCTCCTCTTTCTGGAAAAACTGGAGGGGAAAGTTCCTGCTGTGCAGCCATTCTAAACAACATTTGGAGCGTGCCAAAATATAATTTAGACTGAGCCACATTGCAGGAGGCAGTTTATTACTATGATCGATTGCTTCACAGTGTTCTTGTGTCACTGGTCAGATCTGGATACAAAACAAATCCTAGTTGGAAATAAATGCTTTGATGATGGGTGGAGGAAATTCAAATGATCCATTAACAAGGTTCTGCTGCTTTGTAAGAAAATGGCAGCGGGAGGAATCAGATAATGCTAACACACATATTGCATATCAGGCTAGTCCAGTTTGCAATAATGCGCTTTTTCTAGCCAGTGATAAGATTTTTCCAGGAATAGATGTTTTTCCCCAGCATATTCCCCTCTTTATTCTGTGAAGCAGGAGTCTTGGTTTCTGTTTCTATTATCTGCAGCTGTTCATGCCTACCGCTTCCAGGAAGCTTCTTTATATCCCCTTATCTGTTGGCTCACACCATCAGTTTAGTTGCTCTTGCATCTCTAGAGTATAGATAACCTCTAAATAACATTGACTTCTCTTTGGGCAGTTCAACTGAATCTTTGAGGACATCTATGTTTTCTAATATTGACCAAAATAGGCATGGATAGAGTTGCTTGGATAACTCGTAGCTCGTAATAATTTCGTTAAAATTGCCTTTTCGAAGTAATATCCATTTTTTTTAAAAAAATGGAAGTCCCTTTGCCCTTCCAAAGCTTTTTTCTGCCATTTATGTTATGACTCAGGAAGTGAGTTGGAAATGATTCAGCTTTTTCCTGCTTCTGGTCCCTGGCCTCGGGTCGAGCCAGAGAAGCCAGTTTTAAACCAGAGAAGAAAGGAATATCCTGGCCTCGGCTCAAGCCAGAGAAGTCAGTTTTAAAGCCAGAGAAGCCCGTTTTAAACCAGAGAAGGAAGGAATATCCTGGCCAGTTTTCAAACTGCTAGGTTGGCAGAAGCTGGATCTAACAGTGGGAGCTCTCCCCGTCTCATGGATTTGAACTGCCAACCTTCCAGTCAGCAAGTTCTGCCGCTTAGTGGTTTAACCCACTGTGCCACTGCGGCCTCTGTGGAAGTTCCTAATTAACCACTAAAGTAAGACCATTTCACATTATATAGTTATAGTACTATGATTCCACCTTAACTGCCATGACAACGTCCTATGGAATTGGCAGCTTAGATGAGGGGCATGAGAAATTCTCAGCCAGGGAACTGCAAATTCCTGGAGACGCAGTTCTGCCAATCCCTGCAAATCAGACTGTTTAACGCCTTAAAAAGCACTATTTTTCAAATTCAGAAATAGAACTCTGTCCATATCCATGTTACTAATTTTATTTAGACAGTGTGCCCCTTGGAAGGTCTAAGAGGCAGAAGAAAATTACTCTCTGAAACTGCCACAGTTCTTCGCTCCTACAGTAAAGGTTTCGAGATTGTATTGACTAAGTGGGTGGGTAAGTAGCAATTGTATTGATTTATTGGTTTAGCATCCTGCCCTTTCTTACAAATAACCCAGGGCAGAAAACTCTCCATGGAAAAGATACACACTTCAAATCTCAAGTTTCAATTGTTGGAAGTGTACTAATGCTCGGCACTTAACGAATTAAAGATGTCTTTGAGAGAGCAGCTGTGATACGGTTCAAATGTTTTCAGTGACCCAAAGTCCCATAATTTCATATCCATCTATCCCAACCAATCTGAAGTGTTAACTGGTCATCTTATGGATCTTTCCACCTCTTCACTTCCTGCCCTCTTTCCCTCTCATTTCTACCAGAACAGATTTGTTTAGTATCCTGAGAGAGATTTCCTGTCTATTACAATGAAGCCTTATTTTGCTTCTTTAGCCAATTGTGTCTTTGCTTCTTAAGCAGAATTGCTGGCTGCTACACACACACACGCACACACTCTGTCCAATAACAGATATTCTATTTTATTTGCTAGTTGTAGTTAGATAAGATTGGCAGTAAAAACTCACTGGCAGAAACACTCACATTGCACCATGCAATCTCTAACAAATAAATCAGTTTTAAGTTTTTCATATTACTAAGGTGAACCAGCTTCTGTTAACCCCGGCAGAATTTTATAGCAATCCTGAGAATGATCTTTAGGAATGGAATAGATTTAAAGATCTCAGGGTCCATTAAAAGACTGAGCACTTCCTACACAGCACTACACAACCAAGCCTATTGTTAAGAAATATATTTTATTTTCAAATAGGTAGGAAAGTCCTGGGGAGGTGAAGCATCACGATACAGAAAGGAATGAAACATCAAATGAGATCATCCGGAGTTTTGGGGTCAGATGTCATCTGTATGCAGATGATGTTCAGCTCTATCACTCCTTCCCACCTCTCACTAAGGAGGCTGTGCAGATCCTGAACCGGTGCTTGGCTGCTGTGTCGGTCTGGATGAGGGTGAACAGAGTGAAACTGAATCCAGACAAGACAGAGGTATTCCTGGTCAGTCGAAAGGCCGAACAGGGCATAGGGTTACAGCCTGTGCTGGATGGGGTTACACTCCCTCTGAAGACACAGCTTAGGAGTGATCCTGGACTCACCCCTGAGCCTGGAACCCCAGGTCTCGGCGATGGCCAGGAGAGTTTTTGCACAACTAAAACTTGTGTGCCAGCTGCGCCTATACCTTGGGAAGTCTGACTTGGCCACGGTGGTCCACGCTCTTGTCACATCCCGAACAGACTACTGCAATGCACTCTATGTGGGACTGCCTTTGAAGACTGCCCAGAAGCTTCAACTAGTCCAACAGTGAGCAGCCGGGTTGCTCACCAGAGCGATGTACAGGGAACATACAATTCCTTTGTTACACCAACTCCACTGGTTGCCGATCAGCTTCCGAGCACAATTCAAAGTGCTGGTTTTAACCTTTAAAGCCCTAAACCAGTGATGGGCAACCTTTTGAGCTTGGTGTGTCAAAATTTGCCAAAAACCAGAGCATAACTTGGGTGGGGTGTCAACTTCGAGAGAGAAAACCCCATAATTTTGCAATATTTATAGTTTAAATAAGAAAAAAAATGTATATTCCAGGCTGAGTTATGAACAATGCTCAAACGTGCAGATGTTAAATTTGTAGAGCATTTTACAAATTTAAGGATGGAATTAGACTGGCTCTTATAAGGTGTACTTCTCTGTATGTGGCTGCATGTGGCTGTGTGTCATCAAAAATAGCCATGCATGTCAGTGCTGACACACGTGTCATAGGTTCACCATCAGGGCCCTAAACGGTTCTAGCCCAGACTACCTGTCCAAATGTATCTCCTGTTACGAACCATCACAAAGTTTAAGACCTTTAGGCACCGGGATTGTGGCGCACCTGGCTGAGTGTCAGCTGCATTAAGATCACTCTGACCAAAAGGTCATGAGTTCGAAGCCAGCCCGGGCTGGAGTGGGTGTCCAGCCATTGTGTAGCCCGTTGTCGACCTTTGCAACCCAAAAGACAGTTGCATCTGTCAAGTAGGAAAATAAGGTACCACCTTGTGTGGGAGGCTAAATTTAACTAATTTGTGAGGCCATAAAGAAAAAAGGCTCCGGGGAATGTGGAATGCGGAAGAACTTCATCGGTGTCGTTGATGGACGATGAAAAGCAGCAGCTCCCCTGGCGGCCAGAAAAAAAAGTTAAATAGCCTCGGTGTATTTGTCTGTTAAAACGTTGTTTGTCAAACTGGCATTGGATGTTTGCCATATATGTGTTTACTGTAATCCGCCCTGAGTCCCCTGAGGGGTGAGAAGGGCGGAATATAAGAACTGTAAATAAATAAATAAATAAATAAATAAATAAATAAATAGGAGAGGCCCTGCTCTCAATCCCACCACCATTACAAACGCGGTTGGTGGGGATGAGAGACAGGGCCTTCTTGGCAGTGGCCCTCCGTCTGTGGAACTCTCTCCCCAGGGACATCAGGTTGGCCACCTCCCTCCTGTCCTTTAGAAGAAAGTTGCAGATTTGGCTTTTGGAATCAGGTGTTCGATTAGTGGACAGCGGCAATTGGAAAGAAGACTTAGGATACTGCGACATTGAATTAACCCCAGACTTGGATTTGGTTTTAATTGGCGTGACTAATCCATTGTTTTAATGAATTGTTTTTCATGTTTTAATGTATTTGTTGACTATTTATATGATGATAGTATCATACGGTGCTTATGTGAGGCCGCCCTGAGTCCACCCTTGGAGGGAGAAGGGCAAGGTAAAAGTGTATGAAATAAATAAATAATAAATAAATAAATAAACATGCAGAAATATGGTTTGACACCACTTTTTAAGCAAATCCCAATTGAGCAAGCAATCCAGAGTTCTGAAACAGATCAGAAAAAAAATTGATACATAGAAAGCTCATTGCAAGATAAGATTAACCACACAATGTTATAGACATTCCTTGTATTGAATTCAGTGGGACTTCTTTCTCTTTAGAATGTCTAAAATGAGAATTGTAGACTTTGAAAGACTTAATAAGGAGTTAAGCACATTAAACACAGTGAGATCTCCTCCTAAATTAAACAAGGATAGGGCTGTGTTGTGTGCCTCTAATTACTAGTATGTAAATCTCACTGAGTTCCATAAACTAATCTGTGCAGGTTCATTTACTGCAGCCCTCTGTTCACAACAGCTGGCCAGGTGTTGCTAGAAAGCCCACAAGCAAGAGAGCGGTCCAGTTGGAAGTTACTTTTATAGGAGGGATGTAACAGATGTCTTACCAGATGTTTTAGACCTTAGCCCAACTGGCATGGCCAACGACAAGAGAACTTGGGGGTTGTAGTCCACCTTATTGAAGAGATATTGCTGAATTACACCTCTCACAATCCCTACAAGTAGATATTTGGGCTGAAGTCCAATTCTCAAAATGCTGAGGAGGGCATCAAACTGGGAAAAAATCCTGCAAGTATATGTAGGCATTATCTTACACCTTTGCTCACACAGCCAAATCATTGGGACAGACTCTGTAACTGACTCTTCTAGACAAAAAAAAAAAAAAAGCACCACTCAGGAAATAAATCCATGGGCACTTCTTGATGCTCTTTAACACACATTAGTAGCCATTGAGGTTTAGAAAGGACCTCTATCCATTGTGCATGTGGCAGGGCTCAGGCTGCATTGTAGTAAGTGGTCTGTGGTTTGCTCTTCTCCAGATTCGCATGTCGTAGGTTCCACTTGGTAGCCCCATTTCCTAAGACTGATTCTGCATCTTGTGGTGCCAGAGGACTGTCTGTTCAGTGGCTTCCAAGTCACCCAGTTTTCTGTGTGCCTAAAAGAGGGTTTCTCATCCAGTCTCAGCCACTGATTGAGTTTTAGCCTGCCACTTTTGGACATTCATTTGCTGAGGTATTCCTGTGAGTATCTCTGTAGATCTTAGGAAGCTATTTCTTGATTTAAGGCATTGGCTTGCTGGCTGATATCTGAACAGAGGATGGGCCGGAGATATCAATACCTTGGTCCTTTCATTCTTGGCTGCTACTTCCTGATGGATGTCAGCAGGGCCATAGCCAGAAAAAAATTTCGGGGAGGGTTGACAATTTGGGGGGGGGGTTGAAAATTTTCGGGAGGGGTTGAAAATTTCAGGGGGGGGGTTGAAACCTGCCTCCTAGCTCACGCTGAAGCAAAGAGCAGAGCAGGGGGCAGAGCAGCCTTCAATAGCCTGCAGCTCCGCCCCTGTCAACCACCTCCACCAAGTCTGGCCTCCTCAATGAGAGCATTCAACACACACACACCCAACTTGGTTGCTTCACTACAGCGGCTATTGCTGCAAGTAATGACAGTGTGAATAAATTGTCAATATTTGCTTGAGATAGTACTTACAGTTCTGGAGGGACTCTTAATTTTTTGCATCTTGTAGACTTAGCATGGGGATTTGGTTAACCAGTTAAAATTCATGAGTAAACCAGGTTGTTTTTTTAAAAAAAAATGAAACATTTCGGGGGGGGGGGTTGAACCCCTAAAACCACCCCCTCACTACAGGCCTGGATGTCAGGTGGTGCAATACCGGATAAACAGTATAATTTCTATCAGTTTATTGGCCTCAGAGCGACTGCTAGGGGGCACAAAACAAACAAAGTGTGCAGCCTTCACTCAATTTCAAAACCTTGAAGTGGCACTTTTATTGTTACTTCCTAGAAGAAGAAAAACAAACTACAAAAACTATGTACAAGAATATTCACAGACATGTCTTCCCTGTTTGTTGGTCATCACTGGAAGACACCGGAGTTGTTATCTCTACTCGGGAATGCGTGACAAAACAGGAACTGTCCAAAGCTACACTCTAGAAATATATCAAAAGCTTTGTGCATTTAACCCTTGCACATAATTACATTTCTACATCGAACACAGAGAATTTAAACTTTATGCAATATTTCATCTCAGTTAAACAACAGTACTGACAATTTCTCCAGTGGTGTGGGACGTAGACATCCTGTGATAATGTGGCATGTTTCATTCAGAGCCACATCCACTGTTTTAAAGTGGTGAGATGTATACCAAACTGGGCATGCGTATTCAGCAGCAAAGTAGCAAAGCGCAAGTGCAGATGTCTTCACTGTGTCTGGTTGTGATTCCCAGGTTGTGTCAGTCAGTTTTCATGCAATATTATTTCTAGCTCCTACTTTTTTGCTTGATAGTCAAGCAGTGCTTTTTGTAAGTCAGAGCATAATCTGGAGTGACTCATGGGTATTTTGGTGTGCAGCAATGCTCCAGTGGGATTTTTTTCTAGAGTGAAAGTAGTAAAGTTTTACCCCTCCATTCTCAGTGGAACTCTTCCCTAGAGCAGCATGCACATGACAACCTTGTCTCCCCATCCTGACCTTAGGTGCTTTCATAATACAGGTCGGGCATCCCTTACCTTAAATTCTGAAATTTCTGATATTCAAAATGATCCACATGGATGGCTGAGACAGTGACATATTTGCATTCCGATACTCCAGTGTATAAAAATCTTGTTTTGTGCACAAAATTATTAGAAAAATTGTATAAAGTGTATAGGAAGCATACATGAATTTTGTGTTTAGATTTGGATCTCATCTCCAAGCTCTCTCATTATGTGCATTTATACAAATATAGGCATTCCGTAATCCTAGAAAATCTGAAATCCAAAGCCTTTCTTATATGGCATACTGAACCTGTACATAGTTTTAGCACTATAATTCTACTCTGCCATAGGAACATGCCATGGCATCCTAATATTTGCAGCTTCAGGAGACAATAGAGATCACTGACTGAGAATTCCAAATATCTCTCCTGTATCCATCCCAAGATTCAACAGGATACAACTGTGGCAGCTGAAGTGGAATGATAGCACTATAATTGAGGCCCCGGAGTAAAAAACATAAGTCATTTTGTGTCCCGCACTGCGAAAACCGCTCATTAAAAACTAGCCTTGGTCTTTTAGAGAAGCGAACAATTCAATAGATGTGTGCTCCCTTCAAAAATTTCTGGAAGAAAAAAAATTCCAGCATTGAGATTTCATGTTTAAAATGTTAACCTAATTTACACAATGAACTAGATAATATGGAAACAAAAAAAATTCTTATGTATGTATTCTTATGTAAAAATTTGATGATATGTTTCAATAAAAAAATAGGTGTGCTCCTTACTCTGGATGCATCCCTCCTCCTCCTCCTCCTCCTCCTCCTTCTATTTATTTATACCCTGCTTTATCTCCCCAAAGGGGACTCAAAGCGTCTTGACATAAAAGCATTCGTATACAATTTAAAATATATAAATATGCCAACATTAAAATAGAAATAAACACAAACTATTGTGTTTAATTAAACACATCTATTGTGACATATTTTAGAAATTACACTGTTTAGCTGTTGCACCACCTGACATCCGCCGGGGAGTAGCATCCAATAGTGAAAGGGCCAAGTCAGTGACATCTCTGGCCCATCCCCTGTTTGGGTATCAGCCAGCACGCCAATGATGTAAATCAAGAAATAGTTTTCTAAGATCTACAGAGACACTCGCTGGAACACCTCAGCAAGCAGGAGTCCAAGAGTGGCAGGCTAAAACCCGGAACCTCAATAAATGGCTGATACCAAATGAGAGACTCCCTCCTGGGCACACAGAAGACTGGGCGACTTGGAAGGCGCTGAACAGACTATGCACCACGAGATGCAGAGCCAACCTTGAAAAATGAGGCTACAAAATGGAATCCATGACATGTGAGCGTGGAGAAGAGCAAACCACTGACCACCTGCTGCAATGCAACCTGAGCCCTGCTACATGCACAATGGAGGACTTTCCGATAGCAACACCAGAGGCACTCCAAGTGGCCAGATACTAGTCAAAGGACATTTAATAGAATTCCAAGTCTGCAAACTTTGTGTGTTTTTTCAATACAATACAACTGTTTGGTTTGCTCCTGACATGATAAATAAAATAATCGTAGAACTTTATTTTTGATTTTTTTAAAAATATAGAGCCTAGCATAGTGAAAGGACCCTGGAAATGTCCAAGGAACCATTTTATAAAAAATCTCAACATTTTCTTTTTAAAAAGACGAACTTAAGAGAAAATCAAACACAAGATCATCCCTCGACTCTCATCTATTTGAGACAGTGTGGTGTTAATAGATCTTATGACAGCAGATACCGGGATAATAAATGTATTCTCATCCATGCAGGGGACTGCTGGGATGACTTAGAAATGCAGGAATAAATAATGACTTTCTGTGATCATTGGGAGATGTGTTATGAGGGAGGGAAATAACCCGGCTCTTTTAACTGTAACCTAACATGTTAAATTCAATCGGTTTTATTTGAGGCTGTGGATAGATTGAGTGATCAATCTCTATTACCTTGGGCTAACCCTCCCTCTCCCCTCCCTCCTTCGTGGGGACATTTTTCTTCTTACTCGACATTTCAGTTCATTTCCCTGAGCCATGTTCAGCTTAATAGCTGGACTGAATAACTATTGGGGTGGAGGCCATTCTCAACTATCCAGAAAGAAGATCAAGGTTTGGGAGCTGGGTATCGAAGGATAGAGGGAGACTAGGGAAATAATAGGGGACGCTCTTTAAGCAATGCATGCAGTGTTAAAACAAACAACAATATCAAGACAGATTGACAGGTGTTGCTTCAATGGACACCTTTGGATGGATTTTTAAATCACTAACTCCCCGCCATACTCCTGCCTGAGTTACAAACAGGTATTTCCCCTGATATCTGGAATGAGGACACCGCAATTAACTGTGTTGCAACCCGGATGGTGTGGCTGAGCATCACATCCCTAGCAACCACCTTGTCTCTATGGGACACGGAATTTGCCTCTATCCCCAGGACCCCCTTTGGATGTAACCTCGCGGCACAGGTCAGCTTGGAAGGTCATTCCAGCTTGCCAATGCTCCTGGCCCTGGGTCTCCATCCATCTCCATTCTCGGAAGCTGACAACAATCAGCAGCAACAGCCTCCAAGCGGGAGGGCAAAAGAGGGGAGCCATTAAACTTGGTTAGATAACCCAAGCTGTTTGCTTTGCAAAGAGTGCCAACTGAGCGCCAAATCTAAGTGCTTTTCTTATGGCTTTCCCTGCTCTAATTGTCTTAAATGTAAGGCTAATGAACTTTATCTTTCGACTCCATTGAATCTCTTCATGGGGTAAATATCCCCCTCGTGTAAAATTAGTATAGAGCTTCTAACAAAAACAATAGGGATATTGTGTTGTTGAAGGCTTTCATGGCTGAAATAACTGGGTTGCTGACATCCGCCGGGAAGTAGCAGCCAATAGTGAAAGGACTAAGGTAGTGACATCTCCGGCCCACCCCCTGTTTGGGTATCAGCCAGCACGTCAACGACTTAAATCAAGAAATAGTTTTCTAAGATCTACAGAGACACTCACTGGAACACCCCAGCAAGCGAGAGTCCAAAAGTGGCAGGCTCAAACCCAGAACCTCAACCAATGGCTGATATCAAATGAGAGACTCCCTCCTGGGCACACAGAAGACTGGGCGACTTGGAAGGCTCTGAACAGACTACGCACCACAAGATGCAGAGCCAACCTTGAAAAATGAGGCTACAAAATGGAATTCACGACATGTGAACATGGAGAAGAGCAAACCACTGACCATCTGCTGCAATGCAACCTGAGCCCTGCTACATGCACAATGGAGGACCTCCTTGTGGCAACACCAGAGACACTCCAGATACTGGTCAAAGGACATTTAATCAACTACCAAGCTTGCAAACTTTGTGTTTTGTCTGTTTGTTTGTTTTGTTAAAACTGTAATACAACTGTCTGGTTGCTCCTGACACGATAAATAAAAATAAACCCTACCTTTCTCTGTCTTCCTCCAGATTCATCTTTTCACAGTGAATGTGGTTCCCTGGTGGTGTGTAGGCACAAATGATGGAAACTTAAGAGGATAAGCAGGATTGTTGTAGCCTACGGCATGGAAGGAATCAATACTCCCAAACTATTGGTGGACCAAATTTTAACACATTCCCTTTTCCAAGCCTGAATAGCAATTCAACCCAGTGGCTCCAAAGGAGAGCTGTACAACTTATCACACTGCTGGTTTGTAGGATCTGGGTGACACCGAAATGGAATGCACAAGCCACACACACACACACACACACACACACACACACACACACATTCCACTTGTCTCATTTCCAACAGACCTCTGATGATGCTTATTGCTTACCACAGACACAGGTGAAATTTCAGGAAATAATCCTAGTGGAATCTGTTTGGCTTACTGCAGCCCTGAAGGAAAATGGGCAGACCGGCCCAACCATTGTGACCTAGATGTTGGTCTTCACTCTGATCAGAGCAGCAGGAATTTAAGGGCATGTTCTCACATGTACTCAGTAGTCCATTTTGGAGTGGCATCTCACCCATCTACCCTGTAATCAGTGGTAAAACTGCCTTAGGGTCACCAGTCGTTGGAAATGACTTGAAGACACACCAACAACAATAACAACAAGTAAAACTTGCAAAATTTAGTCCAATGAAAAAGTTTGTTTTATTTATTTACAGTATTTATATTTTGCCCTTCTTACTCCAAAGGGGCTCAGGACCGTTCACAGAACACACATATTCAGCAAACACTCAATGCTGTTTATACACTGACTAAACAGACAATTGTACATAGATGTGTCTGTTCTGCTCCACAGTCACACAAGGTGGAGAATTCTTTTAGGTTGCCAGGTTGTCTTTTGATCTGCTCACTCCACTTCTGAGTCTGTTCAGGGACTTCCAAGTTGCCCATTCTTGGTTTGCCCCTGGAGGAAGACCCTCGTGGGGGGCTATCCAGTTGGGATTTACTGGTTTAGCTGCCCAGAGGGATACCCTTGCTGTTGCTGGGCGGACGCCAAGAGTCTACTGGGAGGAGGCTGGTAGCTATGCAGTGGGTGGCTTTCACAGTGTTATTTCTCTCACATTTCACAGCAACTTCCCATCACACATCGGGGGGGGGGGGCGCAATGCCAGCTAACTTGTAGAGTTTACCAATAGGTGTAGGTTTAAGACATCCTGTGATTATTCTGCATGTTTCATTCAATGCTATGTTTACCTGCTTTGCATGGGCAGACCTATACCAAACAGGGCAGGCATACTCGGCAGTTGACTAAGACAAGGCTAGGGCTGATGTTCTTATTAATTTTGGGTCTGCACCCCATGTGCTGCCAGTAAGTTTCTGCAGGATGTTATTGCGTGCAGCTACTTTGTGCTTGGTGTTCAAGCAGTGTTTCCTATATGCTAGTGTTCGATCTAAGGTGACACCGAGATATTTAGGATGGAAACAATGCTCAAGCTCTTGACCTTCCCAAGTTACTTTCGATTTCCTGTTGGCTTCACGGTTGCGTAGGTGGAAAGCACACACTTGTGTCTTAGCAGGGTTAGGCTTCAGGTGGATATCTTTGAAGTAGCTGGAGAGATCTTTTAAGGCATTAGTAAGTTGGATTTCAACTGTTTCAACATCTTTTGCTTGTGTTGTTAGGCCAAGGTCATCAGCATATACGAGGGGTATTTTTAAAGTAAGGTCCGTTTTGTTGTAGACACTAGTAGTTCGTGGGCATATTGCAACGAGTGCGTGCATACCTCAGGAACAACTGTGCTCAGTTTCCGCTCTGTAGCTAACCTGTACGATTCTGTTCTGTTCTGTTCTGTTCTGTGTGTTCAACTCACCCTCCGCATGTGAGGTTCGCTCAGTGATACGGTTTTTGTCAGCAAGGAACCTGCCTGCTGCAGAAATTCATCGACAGATTTGTGAAGTGTACGGTGATACTGTTATGAGTGAAAGCAAAGTGCGTAAGTGGGTACGACAATTCAAAGATGGTAGTGACAACGTCCATGATGAGGACAGCTCCGGTCGCCCTTCTTTGATTACAGATGATTTGGTGGCTTCAGCAGGTGGCAAGTTTTTATGAAGAGGGTATTTTAAAATTGGTTCAGAGGTATGATAAGTGTTTGAACAAACTTGGCAACTATGTCGAAAAATAGAGTGAAGTATTACTTTCTGAAAATAAATTTACTTTTTTGAAATAAACTTTCATTGTGTACTTATGTTCAAACGGACCTTACTTTAAAAATACCCCTCGTATAAAGCTCTTTGTGAGTGGTGGTCGTGGCTGATTGTTAGTAAAGATATTAAACAAGCTGACCCAGGTTAAGTTTTGACTGAAATTACTAGGCTTATACATGAGTATATAGGGTAAATAATTCTGGTCCTAGAGATTGGCTGAGATTTCATAGAGACTCCACTTTGTAATGCAGTTCCTGGAAGCCGCAACTGACAAGAAGCTGTTTGTTGTTTATACCCAGATAGGAATGATTAAGCATTTTATATGTTTCCAGAATTACGCGTAAGATGAAAATGGTCAGCAATGCCAGCACTCACTATATTTTTCTTATTGAAGAACATCAGTTTTCCATTTTCCTAATTGATTCGTGTAACACAGACAATCTGAGTGCTCTATGCCATTTGTTGATTGCTAGGCAAACATTATCGAGGTGTCAATATTTGCTTCTCCCCCACCATTCAAGCTATCACTGCCTGAGAGGCTGTAATTCATACAGGGCAATTCTGTGACAGTTTTACTTGTATTGAATGTGGAAAATAGCTGGCAAATGAACGATTTAGATTTCTAAAAAGAATTACATCTCAATAAGAGCAATTATATGGAGACGGATCAATGGATTTTTATTACGTATTATCTATATTATTTATTTATTGGTTAGGGTTGGCAGCTCGAGCACAACCCAAAATCTCAGCACTAGAGATGCTCCATGCTGATGTCATTAAGCATGATACATCAGCATGGTCACAGCATGGAATCAAAATCTCAATGTTTAGTAAATGAAAATAATATTTCTCTCATTAGAAATCAACTAAGTTCAGAGGTACACGAAGACCAATCCTCACGCTTTCCCCAGTTCTGCTTTTAATACCTTTAATACCTTTGCAAGCAAGAAAAGGTCAAGAACACATAAGATATATCTAATTATTGAGGTAGTGCCCTCACACTGAGGCTGGATGTACACTGCAAAATCATCCAGGCCATTAAAGCAGATAATCCACATTATCTGTTTTGAATTGGATTATATAAATCTACATATAATCTGGAGCCCCCGGTGGCACAGTGGATTAAAGCACTGAGGTGTTGAGCTTGTCGGCTGAAAGGTCGCAGGTTCAAATCCAGGGAGCGGTGTGAGCTTCCGCTATCAGCTCCAGCTTCTGCCAACCTAGCAGTTCGAAAACATGCAAATGTGAGTAGATCAATAGGTACCGCTCCGGCGGGAAGGTAATGGTGCTCCATGCAATCATGCCAGCCACATGACCTTGGAGGTGTCTATGGACAATGCCAGCTCTTCAGCTTAGTAATGGAGATAAGTACCAGACCCCAGAGTTGGACACAGCTGGACTTAATGTCAGGGGAAAACCTTTACCTTTACCTACATATAATCCAGTTCAAAGCTGATAAACTGGACTTTATATGAAAGTGCAGCTGGGGCCCAATATTTCTCCTCCTCACCCAAATGACAACATCTGGATCATGAGATCTAGGACTTCTGACCCAGTGTCCAGAGTTTTTCTCCTATTCACATTATCCTCACACCAACTCTTTGAGTAACTGTCCTAAACCGATCCAATAAGTTCCACGGCTTAGGTTGGGTCTACACTGCTCTATATCCCACGATCTGGTCCCAAGCTGTCTGTGCTTATCCTGGACTATCTGGCCGTGAATAATAATTATTATTATCATTATCATTATCATTATTTATTTGAATCCTGCCACCATTTCCCCGAAGGGACTTGGGACGGCTCACGGAAAGCATTCAATGGTGCAACAAAATGCAAATACAACAAAATACAGAAAGGAAAAAAAAATAACAATAAAATTGACCCAATTATACTTAAATAGCAATAAAACCCCTATTGATTTAAGAGATACTATAAAACCTAGAAAGCTACAAAATAGCGGCCATGTACAGTATCAGTCCCCATAAAGTGCAGAAGTGAAGTAACACACTAAGTTCTTGAATATAGTGATTAAGGCCATAATCCCTAAACATGGTCAAACACTTGTTTTAAAAGCCATGTTTTCAGGTATTTCTGGAAAACTTGGAGAGTGAGGGATATCCTAATCTCTTTAGGGAGGGCATCCCAAAGCTGGGGAGCCACCACTGAGAAGGCCCCCTCTCTCATCCCCACCAACTTCATTTGAGACGGAGGTGGGACAGAGAGAAGGGCCGCCCCGGCAGATCTTAGGGCCCATGCCAGTTCATAGAAGGAGATGCGGTCTCAAAGATACATTGGACCCAAACCCTATAGGGTTTTATAGGTAATAACCTAAACTTTGAATTGGGCCCGGCCCCGGAAGCTTATCGGCAGGCAGTGGAGCTGCTTTAATAGAGCATGGTATGCTCCCTATAACCATCCCCAGTGTAGATTCATATAATCCAGTTCAAAGCAGATAAACTGGGTTCAGATCCTGGGATATAGGGCACTGTAGATCCAGCCTCAGTGGGGACTCTAACCTAGACTTCCTGCTCCACATCTTAAGCCCCTTCTTCTTGGCATCTGAAGAACTAATAAAGCAGAGGTGATAAGAAATGAATTTCCACAGGTTGTTTAGGGTTTGCTATTGATAATGCTATTGATTTGCCTATGAGCCCACGAGGGCCTTGAGATCGTCTGGGGAGGCCCTTCTCTCGATCCCGCCTGCCTCACAGGCACGTCTGGCGGGGACGAGAGAAAGGGCCTTCTCAGTGGTGGCCCCCCGGCTGTGGAACACCCTCCCTGTTGACATCAGACAGGCGCCCTCCCTTATGGCTTTCCGCAAGAGCCTAAAGACCTGGCTATTCAAGAAGGCATTTAATTGAGAGCTACACGAATCTGGTAATGACAACAGGAACGGATTATGGATTATGAGATTGGCTATGATTCTATGTTGTGACGGTGCGGATTTATTAGTGTGATTTAGATTAATGTGTAATATGGTTGTGTTGATATATTGTGTGCTTTTGTAAACTGTTTTTATATGTTGTACACCGCCGCGAGTCGCCCCAGGGCTGAGAGCGGCGGTCAACAAATGCAGTAAATAAATAAATAAATAAATAAAATGGAAGGATTAGTACAGCAAGAATGATTAAAAGGAGCACAATTGTGGCTGAGGAATAGAAGCACAAGGGCGTGGTGATGAGCTACGATCTTTGATGGCTTTAAATGGCCATTAAGTATCAGACAAAGTCATGGGTGATAAATTTGATGAGGGCTATAAGCCATTTGTTCTTTGTCTGCCCTTCCATCCTGAAACATCTCATTAATGTGAAGGAGCCTGGGCCTGTTTCAAGACATCTCCTGTGTTGGTGCGTATCAGCTGAAGATATGCTGTGTTTTCTAACCCAGTGTGGTGTAGAAAGCCAGCATGTGGTTTGAGTGCTGGATTGGATACTAAGAGACGGGGTTTGAATTTTCATTCGGCCATGTAAGCCTGATTTGGGACAAGTCATACTTTCTCTGATCCAGAGGAAGGCAATGGCAAATCCACTCTGAACAAGTCTTGCCAAGAAAACCCCATGATAGGCTTGCCATAAGATTTCCATAAGTTGGCAATGGCTTGAAGGCACACAAAAGCAACACTTCAACTTAATTGCTGTGTTATGCTTACGCCTGTGAGACGTGGACTGTCTACAGACGTCACATGCAACTCCTGGAACGATTCCATCAGCGCTGCCTCCGGAAAATCCTGCAAATCTCTTGGGAAGACAAGCAGACAAATGTCAGCGTGCTGGAAGAAGCAAAGACCACCAGCATTGAAGCGATGGTCCTCCGGCCACGTTGTCCGGATGCCCGACCACCATCTCCCAAAGCAGTTGCTCTACTCCGAACTCAAGAATGGAAAATGGAATGTTGGTGGGCAGGAAAAGAGATTTAAAGATGGGCTCAAAGCCAACCTTAAAAACTCTGGCATAGACACTGAGAACTGGGAAGCCCTGGCCCTTGAGCGCTCCAGTTGGAGGTCAGCTGTGACCAGCAGTGCTGTAGAATTTGAAGAGGCACGAATGAAGAGTGAAAGAGAGAAATATGCCAAGAGGAAGGTGCATCAATCCAATCCCGACTGGGACCACCTTCCACCTGGAAACCGATGCCCTCACTGCGGGAGAAGATGCAGATCAAGAATAAGGCTCCACAGTCACCTACGGACCCACCGCCAGGACACTGATCCTGGAAGACTATCCTACTCGGACAATGAGGGATCACCTAGGTATACCTTCCCCAGGGGTGGAGAGCAGATTTATTTATTTATTGTGTCAGGAACAGACCAAACAGTTGTGTTGCATTTTTTAACAAACAAACAAACAGACAGACAGACAGACAAAATACATGAGAGAAGCCTCCTCGCAGGATTGCAAAACATCCGGGCGTCCCCTGGACAACGTCTCTCACTCCAGAAGTGACCAGAAGTGACTTGCAACATGCAAGCAAGCAAGCAAAACAACCAACGGAGAGCAGATGTCCTTGAGGAAGATGCAATGGCTTAAAATAATAGAATCGGAATTCTAGATTAGCCCAGCATAACTGGGTAACTGTGTCCAATTGGGGGCACAGTTAGAGCCCCCGGTGGTGTAATGGGTTAAGCCCTTGTGCTGGCAGGATTGCTGACCAAAAGGTCGGTAGTTTGAATCCAGGGAATGTGGTGAGCTCCCATCTGTCAGCTCTAGCTTCTCGTGCAGGGACATGAGAGAAGTCTCCCACGGAATGGTAAAACATCCGGGCATCCCCTGGACAACGTCCTTGCAGACGGTCAATTCTCTCACACTAGAAACAACTTGTAATTTCTCAAGTCGCTCCTGACACAGAAAAAAAAACTTGCACAGCTGGGAACTCCATGTTTAGCAGAAACACCATACATAGCTCAGTCTACACATGCAAATATATTCAGGATGCAAGATTGACTTGTTTAGTCAGTGAGATGAACTGCTTCAAGGGGTTTGATTGACAATGAGGTGCTCCTTGTTAATATGCCATACATATATGCACACACAAACACATGTTTATAAAAGTGGCAGATGGTAATCACTGTCCTACTTAAACAGAAGAAGAAGGTGATACATCATCAAATTCACATCGGTTATTTAAATAATAGATTCCAAATTTTAATTAATTGCAAGTATGTTACATGATCAATCAAGCAACCTGTCAGTTCTGCATCTGGATAGAAATAAGATCTCTTAAGACAGATAAGCACTTTCTTTGCTTTTTTGATCCCAGAAGCAAAGCTTGATCAATCATTTTCAGTTCTATGGTCTGTTAGACATTTCTTGAATTGGATGTTTTCTCACCTTGCAGTGTAATCCTAGGCATATTTCAACAGAAGTGGGTTACAGGAAGAAGCATTCCGTACACTGAAGCCCCTTCTATGTGCCATATAAAATCCAGATTATCTGCTTCAAACTGGAAGATATGGCAGTGTAGACTCAGATAATCCAGTTCAAAGCAGATAATGTGGACTATCTGATTTGATAATCTGTGCAGAAGGGGCCTGATATTTCAGCTCCAATGCCATAGACCAGGACATGGACTGTTCTGACAGCAGGGTGGATTTTTGAAGTGCTGCAGAGCAAGTGATGACTGGGAGTAAACTGGGAAAACCGTTTGTGGAAATAGTTATGGTGGGAAAGTATATAAATGGGCTCAGAATCCTGGTAAAACTCAAAGAAGAAAATAATATGCAGAAATATATTATGTTGGCTTGATTAGTAAGTGAAATAAGTCCAGACCACAGCTGGAGGGCGACAGCAATTTAGGATGATTTTTGGCCGGCAGCAAAACACACTGATGACACATCTGGAGTCTTGCTCAACCAGGTGTTTACTCCCATTCACACTCGGGTTCCTAACATATGGTACCAATGATACATTTGGAATTTTTCTAAGCCAAATACGGTCTCTTTTGAAAGGTTCAGTCCGGCAAAGATGGGCCGTTCTTTTCACGCTATACAATTCTGTCTTCAAACACAAGACTAGGGCTTTCCTGATTACAAATGATGCCTGGTTTGCATGGGTAACTGCATCCAATACTTTTTGTTTTTAACTGTGGAACGGTATGAGAAAGCTTTTGCAACTTTTAAATGACTGCAAAGTAGCTTCACTTTGCCACTCCCAGCCAGCTGTGCCACAGCACCGGGACTGCAGCGCAGCCGGCTGGGAGTTAGCTGCATTAAGATCGCTACTGACCAAATCATAGAATCAAAGAGTTGGAAGAGACCTCATGGGCCATCCAGTCCAACCCCCTGCCAAGAAGCAGGAATATTGCATTCAAATCACCCCTGACAGATGGCCATCCAGCCTCTGTTTAAAAGCTTCCAAAGAAGGAGCCTCCACCACACTCTGGGGCAGAGAGTTCCACTGCTGAACGGCTCTCACAGTCAGGAAGTTCTTCCTCATGTTCAGATGGAATCTCCTCTCTTGTAGTTTGAAGCCATTGTTCCGCGTCGTCACATGCACCTCCATTTCTAGGTTTTAATAATACTATGTAACAAAATTTGGGGAAAAATCTGTTTCTGGTTTGTAAGTGTCATTTCATGTTCAATTGTGCGGTACTCATTTCTAAAATAGTTGTTATACTTCAGAAACTTTGTTTTGTAGCCACCACAAACTATATTGAATTGGTTTGCTATGTGTTTTCCGAGCTGTATGGCCATATTCCAGAAGCATTATCTCCTGACGTTTCACCCACATCTATGGCAGGCATGCTCAGAGGCTGTGAGGTCTGTTGGAAACGAGGTAAATGTGGTTTATATATCTGGGGAATGTCCAGGGTGGGAGAAAGAACTCTTGTCTGCTTGAGACAAGTGTGAATGCTGCAACTGGCCGCATTTACACTTGCCTCAAGCAGATAAGAGTTATTTCTCTCACTCTGGACATTCCCTAGATATATAAACCACACTTGCCTGGTTTCCAACAGACCCCTCAACCTCTGAGGATGCCTACCATAGATGTGGGTGAACCGTCAGGAGAGAATGCTTCTGGAACATGGCCATACTGCCTGGAAAACTCACAGCAACCTGGTGATTCCAGCCATGAAAGCCTTCAACAACACATATGTTAAATTGGTTCAGATTTGATTGAGATATTCATTGAAAAGCTACAGCAAAATGTGCTGCATGATGCCCCGCAAAAACAAAGCTTTTGCAGTTTCTTAAATTTTTTTTCCATGTAATTTTGATAAAATCAGTTAGGAAATGATATTTGTAAACCAGAGCTGACATAGCAAGCAAAGAAGTCCTCATGGTCTTGAAAAGGCCACATTCCTCCCAGAGTGCAGCGTTGTAAATAACACTATGTAACAAGAATTGAAAAAAGAAATCTGTTTTTGGTTTGAAAATGTTGTTCCCTGTTTAATTGTGCAGTACTTACTTTGAAAGTAGTTGTTATACTCCAGAAACTTTCTTTTTGTGGCTGCCACAAACTATGTTGAATTGGTCGAGACTCTCTGAGATATTCATTGGAAAACCATAGCAAAATGTGCTGCAGGATGTTCTGCAAAAGCAAAGTTTTTGTAGTTTAATAAACTTTTTCCATGTTTTTATGATAGAACCAATTAAAAATGACATTTATAACCCAGGAACAAAAATTGTGTTACATAGTGTAATTGTTTAGTAACTGATCTGCTGAGAAAAACGGAAATGGGGAGTCAGCATTTTTTTAAATGAAGTTTTGCAGCTGAGAAAGGTCATGGAAGCAGCACATGGGAGAAAGAATGGCCTCATTTCCATACTCTGTGAAAGGACTGACCTAACACATGGAGCAAATTTCCGGCGGAGTTTCACTTCAGCTGTGAAAGCTCTCTCGAACCCTTTGGGGATTTCCCACTCCTTTGGGAAAGTGCCCGAACTTACTGGCCTTTTGGTTCAGCTGTAATGGAAATAAAGTGAGAACTTGCATCTGAAGATTGTGGAGACCTCTGTTTGTTGCGTGAGATTTGTGTCACTGTGTGCCGCACTTCCTACTGTATTGGAAAAGGAATCAAAGGAACTTGCATTCAGATCATGAAAAAGAGATGGGAAGCTTAACAGGAGAACTGAAAATGTATTTTTTTTGAGGTTGATCATCCATCATAACTGGTTCTACCATTAAGCAAAGTAAAGCATTTATTTCAGACAGCAGGTGCTAGAAGGTGGCAGCAAGGTCATGCCTCACCATGCTTGCGCCTGAATTGCGTCTTAGCATTGTAGAATCACAGCGTTGGAAGATATACCAAGGGCCATCCAGTCCAACGCCATTCTGCCATGCAGGAATACACCATCAAAGCACTTTTAGCAGATGGTCATCCAGCCTTTGTTTGAAAGCCTCCAGAGAATAATAATAATAATAATAATAATAATAATAATAATAATAATAACAATAACAACAACTTTATTTATATACTGCTCTATCTCCCTGAGAGGGACTCAGGGCGGTTTCCAAGCAACATCACCAGAACATACAGAGTAAACAGCATAACATACAATTATCACAATAACACACGCATATATATTAAAAATAATCCTGCCTGTTCAGAGCAATTAAAAGGCTGGGCCGAGGCTAGTGCAAACTTAAAATATGAGGGGACCAGGAATTAAGTACAGTGCTATAACAGGCTAACAGCAATAGCAGCTGCTCATTTCCAGGGCCTATTAGAGCGATGACCAGGGCAATATAGGAAGTATATGGCCATATTCAACATGTTTGGGGCTGGGCTAGAACTGGTCATTCTCAAAGGCTTGTTGAAACTACCAGGTCTTCAAGCTCGTACAAAAGGAGAGGAGGGATGGGGCCTGTCTTATTTCCCAGAGGCGGGGGGCTACCACCAAGAAGGCACTCTCTCTAACACCCACCAACTGTACTTGTGACAGTGGTGGGAGCGAAAGGAGGGCCTCCCTAGAAGATCTTAGAGTTTGCACCAGTTCATAGAAGGAAATGCAATCGCAAAGATAGGTGGGCCTGAACTATTTAGGGTTTCATAACCTGCATCTTGAATTTGGCTCGGCAACTTATTGGTAGCCAATGAGACTGTTTTAAAAGGGGTGTTGTATGTTCCCTATAGTTTGCTCCAGTAAGGAGTCTGGCTGCCGCTTGTACCAATTGAAACTTCCAAGCCATCTTCAAGGTCAGCCCCACATAGAGCGCATTGCAATAGTCCAGTTTGGATGTAACAAAGGCGTGGACCACCCTGGCTAAGTCAGACTTCACGAGGTATGGTCGCTGTTGTTGTGCAAAGGCCCTCCCGGCCACCGCCGACACCTGAGCATCCAGCAACAGCGTTGAGTCCAGGAGGACCCTCAAGCTACAGACCTGTGCTTTCAGGGGGAGTGTAGCCCCGTTTAGCACAGGTTGCCGCTCAATACTCCAGTCAGCCCTGTGACTGACCAGGTGGACTGCTGTCTTGTCTGGATTAAGCTTCAACCTGTTAGCCCTCGTCCAGTCCATTACAGCTGTCAGACACTGGTTCAAGGTCTGGGAGGCTTCCTTGAAATTTGGTGGAAATGAGTAGTAGAGTTGGATGTCATATGCATACAGATGGCAACCAACTCCAAAACTCCAGATAACCTCACCCAGTGGTTTCATGTAGATATTGAAAAGCATGGGGGAGAAAATGGAACCTTGTGGGACCCCACAGGTCAAAGCCCACGGGTCCGAGTAGGTATCCCCAGCTTCACCAACTGGGAGTGACCCTTCAGGAAGGAGCAGAGCCACTGCAAAGCAATGCACCCTAGACCCATTCCGGAGAGCCACCCCTGAAGGATACCATGGTCGATGGTATTGAAAGCCACTGAGATATCCAGGAGAACCAACAGGGACACACTCCCCCTGTAAAGTTCTCTTCAGAGGTCATCCACCAAGGCAACCAAAGCCGTCTCAGTACCATGGCCAGGTCTAAAACCAAACTGCAATTGTCCAAGAATCCCTGGAGTTGGGAGGCAACCACCTGATCTAGAACCTTGCCCAAAAAAGGGAGGTTAGAAATTGGCCGGCAGTTATTTAGGAGCGAGGAATCTAGGGATGCCTTTTTGAGTAACGGTCTCATAATTGCACTTTTCAGGCTTGATGGAATATGTTCCTGTTCTAATGAAGCATTTATGATTTTCGAGATCCACTCGGCCAACCCCTCACTGGCAAGCTTGGTCAGCCAGGAAGGGCAAGGGTCCAAGGCACAGGTGGTCGCTCTCACCGCTCCAAGAATCTTGCCCACGTCATCAGGCTGAACAGGTTGAAATGAATCCATCAAAACCAAACAGACAGGTGCCTCCGTTACATCCATGGACACTGCATCAAAACTGCATCTAAGTCGGAACGCAGTTGAGCGACTTTGTCTGCATAATCATGTATGAAATCGCCACATCGAGTTGCCAGGTGGTCAAGGTTCTCCCCACTATGTTTGAAGGCAGCAGCATGCTCTACTCTTGAAGAGCTCTTACTATCAGAAAGTACTTCCTCATGTTTAAGTGGATTTCTTTTCCTGAAGTTTGAATATGTTGTTCTGTGTTTTACAGTTGCAGAAAATAAGCTAGCTCTCACCTCAATATTACATCCTCTCAAATATCTGAGCCCATCTAACATCTCCATTTCAAAACTAAACATATTCTCCCTAAGCTGTCCCTCATAGGGGTTCATGGTTTCCATACCTTTGACTGTTTTGGTCACCCTCCTCTGGACACCTTCCATCTTGTCAACATCCTTCTTGAATTGTAGGACCCAGAACTGGGCCCAGTATTCTAGGTGAGGTCCAACCAAAGCAGAATAGAGTTGGCCAATTTCTTCCCTTGATCTTGACATTATGCTTCTATTGATGCAGCCTAGAATCATATCTATTTTTTACATGCATTTCCTCTAAGCCCAGTTCTACTGAAATATTTTTTTAAAAATAAAACACTTAATGGCAAAGACAGCTCTGTGTATAAGATGCACACTTTTGTTACTACAACACCCACATTCCTAGCTCAGTCAAGGCCTGAGGTAGGTTCCTCATTCCCATGATTTCCATCCGTAAAAACAAGCAACAAGAACAATCCATGAGAGAAGCACTAACCGTGCCACATTTTTCCACTCCAGGAGGCTGTAAGAAAATCATAACATCACTAGTTGAATATTATGTGTGAGGGAAGTGCTTCAGAAGTCCAAACATGGGAACACACACATCTTTCCAATGGTAGTGGAGGAAAAGGAAGGAAGTGAGTCCACTCTTAATCACTGACTTGGCTGCAAGCTTCCTGACCTCTCTTCCTGCTCGGACTCTCCAAGAATGGCAGGAAATGAAACTATTGCTGTGGAAAGATGGAGAAAGGAGCCCCTCCTCCACATACACACATAATGCTTAACACCAAGATTGTAAACATCTCCGTCTAGGGAAGCACAGTGCTTTGCTTTGCTGGGAAAATGGCAACCGCAATGATTTGAGTCAAGCACAGTCCCTATTTTGGAAATTCCAACTATCTGCTGTTGTTTTAGAATCAGGAATGCAAGAAAACTTGCATATACATGTACACACATATCATGCAAGTTGGACATAATGATGATGATGATGATGATGAAACGCCCTCACCCTGCCAATCTATGAACCTAGCAGTTCAAAAACATGCAAATGTGAGTAGGTCAATAGGTACCGCTTCTGTGGGAAGGTAACGGTGCTCCATGCCGTCATGCTGGTCACATGACCTAGGAGGTGTCTATGGACAACACCAGCTCTATGGTTTAGAAATGAAGATGAGTATCATTCCCCTCCCCCCAGAGTTGGACACAACTAGATTTAATGCAACAGTACCTATAAAAGGTAAAGGTTTCCCCTGACATTAAGTCTAGTCATGTCTGACTCTGGGGGTGGTACTCATCCATTTTTAACCCGAAATGCCAGCATTGTCCATAACCTCCAGGTCATGTGGCCCGCATGACTGCATGGAGTGCTGTTACCTTCCCGCCAAGGCAGTACCTATTGATCTATTCACATTTACATGTTTTTGAACTGCTAGGTTGGCAGAAACTGGGGCTAACAGCAGGAGCTCATCCCGCTCCTCAGATTCAAACCACCAACCTTGTGGTCAGTAAGTTCAGCAGCTCAGTGGTTTAACTTGATGTGCCATCATTGGGCCCAGGCATGTAGCCGGGGGGGGGGGGCTTGAGGGGCTTCAGCCACCCCCCCAAATTATCATGGTGGTCCGCGAGAAGGCCTTACTGGTGCATTATTTAAACAGTTATGTTTATTCATATCATGATCTGATCACCATAATATATCCCATATGCATGGGGGTATTGGGGTAACAATACAAAAGGTTTGCTAGGGTAGACCCTCTTTCACTCAGACTCACCCCCCACCCCCCGAATCAAAATCCTGGCTACGGGCCTGGGCCCATATAATGGTACCTAGATGTATGCTATATTAGGGCAAAGCAAATACATGCAGTTTCTTTGCAAAATCCAGAAACGCTCTTGAGCTTGTACCATTTTGAATGTTAAGCATGTGCACATGATGACACTATCTTGACTATGGGAATAAAATGGCCTTTGACTTTTGACACTTTAATGCTAAACAGATTTACTTGGGTAAAAGCAGTTTGAATGATATGTTGATTAAAAACAGCACTTTTCAGAAACCCGTCAAAATAACCTTTTTAGTACTGTTCCCTTGATGTGGTGGTGGTGTTCACCCAAATTGTTTCTGCCTTATGTTGACCCTCTCATAGGGTTTCCTTGGCAAGACTTTTTCAGAGGGAGTTTACCCCTGTCTTCCTCTCAGAATGATAGCTGTCACTTCCCCATGAACACCCAGCGGGGCCAAGTGGGAATTTGAACCTTGATCTCCAGAGAAATAGTCCAATGCTTAAACCACTACACTACTTTGGCTCTTCCTTACAAGACCATTTTACATTTTCAAAATATTCCAAAGTGGCACCGCAATTCATATTCTGTACTGCTTCCCTCCCTCCCATATCTCACATACCACTGTGTCCCTTCTGCACCAATGAGTACTCTGTAATGCCAACAGTGAAGACCACCCTCTTTCTGTAGGGTAGACCCTTCCTGCCATTTCTATCCTATTCAGCTTGCCAACCTTTTCCTTATACCATGGCTGTTGGACAGATGGCTAGAAAAATTGATGGGCATATGGATGAATGGATAGATCAGATGGATGGATAGAAATAGGAGACAGATAGACAGACTTATCATGTTAGAAGCAACTTGAGAAACTGCAAGTTGTTTCTGGTGTGAGAGAATTGGCCGTTCGCAGAGACATTGCCCAAGGGAGACCTGTATGTGTTACCATCCTGTGGGAGGCTTCCCTCATGTCCCTGCACGGGAAGCTGGAGCTGACAGGCAGGAGCTCACCCTGTCTCACAGATTCGAACGAATGACCTTCAGGTCTTCAGTTCAGCAACTCCTGCGAGAGACTGACTGACGGACTTTAATGAGATACAATGCTTTTCATTGAGGAAAGAGTTATGTGGCTGCACTCCTTCCTGCCCTTTGCGTTCATGAACCCACCACATGCTCTTCAATGAGAGTGTTGATGTCCTTCCTTGAATATGGACCAAAGAGAGCATGGTGTAACACTTTAGGCCAGTGGTTCTCAACCTGTGGATCCCCAGGTGTTTTGACCTACAACTCCCAGAAATCCTAGCCAGTTTACGGCTGTTAGGATTTCTGGGAGTTGAAGGCCAAAACATCTGGGGACCCACAGGTTGAGAACCACTGCTTTAGGCTTTTACAAATCCTAGGTATACATATTAGGCCTGTGCGATCAATGCAAAAAATGTTTCAATACTTATTATGAAATTAGGAGGTGGGGGAAAATCGTTTGTACAGTGTTTCTGAAATTGGACAGATTTTGTATTGTAACTAGAATGAGTTAGCTACTTTTTTTGTTACTTTTCATTAACAAATAGTGCCAGTGGGAAACTTCAGGAGTGCCTTTCTCCCTCATTATCAGAGCTATTGACATGAAACTTGCTACATTATAGAACACATTTACCACAGCTAGCTCATCAAGTTTCAGAACATTTCACTTAGGGCCGGGCTTTAGCCAGCTGCAGAAAACCTTGCCGACTGAAAGTTCGACAAGTTCAAGCCCAGGGTTAGGTGAGCTCCCAATCATCAGCCCAGCTTCTGCTCATCTAGAAGTTATAAAATAGTAATGTGAATAGATAAATAGGGAGGTAATAAAAGTCACCCATGTGGACATGCTGGCAATTCGATCGGGAGAGCATCTAAAGACAACAAATCTCAGCATGGAAAATGGAGTGACAGCACCCCTTGTGGCCGGAGATGAGCACAGCCTCCAGATGCCGGAGATGGGAAAAGATGGGAAGCCTTTACTTCTGTTTATGTACTGTCTGTCTTTAATTGTATAACAGCATCGGATGTTTGCCGTATATGTGTACTGTAATCTGTCCTGAGTCCCCTTGGGGAGACAGGGTGTAATATAAAGTATATTATTATTATCCATGAATTTTTGGGGAATTTTCAAAGTTTTAAATTGTGGTTTCTTTTTAAAAACCACAAGAGCTATCTCCTTGAATTTTCTATACAATGACACAAGATAAGAGAGAATCATTCTCCCCAGGTTTCAGAAAATATTCATACATCTACTACTGATTTTTGGGATTTTAAAAAACTTTTTAAAAAAGCCACAATAGCTATCTCATTGAATGTCTCTCATATTAGCCAATAGAAGTTCAATGTAGGGATTTTTTCCCAGCTCAACATTGACTTACTTACTTGTATTGAAGCATCAGTCAATCTTCCTCTTTGCAGATTCAACAATTTATTGGAAGTCTGGTTGCTGCTAGGAGTGAAAAATCTCCCCCTTCTCCTAATGGAAACTTTCTGATGCTGAGCAGAATTCTGGGAAATGTAGTTTGAGGCAGGGCCTTTTGGATTCTCTGCCATAGGGCTCCTCTCCTTCCTAAACTACATTTCCCAGAATTCTGTGCTATGTCTCTTTCCCACCTCACTCAGCTTGTCCTGCCCTGCTGCTTTCCTCTCCTCATGGTGGGAGGCCATTAATTTAAAGAGAAGTGGCAGCCTTTTTGGCTTTGCCTCACTTATGCTGAAAAGGAAACTGACATTGATAGACTTCCTGGCATTTCAGAATTCAAACAAAAAAGTATTGGGTAAGTTTTGATTCCTAAGTTTTTGTGTGCCCCCCCCCCATGTTTCTTAATATCTGTTCTTATATACAAAACTTTGCACACCCCTAATACATATAGTGATCCACTTCCAAATGCTTCAAAGCAATTTCCCAACGGCAGCAAACTTTGGGTCCTCCTGACTTTGAGGTTGATATCCTGTTGTGTGTCCAAAGCTCCCAGCCTTGTTTTGATCTGGAAGGAAAGGGGCATCTATGTATTAATAATATAGTACTGAAGTACAGGCTTAAGTATTTCATGTTTTGTTTTGTTTTTGTCTTGGTTTTTTTTAATGTCAGGAGCAACTTGAGATAGTGCAAGTTACTTTGGGTGAGAGAGCATCGGGTGTCTGCAAGGATATTGCCCAGGGGATGCCCGGGTGTTTTATCATCCTGTGGGAGGCTTCTCTCATGTCCTTGCATGAGAAGCTGGAGCTGACAGATGGGAGCTCACCTCATTCCCCAAATTCGAACTGCTGACCTTTTGGTTTGCCGGCACAAAGATTTAACCCGCCGCACCATTGAGGGCTCTTTTTGTCTTGGTGGATAGGATGTATTGGCCAATGCAAGAGTCAAATATTTATTCTCTTCCAAAACAGAAATATGAAATGCCTAATACAGGGTCCTCAAACTTTTTAAACAGAGGGCCAGGTCGCAGTCCCTCAAACTGTTGGAGGGCCAGATTAGAATGTGAAAAAAACATGAATGAATTCCTATGCACACTGCTCATATCTTATTTGTAGTGCAAAAAAAAAACACACTGAAAAACAATACAATAATTAAAATGAAGAACAATTTTAACAAATATAAACTTATGAGTATTTCAGTGGGAAGTGTGGGCCTGCTTTTGGCTGATGAGTTAGCATTGTTGTTGTTGTTGTGTGCTTTCAAGTCATTTCAGACTTAGGTTGACCCTGAGCGAGGGCTGGGTAAATGACCCTGGAGGACCGTATTCGACCCCCGGGCCTTAGTTTGAGGACCCCTGGCCTAATACCTTTCCCTAGCAAGAGAACAAGATTCCCAAGAAATGAGAATCCGTTTTTGTGAACGCCCCTGGAACTGTATTGTTGCTTCTCAAAATATTGGCTTTTTCCTTACTAAGAGAGGCCACTGAATGATAGTAAGGAGACCTATTTTTCACCCCAAGGACCAACTTACAGGATGGTTCAGATATCAGCTAAAATCTGGTTTCACACACTATTATCTCCAAGTGCCATTACTTTAGCCAAGTGAATTTCACCACCGTATTAATTGTCCCCCAGAAAAATCTTCCTCATTACTTGCAGGGTTTGTGCATGACACAAAGAAAACATTCAGGACATCTGAACCATTTTCAGGCCAAACACATTCTACTTTTTATTACACATATTACATTCTTAAATAAAAATGCGTCACATAACTTTTTTTTTGCATAGATATCTTACAATATACGAATTTAAAAAAGAATTATGAAACAGACCAGTAACAAAAATAAATCTTCTTCTTCATTAATAATCTTGATACATTAACATACCACCATCATATAATACAAATAATATTTTTTTCTTAAATCTTAAGACTTTTGTACAGCCAAAAAAATTGACAAAGTAATATATTCATATATATATATATTTATATTTATATATATAAAAAAGCTTAAAAAAAATAAAATGTCAACCAAAAAAGGCAGAACCGAGGGCTACAAGTTTGGGTACTTCTGCGATATACTAGAAATACCAGAGAAGGCCTGAGAGAATGTGACCAAAGTTTTCTCCAGATGCACTTGGCAGAAACATCTGGCAAAAGGAAAGCCGTAGTGCAAAAACGAAAAGTCCTTCAAGCGTTATTGGTTGTTAGATAGGTATTGTGGTGTTTCTTGATTCAAGGAATGATGGAGTTTTGACACTAAAAAGAAACGATACATACTTTTATAAATTAAAAAAGGGACTCTAGTAGATTTGTTTGATTGTTAAAGGAGACATGATGGGTCACGTTTTTATTTATGTGGGAAATGTTGGTGCATTTCCCCCTCTTCATCTCTGCCTTGATACCTTTTCTTTTGTCACTGATGCTAAAAACAAGCCCTCTTAAAGGCAGGATGGCATTCCAGAGGAGCAATGTTCTCCTAATAAGTGCTTGAAATCTCTGTGTATATTCTGATCCAATAATCGTAGAGAGGTGGCAGGTCAAATCTGCACTTTAAAAACTAAGTTGCTCCGGTTTACCAAGGGGTTATTCACATGTGAAATGTGGAACATCTTCACTGCAAGTACAAGGTGCTGGGACAGGATGGAGAAGGAAGAGGAGCCCTAATCCTGGCATACATGTACAATTATGGCCCCAATTCAAGATAAATATTTACAATTGTGGTTTGAAATCCTATTTCTGAAGGATTGAAACCCATCCACCCCCCTTTAAAAGAAGGAGGGAAAGAAAGTAAGGATAGGAACATCATCTCCCATACCTCTCATCTAGTATGGCAAGAAAACTGAGCCAGGCTAAGGGGAGACTTTGAGATCTTTGGATTTGGAAAGTGCAAAATGCATGGAGTGGTAGTCCTTAGTTTTTATTTGCACACATTAAGAGCCAATTGCTGGGATTTCAGTAGCAAACACAGATCTGAAATAACCACACACTTGTGCTGGTTTTAACTCTTCCTAAAGCAGGTCAATCAGTAAAACGTGGTGCAAATTCAAAGCCGACATTTAAAAAGACAGTTGCCCCACCAATACTAGAACTACCAATGTTCAAACTTCCCCTGACTCACCTTAAAGTTAGATTTTCCCCCTCCCTGAGCGAGCTTCCTTGAAACAAACCCTGCATGTTCCAGACTCAGGGGACAGAACTACTAAAGTTACTAGGAATCAATGTTCAGGCATGCAAAATCCACTCGGTATTTTCAACTCAAAGTAATCTGTGAAATTCTTGTGACCCTTGAGCCCTCCATGGGGCAGAGGCAGGATGTATGTATGCAGAGCTTCCACAACAAAGGGTGAACCCTGAAGGGAGCCCGTATGGAAAGTTTAGCCAGAAGGAGAAAACCATGGAAAACTGATGGCAGAGAGTGTGAATGCGTCCTGCCCACACCTGTGGCCATCTCCCATGTTCCTTCAACATAAAACCTGGCTTATATTGTACATGGACTGGTCCATGAAGTCACGAAGAGTCGGAAACGACTGAACAAATGAACAACAACAAATTGTACTCCTCTTCCCACAAATATACTGTTTCCAATGGGGATTTTCCATTAAAAACAAACTAAAAGCCTTGTTACACGGTGAAAATATTTAGAACACAAATTCCAGTGTATGCAATAGGTTATGATGCCTCTATTATATAATTGCTTTCAACTCTCTGAAAAAACTAATTGCCATTTCTGATTAGTGTCTTCACTTGCAGATGACACATGCTGGAATGTGTCGTCCTCCCCCCCCCCTTTTTTTTTTTTTTTTTTTTGCTAGAACAATTTGGATGAGTCTGTGGAGCTGAGAGAAAACAACACCATAAAACCCATGCAATTCCGACAATGGAGCGAAGTCTGATGTTTAAAAGGAGTTTGGCAATTTGGTGTTCAAGAGTGAGCAGGCACAGAGCTCAGAAATGCATGAGGAACTGATAAATGACGCACTGGATTATTGTAGTGGAACAAATATAATTTGAGCATTAAGATGTCTGGCCAATTGGCCTTCCAGAGCAACATTTATTTGTCCTGGCTGTATGTCATAGTACATGACAACCATATATCCACTGAAAGCACTAAGCAACAGAAGTGGAGGAATTTCAGACTCCTGGGAATGCCTATCCGAGTGGACCTTAACTACACAGATTCATTTGTCAAGTTGACAGCCAGTCACACAAAAATAAAAATAAGAGAGCTTTGTGTTGATAGCAGATTTTAGCTAACTACAGTCAAAAGAGCAAAGTTGACTTCAAAAACAAATGTCACCCCTCACCATGTTTCAGCTTCAGTCTCAGGTTCCTCCTGTAACCCATTCTTGTGCTCTATTCACTCGCTGTACACAACAAAATATGTCTTGCAGCACAGGCAAAAACTTCCCTACATTAGCTGCCATGTTTCTAAAACTCACTCACTCGTAGTATCCTCACCAAGCCAAGTAGAAATAGGCACTGTTGGTTACTACACTAGAGATCGGAGTCATTTGTGTGGGAATATTAGTGGTCTTCTACTCAAAACAAAGAAATGTGACATTTTAAAAGAGAGGGACAAAGGAACCAATGCAAATTCCTAAATCCATGAGCATGCGGAAATAATATATTACAAAACAAAACCTTGCCTTGCGTTTCAAAGTAAAACAGTCTATCCATTCTCATTAGGATCCTCCTTTGTGTTCTTTTTCCCCCTTGGGAAGGTGGGGAGGATGAAGCACTGGTCTAATCCCATCCAGAAACAAGGCTAAGGAGAGAGACTTAAATAGAGAAAGTTCTGTGTGTTGTTGAAGGCTTCCATGGCTGGAATCACTTGGTTGTTGTAGGTTTTTTAGGTTATATGGCCATGTTCTAGAAGCATTCTCTCTTGCATCTATGACAAGCATCCTCAGAGGTTGTGGGGTCACAACCTTTGAGGATGCTTGCCATAGATGCAGGCAAAATGTCAGGAGAGAATGCTTCTAGATCATGGCCATATAGCCTGAAAAACCTACAACAACCCAGAGAAAGTTCTGTTAGGAGTGTTGCTCTTTCCAATTCATGTTCTAATAATTACCACTCAAGAGGAAAGGGAAGTCTTTGATACCTTCTGGCTTATTTTGTAAAACAATGTCCACCCAAATCAGTCTTAACATGGGACCAAGGGCAGAAATTATGAAGCCATGTTTGACATAGACAATATAATGCAATTCACAATCCTATGGAGCAGAACATCTGACCTACTAAAGCATTGAGTGAGACCTCTCCAGCCGAAAGGGCTGCTCCTTACGAGTTCCCTTCCCTGTTAACCTGATCGCATAGTCTTTATGCTAGACCAGTGGTTCTCAATCTGTGGGTCCCCAGGTGTTTTGGCCTACAACTCCCAGAAATCCCAGCTAGTTTACCAGCTAGTTTTCTGGGAGTTGAAGTTCAAAACATCTGGGGACCCACAGGTTGAGAACCACTGTGCTAGACTATGGGATCAGGTGCTGCTTCTCACTCAAAAAGCTGGGCCAAGAATTACTTTTTTGAATGACTCCCTGAATCCCTCAGAATGCTGTTTTGTGAGATTCTGGAGGTGAGCATCCAAAAAAAAGTACTGCTCTTTACGAGATCTCCTCCCATTAGCATCTCTGGATCAAGGTCAAGCTCTAGGCCTGGTGAAGTTTGTCATCACTCTCACAATGTAAGAAAATGCTCTCCTTTTAAAAAAAAACGTACAAGGGAGTGAGAGCCAGAATGAGTGGTGAAATTTGGCCCTTGTAATATTTACAGACTTTCTCTTCAGGTTATTTAGGGCGCTTAATATGAAAAAGGAATTCCCTAAAAAGCACAGTTCTTTATTGTTATAGCAACTCCCATCACATATGATTTTCCTTTCTGCTGATGACCTCAAAAACAAGAGGGAAATTCTGTGCACATCTCACGGTGTAATCCCGACTTCCATAGGATTTGCCTCTTTAGTACAAAGCAGATTGCAGACTGGTCTTTTCAATAATAGCAGAAAGGGATGGAGCCAATGCCAAATGCTGACCAAAGGGACCTGGTAGCCTTACTGGTGGACATGGCAAAACAGCGGTGAAGGCACAGAGTACAAGTGACTAGCCAGCAGACTAATGTGTCAGCCACATATGAAGTACACCATACTGGGTGTTCTTGACATGTTCAGTGGTACATGCCTGTCATGTTAGGAACATAGTAGCCTCCATCATTATTTTGCAATGCCTCCCCCATTACTGGTGTCAGTTTCTTCTCCCAAGGTCACTACTAGGCTTTTATGTTTTGTCCTGCCATCTCACTTGGTGGATCTTTTTCATTTTTCCTGAGGAGCATGCCATGTTTATTTTAATTATTCTTTTTTTTCCTAAATAACTGGACATTTTTTCTCATTAATTCTGGGGAGCCATTGGAAAGAAATGAAAGGCCAGTGTAGAAATCCAACCTGTCACCATGGTGTTTTCTGATTCTTATGATACAGGCCTACTTTGAACACCAGCGCACAGTACACGTTCTGTTATGAGTTGCCTTTCCAGCCACCTAAGAAGTGATGGTTTCATATTCTACACTGAGCTAGTAGAGAAGTTTAAAATTCAATATTGGATGCATCTATACTGTAGAATTAATGTAGTTTGACACCACTTTAACTGCCATGCCTCACTACCATGGGTTGCTGGGAGTTGCAGCTCAATGAGGCACCAGCTCTATTGAACAGAGAAGGCTGAAAATTATGACAAACTACAGCTCCCATGATTCCATAGCATTGAGTAATGGCAATTAAAGTGGTGTCAAACTTCCTTAATTCTACAGTATAGTCAGTGGACCCCAACCTTTGGTCCTCCAGGTGTTTTGGACTCCAGCTCCCACAATTCCTAACAGCTGGTAAAATGGCTGGGATTTCTGGGAGCTGAAGTCCAAAACACCTGGAGGACTAAAGACTGGGAACCACTGGTGTTGTTCCATTTTGTTCCTCTAGCGTTCCATTTTCAAATTATTTAAAATGCAGCATTACAATAAATTTTCCATCAACTCCTGCAGATGATCGCAAAGAATACCAGAAGCAACAAGGTTTAACAACATTTCGGGTGATGACATTCATGGATATTACCCAAAGATTATTGTCATGACAAATATGTTTGCACATTATGTAGGATGCTACACGAACTGTATAGATTTTTCACATGTAGGTGTTCTGTCATCTCCCTCAGTTGATATTCCAAAACTGTCACATGATATTCAAATCCCAAAGTAGCTAGCTCTCGCAAAACCCACTAAACACTTGGGTAGGACAGAAAATATGCAAACACACATATAGAGAATTACAAGATTGTCCGCAAACAGTGCTCCAATATTTTCTAAATCATTGTTAATCATAACTCTTTGGAATAAAACATAGATCTCTCCCTTGTTCTTAAATGCAAACGTTCACTGCCCTTGCAGAGATGGTGCATTATTTTGGTCCATTTCTCTTCCCACGGTTAAGGGCCAGGCCTTATATTTGCAGCACAAATGGACACTGACAGTCACAGTGTGCCTAGAAACTCTGATCCAAAAAGGAAGGAGCTTTGCTTGAAAATCTGGTAGTTTGGTGAAATCAAAGATGGAAAGAAAGACCCAAAGGCCAAGTGCTAAGAATCCCTGTGTTTGTACTTACATTACACAATTTTAGATATCTTGTGTGTGTGTGTGTATGTATATGTGTGTATATGTATACATTATATATATATTTATATTAAAAGTTTTTTAAGTTTTTGCATCCTAAACATAAATTAGGAAATTACCGAACAGTCAGCAAGTCAAAAAACAGTCAAAAGGAGGGCAGTGAGCTAGTTTTGTGAGTGGAAGAGCAGCAACCAAGGGAATATTACATGCTGTTTTTCACTTCTCAGCTCATCTCGGAGGGATGGTCCCACATTACTCACTATACACAACCATTCTCAATGACTAGCTCTCCACCTGCATGAGAGAGAGAGTGCGTTAAGAAAAGGCAGTCTTTGGAATCAGTGCCAGTTCCAACTAGCTAGAAATAGCCATTATAAAGGTAGAAGGTGTGTGTGTGTGTGTGTGTGGTACAGGGGAAACTGATCCAATCTGAAGTACAACTGTCAAATTATCTACAAGATTCAAAAGGAAGCCTGACAAATCCATTGCTTACCAATGGCCAAAGTGGACACATTATTTTTGCTTTGGAAAAAAGGTCGGTGCACATGAAAAAGGTCACCAACCCCTTTCCTGAATGCTTTTAGAATGGGAAAGTTGTACCAGTTTGACAAATGGAGGAGGAAACCCTTGGCAAGGAGGGCCTTTCCTTTAGGGCAGAACAGTTTAGTGTTATTCATTTTTAACTGGACAAGGGTTCTCATTTTTCCACTCATAACCATAATAAGATTTTTACATGTCTGCCCAATCCCCAAATTTATATTTTGCAGGTGCCAGTCGCACGAGGAAGTTACCAAATGGGTTAAAAGGGCTAGCAAGAACAAGCAACCAGAACTCCAAACCATTCAGTATGGGTTGCAACAAGCATGCCTCCCATTGGTGCAGAAGGAAAACCTGAAGTCATGCCTGAGTGATAGAATCCAAGACAGATATCCAGGTGTGTTACAAGAGTTCTGAGGAACACAGAGGAAAAAAGGTTCAAAGCTTCCAAACAAGCTTATTTTTCAAGTTTTCATTAGGCAATTAAATAGGAAGTCTGAACTATGGCAGCATGGTGATGCCTCCAAGATATACTGTGGTGTTGGTCAGGGACTTCACTGGCCAAGCGCTGTGAAACCACATCAGCAGTCTTCCTAGTCCTCTAGTGCACATGATGTGCAATAACCCAATATCAAAAGGTAAGAAACTGAAAAAAACAAATATATATCCTTGACAAAGTGTCCATCGGTTCAAGCCAGGAAAGTGGTAGGCGTGTCCCAGGTGTCATTGCACAGTTTACTGCCAATTAAGGCCATTGGTATTTTGTCTCAAACAGATCTTGACAAGTCACTTCTATGAAGAACTGGAGCAGATAAAACTGTCCTTGAGAAGTCTTGATACATCCTTGTACATAATGGTTTCTCAAAAACAAAAACAGAAAGGAACCAAGACATGAATGTTTTGGCTACCAAACTGGGATTTGGTTTTTCTAGGTCATTAATTTCCCCTCCGAAATGTATTTAAAAGGAAAAGTTAGTGCTACAAATATGCAACTCCAAAAGAGTGTCCCACTTCCTCAAGTTGCATGGAAAAGCAAGTTATAGATGCTTCTGCTACTGCTGTTCGCCTGCATTAAATCCTCTTCCTTCTGCTTTGATTTCCATTGGCAATAAAAAGGGAACAAAAATGTAAGGATCTCATTGTGTCCGAAGCAACGGCATGTCTTACCGACCTCTTCTGCCACCCTTTTCCCTCTCACATGTCTTCTGACTTCCAGACAAGCAATGTACTGAGAACAGGCGTATGTAATTAAGTAGAGTTGGTTGCACGTTTCGTGTACAGAGGTCTTCATGTAATCAAGTTCTCTTCCTCTGAATGGCAGCAAGAGACAGACAATCCTGTTCCATCCATTCTTCCATGATGCTTCAGTCTAACTAAATCTGGGTCATTTGCAGTACGTTCAGTGATTTAGATGTGTCTCTTCATATGTAGGGCAAGGTGATCAGATCTTGAAAAACACCTGCAAAAGTAAGGTACAAATGTGAAATCGGGAATAAACACCATTTTTTTCAAACATTATTTCTCATAGAAGACAAGAAAATCAACAATCAATAAAACTCCCTGCATGGTGTATCAAATTTATTTGAAGCTGTATACAAAATTCCTAAGAACTTAACATTACCCAGTCCTGCATCTGAGTGGGTTAATATCCAAGAAAGATCATGCTAAGATCATCCAAGAAAGATCAAACATGGGTTTTGATGTAGGGGGAAAGGGTAGGGAAAGCAACATTGCATTGAGTATAAATGTCATATGGATGATTTACATTAGTCTGAGAAATACCATCTTCATTTGGCAGGTAAAAAAAATTCTATCCAAAGCCAAGATCATACATTTTTGCTATGGAAGGCTGGATACAGGAACCAAATGGTTGTCAGGTCAGTGAGGTTGGTTGTGACGGTGCGACTAGCGCCATTTGTATGTAAATGTATAGTTGAATTGTTTGGTTACCTACAGCTGTCAATCAATGTTGTTTTGCATCTATTGGCTTGTTCCCCCACCTCAATTGTTGGGCTCCACCCCTTCCTAGGGAGGTGGGCAGTGCTTTCTTTTTCATTCCACCACCAAATAGCTCAATACATGGACGTGCGAAAGGCTTGGCTCAAAGCCCTTGGTCAAGTCATTTCTTATCGCCAATTCTCAGGTTTATACCCTTAAGATTCATACTTCATGCCCAGCACACCTGGACGACGTTGAGGAATCTTAAGCACCTTCAAACCAGTCTTTTGGCATCAAGAGGAAGACTTTGTGCCTTCAATATAGG
>NW_026844366.1:181600003-181742852 GCF_025583915.1 Anolis sagrei ordinatus | reverse complement strand
TAAAAGGTCTCTGACAACTCGGAACAGTTCAGCCGGACGGTTCTTTGCAGACGCAATAGTGGCCGCAAAGAAAGTCTTCTTTGCGGCTTTTATTGCCGCGGCATATGCCCTTAAAAAGGACACAAACCGTGTTCGATTTTGCTCGCTCGGATCCGAACGCCACACGCTCTCTAGTTCCCTCTTCTTTCGCTTCATCGCTGCCAGCTCCTCAGTAAACCAAGGAGCTGGTTTAGCTCGGTTACTTGAGAGGGGACGTTCTGGAGCAATCGTGTCTATTGCTCTAGTCATCTCCCCATTCCAGAGAGCGACCAGGGCATCAACAGGATCACCAACCGAGGTGGCGGGAAATTCCCCAAGAGCCGTCAGGAATCCATTCGGATCCATAAGCCTCCTGGGGCGGACCAGCTTAATAGGTCCTCCACCTCTGCGGAGGTTGGGAGGTGCAGTAAGCCTAAAACTGACCAGGTGGTGGTCGGTCCATGGCAACGGAGAGATGGATAACTCCTCAACTCCGCCACCTTCCTCCCATCCCTGACAGAAAACCAAGTCCAATGTATGTCCAGCACTGTGGGTGGGGCCAGATACCTGTTGGGACAGCCCCATGGTTGCCATGGTGGACATGAAGTCCTGAGCCGCTCCCAATAGGGCGGTCTCGGCTGTTGTGAAACATTGAAGTCCCGCCAATTCTACAAAATGACTGATGAGGTCGATTGGGTGTTGTGTGTTTCCAATTGTTGCTCAGTGTTATCCCGGACCTCACTTCCCATTGTTTGATTCTTTTTGGCTAGCTCGAGAGCTACTGTGTGGCTAATCTTGTGGGTATTGTGCTTTTAGATGCTTGGAGATTGTTGGTGGCTGGTTACTATTGGGCTTTACCCTATGTAATTCCCTTTATGCAGCTGTATGGAAGGGGCCCCAAATAACCCAGGCCTCTTCCACACAGATGAATGAAATCCCACATTATCTGCTTTGAACTGGATTATCTGTGTCCACACAGCCAGATAATCCACTTCAATGTGTATTTTATGCAGCTGTATGGAAGGGGACCCAAATAACCCAGGCCTCTTCCACACAGCTGAATGAAATCCCACATTATCTGCTTTGAACTGGATTATCTGTGTCCACACAGCCAGATAATCCACTTCAGTGTGTATTTTATGCAGCTGTATGGAAGGGGCCTCAGAGAACCCAGGCCCCTTCCACACAGCTCAAGTTTGGTCCAATTTAATTGTGGTTGAATTTCAGAATGCTCTTTGATGGCTGGGGAACTATACATCCCAACAACTCCCAAATGCCAAGGTCTATTTTCCCCAAATGAATGAAATCCCACATTATCTGCTTTGAACTGGATTATCTATGTCCACACAGCCAGATTATCCACTTCAGTGTGTATTTTATGCATTTGTATGGAAGGGGACCCAAATAACCCAGGCCCCTTCCACACAGCTGAATGAAATCCCACATTATCTGCTTTGAACTGGATTATCTGTGTCCATACAGCCAGATAATCCACTTCAGTGTGTATTTTATGCAGCTGTATGGAAGAGGACCCAAATGCCAGTGCGGGATATCCACTTCAGTGTGTATTTTATGCAGCTGTATGGAAGGGGCCTCAGAGAACCCAGGCCCCTTCCACACAGCTCAAGTTTGGTCCAATTTAATTGTGGTTGAATTTCAGAATGCTCTTTGATGGCTGGGGAACTATACATCCCAACAACTCCCAAATGCCAAGGTCTATTTTCCCCAAACTCCACCAGTCTTCAGATTTGAGCATACTATTTGTGCCAAGTTCTGTCCAGATCCATAGTAATTTGGGTTCACAGTGCTGTCTGGATGTAGGTGAACTACCTCTCCCATAATTCACTATCAGTTCCCCCCAACCCCCTCCAGTATTTGCTGTTGGTCATTAGGGTTCTGTATGCCAAGTTTGGTCCAAGCCTGTATTTCGGGGGGGGGGGGGGGTCTCAGTGGTCTCTGGAAGTCAGAGCTGCATCAGTTGAAGGTACTTCAGATCCCATCATCCGTTGCCCACACTCCCCCAAACATATTGTTTTTGTGATTAATCACTATGCTTTAATTATGTTCAATTTGTAACAATGAAAATACATCCTTCATATCAGACATTTACATTACATTTCATAACAGTAGCAAAATTACTGTTGTGAAGTAGCAACGAAAATGTGGTTGGGGGTCACCACAACATGAGGAACTTTATTTAGGGGTCACGGCATTAGAAAGGTTGAGAACCACTGCCTTAGAAAGATAACTCTTTGTGAATAATAAAGCTTATTTCGAATTATCTATAGCATTTTGTTGATCCTCAAGAGTTCCAGTTCTCTAAAGGAAGGCAAGAAGCAATCCCCTGGGGAAAAGTTGCCACGTCCTTGTCTTTTCACTAAGAACTATAGCCCCCAGGCAGCGACAGCACATTGGTCCTATCCAGAACCAACAATCCTAGGAAGAATGGCAATCACAAAAGAAAAAAAAATCACAGACTTAATCACATTTATCAAGAGCCAGTTTCAGGCCAATATATACAAGTATATTACCTATACTCACTCTTCAAGGTAAAACCTGTGTATGTTTATACCGACAATGAATATCTATAGGCAAAGCTCAAATATTTCTAAAAAGAAAGGAAAATCACTCAAATGTTTCCCATCTTTGTTTACTTCCAACCTCTGTTTAACTGCAACATGGAATCTCCTCTGCAAAATTCCATGTTGCAATTAAATGTTTATTTAAATAATAATAATAATAAATGTTTATTTAAATAATAATAATAATAATAATAATAATAATAATAATAATAATAATAATATCGAACTGCAAAGACTCTGGCACAAGTCAGTCAAAGTGGTCCCAGTGGTGATCAGCACACTGGATGCAGTGCCTAAAGACCTTGGCCTGCACTTAAACACAATCAGCACTGACAAAATTATCATCTGCCAGCTGCAGAAGACCACCTTACTGGGATCGGCACACATTATTCGCTGATACATCACACAGTCGTAGACACTTGGGAAGTGTCCGATGTGTGATCCACTACAACAGCCAGCAGAATGTCTGATGTGGACTCATCTTGTTGTGTTTCAATAATAATAATAATAATAATCATCATCATCATCATCATCATTATCATCATCTGCTGACTGAATGCTATTTTATTCCTCAATGTTATTATACGCATCCAGGCAGCTTATATCTGGGAATATTTTCTAATATATAATTCTTTGACAATGTCACCACTTCAATGTTTAGTCCGCTTCCAACAGTGTCACCTCCACAATAGCCACTCTCATAACATCTTGTTTGAAAAAGTTGTCTCCAAAACTGGCCCATTGTTTTGTGCCAATTTGGTTGCTTACATGTTCAATACATTATTGTATAATTGCAAAGTCAGAGGGTTTTTTCTTGCATTGCTCTGCATTGCTGCAAATCAAAACAAAACAAAATGTTGACTAGCCTCACTGAAATTTGAAGCCGAATCTAGGCAATGAATCATGAAATGGATTTTGAATCTTAGCTTTAGAACAGGTGACATTAGACAGAAGGAGAGAATCGTTTTCTTTAAATTAAAAAAAAAGTGTCACTGCTAGTACCAAACATTTGCAACTGAAGAAAGTTGCAGTTCAAATCAGGGGAAAGAGTTTCCACTAAGCCTTGAATTCTGACTTCTCACATTTTAGAAATTAACACACCAGAGCCAACAGGCTTTATTGAGCCAGGAAGTTGGAATCGTGCGTTCTTTTGTGTTCCAAGAAAAGACAGTATATTGCCTTCTTTGGTGGGAGACAACAAAGCCTTATTATAACCAATGTGTTGTAATTCAACAGGCTTGCCATCGCAAGAATTTTCTCCAAGCAGCAGCATACCAAATAAGTCCTGGCACAGTAATCCCTCCAGTCTGCAAGATTTGACAAAGCAACACAGTCTCGCACCGAGCGAGGCCACGGCACAGAGCAATTCTGAGTGGGTGCCAGGGAGATAGGCCCCTCTTGGCATTTTGGGACGGCAGCTTTGGAACAAAATTACTCACAAAACACTGCCTCTTACATCCAGAGGGAAGCAATGGCTTTTCATTCTCATCAAGTCAAAGCCAAATGAAGTAGCACACGGGAAAACCATTTCAGCATTCAGCAAAAAGAAGCAATTGCTCATTTGCAGTTAAATTGAGGAGACCAAATATAATGTCAGGAAAAGACAATGTGTGATTATATATGAAAGCTGGGATACCACAGTGGCCAATAGACACTAGATACTGGTGATGATTGGAAATGGATTACTTTCCACCTTAGCTTTGAACTACAGAGGACTGTTATAAAGTTCAGTGAGATGATATATGATGTGCTGTGTGAACCTGAAATGTGCTGTATAACCACCACCATCTCTAGGTACCAAGCTTGGTTCAATTCCATTGTTGTTGGAGTTCAGAATGCTCTTTGATTGTAGCTGAACTATAAATCCCAAAAACTACAACTCCCAAATCACAAAATCAATCCCCCACAATCTCACCAGTATTCAAATTTGTGCCAAATTTGGTCCACTGAATGAAAATATATTCAGCATATCAGATATTTACATTACAATTCCTTTGTTGTTGTTTATTTGTTCTGTTGCTTTCGACTCTTCATGACCTCCTGGACTAGCCCACGCCAGAGCGCCCTGTCCGCTGTCACCACCCCCAGCTCCTTCAAGGTCAAGCCAGTCACTTCAAGGATGCCATCCATCCATCTTGCCCTTGGTCATCCCCTCTTCCTTTTTCCTTCCATTTTCCCCAGCATCATTGTCTTCTCTAAGCTTTCCTTTCTTCTCATGATGTGGCCAAAGTACTTCATCTTGGCCTCTACTATCCTTCCCTCCAATGAGCAGTCGGGCTTTATTTCCTGAAGTATGGACTGGTTGATCAGTAGCAAAATAACAGTTATGAAGTAGCAACGAAAATAAATTTATGGTTGGGGGTCACCACAACATGAGGAACTGTATTAAGGGGTCGCTGCATTAGGAAGGTTGAGAACGACCGAAATAGTGGCTCACAACTATCTGTCATCTTCCCATCTACATTTGCCATGATCAGCAGAAATTCATTCATTACATTTCATTTTAAGATTTGGATTTTGCCCTTCCTCTAAAGAACTCATAGTTGTGTTTTACCCCTCAGGAAACCTATGTTTGACTAGGTCTCCCACAAGCAGAGTGTTAAAATCAATGTACTAATTCTTTCTGGACTGCACAAGGAATCAAGACCAAAGAGCAAATTCGTTTCCAAATGACAATAAATGGCAGTTTAAACATGTGGACCTAGAAGAAGAACCTATTGATTCAGAGGGTCGACTCCAGTTGAGTCTAACTAGAGGATTTAGGTGAAGGTCTAAATGGCCACACAGTATATGCTGTTTCACTCTTCACGACCATATTGGAAACCAATCAATTTAGAGCAGAAAGAACAAGGTTAAATTGCAAGCTATCACAAGTCATATTCCAGGTATAAAATGAAGCAGGGCTTTTTATCAGCAGATTTGTCAAATAGAAAAACATCCTTATCCAGTTAATCACACACTTATTTTCTCTTACAAATGAGAGCTCAAAAGAGATTATCCTGCATGCTCTTGAGAATAGGGAAGGAAGGGGATGAGTAATGAAAGCAAATGTTACAATCAAAGCTGGCACAATTAAATAAAGAAAACCATCATTCTGCCAATTTGAATAAAGTAAGTTTCTGGGTAAGCAGCAAGGCTCTCATTCCCACAGATAATCTAACGTGAAAAAGAAAAGGACAGGATGCGTTTCATGGGGGGAAATGTCATTATTCACATAAAGACGTTTCTCTGTATTACATCCCTCTGTGCAGGTGGAGATTCACTAAGGACCTCACCACATGGATGAGGTCCTACCACGCTGCCACCCCAGATCACTCACAGAACCCAGCCTACATCATCTGATGGGCAGTGTGGGCTCCATGAGTGAAATGGGGCAGAAGCGTCCCTGGATGCTTATTTTTTCACGTTTGATTAGATTGCTAGTGCTTATTTCATGTCTCTGCTCATTTGGTCTCTCTGCATTTACACTAAGCACAAGAGTATTCTCAAGAGATTGGACCAAGTGGGTTGTAAAATAACCCTATACAGCCTGCTTGTATGCTTTTATTACATTGTAATGGAATGGTATAGATGGTCCTCCACTCCTAGATTAGATAAAGAGAGAGCACAACCCATGTATCAGACTGGTCCAGGAGCACCCTATGCTGCTGAGTGGGAAATTCAATATTGGGGTGTTGTGTGGTTTCTGGGCTATGCGGCCATGTTCTAGCAGCATTTTCTCCTGGTGTTTAACCTGCATCTGTGGCTGGCTTCTTCCGAGGTTCCTCGGAAATGTCAGGATAAAGATGCTGCTAGAACATGGCCAAATATGCCGGAAACTACACAACACCTCAGTGATTCCAACTGTGAAAGCCTTCGACAATACACTGAATTCAATTTTGCTCTAGCTCAAAGATGGCGAATCTGCAGCATGCAAACTGTATGCAGTCCATAAACTCCACTTCTGTGGGCTCTGAAGTCCATTGGCTATTCCGCACGAGCTTCCCCCAGTTCCCCCATTCTCCAGTCAATTAGGGGCTCAAAAATGGCCCCAAACTTGCCAACATGGTTTTTTTCATTACTTTATTCCTCTAGAACAATGGTTCTCAACCTGTGGCTCCCCAGGTGTTTTGGCCTTTAACTTCCAGAAATCCCAGCCAGTTTTCCAACTGTTAGGATTTCTGGGATTTGAGGGCCAAAACATCTGGGGACCCATGGGTTGAGAACCACTGCTCTAGAACCTTACGAACCTTTTCCCCAGACTAAAACCAGCCTCAAATGGTGTTAGGAAGGGGTTTTATATGTGTCAAGAAGAACTGGTATCGTCCACTGGAAAGCCAGAGAGAAAAAGGGTCCCTGTCCCCATGGAGCTGCCTCATTAAAAGGTGTTTTAAAAACACAGAGGCACAAATACAGGTAAATGAAACCTCCTCCTTTATGTTCTTTGAAATTAGCCCTGAAACCCTCAGGAAAATGTAGTACATATATGTAGGGCTCCTGGTGGTGCAGCGGGTTAAACCACTGAGCTGCTGAACTTGCTGACCAAAAGGTTGATGGTTCAAATCCGGGGAGCGAGGTGAGTTCACGCTGTTAACCCCAGCTTCTACCAATGTAACAGTTCAGAAATATGCAAATGTGATTAGATCAATAAGTACTGTTTCTGAGGGAAACAGTACTTATGTGAGTAGATCAATAGGTGCTATTCCTGCAAAAAGTTCGGTTGAATGACCCTTGGGGTCTCTTCCAAATCTAGGATTCTATGGCCTTTTTTGTCCTTTAGAGTTAGGTATCCATCTTGGCTGCTTGCTGCATTTCCAGAAGCAAGCACTGCTACCAAGTCCACCATGGAAGACCTTGGAGACATCTACGGACAATGCCAGCTCTTCCGTTTAGAAATGGAGATGTGCACCACCTCTTGGAGTCGGATACAACTAGACTTAATGTCAGGGAAAACCTTTACCTTTACAATATGTATGTGTGTGAATCACAAGCAAGACCCCCCAGTTCAGTAGCCTGAATACATGGCACCAAAATACAGAAAAAATCTCTGTGAAGAGCAGCAAACATGCACAAAGACATTTTCCTTTCCAAATGCATGAAAAGTTTAAATTCAAAGAATATCAGCCTCGGGCATTCAGAACTAGATGTTGTTCCTTGGATTCTGTTTTGCGGTATGCTGAATGGCTTGAATAATATTATGACAAACGAACAAAAGGGAAAGGGTTAATTTTAAGCCTAGAACTGCGGAAATCTACCTCTGAAACCTTCCTGGCTAATTCATAAAAGGAGATGACAGGACAAAAGCAACTGGCTTGACTCTAAGAAGACAATTCCCCGGCTGCTTGCACCGAGTGCAGTTCCACCAACATCAATAGTAGTACAACTCTCCCACTGCCCTCAAAAAGAAGAAGACACGTCTTGCTTTGGTAGACAAAGAAACGTACAGAAGAGGCAAGGCTCCAAAGAATGTCTCTTAGTTGATGTTATCCCTCTTGCTAAACAAACAGAAAGCGTAGGCGAGTGTCCACAGATAAAAGGCGGGGGAAGGCAAGAAAGATCCCTGGCAGAGAACAGAAGGAGAGCAAACTGGTGGGGTGCCTCAGGCAGACAGGATGTGAAAAATGATCAGATTTCTTTCCCATTAAAGGATGTGTCCCTGTTTATGTCCAGTGCATCATCTTCTCCATGCTGCAGCAGTCTAATGGGCTCAGTCGGGAGCTAAATAGATCTTTGATTGTATTATCAGCAATTTCTTATTACAGCAGAGGTCTTCAGGCTGCTTTAAAAAGATGGGCAATTTTCTAAAAGCTAAGAGTTACATATATAAATAGGGTTTAAAAAGAAGGTACTGCCAGATGTAAGTACATTACTCGATTACAGCCTCAGTAGGATCTCAGCCATATACTGGGAATGGCCAATGTCTCCAATTAGATGGCTTGTTGATTGGCATGACAATGCTATTTTGGGCGGGGGGGGGGGGGGGGGGTTCATTACTGGGAAACCTGTTCTTCCTTGCATTTGAACACATCTCTGGAAATACACCGAGAGCCATTAAAGATCATGCTAAAATAAATTAATTACAGTTGTCCTTCCGTATTTCTGGTTGTGGCTTTTGTAGATTTGATTATTCAAAGATGTGGTTAAAATGGTCTGTTTAGGAATCTGTAGGTCCTCCAGCATGACTTCCTCTGGTCATGCTGGAGGACCTAGAAATTCCTAGAAATAACACCTCTCTAGGAATCTCTGTAATGTTGGAGAAAAATTCTAAGAGTGCCTTGAACTGCGAGAAGACCCAACCAGTCCATACTTCAGGAAATAAAGTCCGACTGCTCATTCGAGGAAGGATATTAGAGGCAAAGATGAAGTACTTTGGCCACATCATGAGAAAAAAGTAAAGCTTGGAGAAGACAATGATGCTGGGGATAATGGAAGGAAAAAGGAAGAGGGGCCAACCAAGGGCAAGATGGATGGATGGGATCCTTGAAGTGACTGGCTTGACTTTGAAGGAGCTGGGGGTGGTGACAGCTGACAGGGAGCTCTAGCGTGGGCTGGTCCATGAGGTCATGAAGAGTTGGAAGTGACTGAACGAATAAACAGCAACAACAGGAATCTCTGTGTCCTCCAGTGGACCGCAAATGTTGACCATGGAGTCATGCTGGAAGGCCTAGAAATTCCTAATTAGGTGTTATCTTGTAATGTTGTTATTCAACGTTTTTTTTTTCCACATTCACGAGAGTCCTCAGCGAATGTGACGAGCTGGCTGTAGACTTGAAAAATACTGACAGATTCCTTGAATGCCATCAAATCTGGACACTTCTAAAAATGACATTTTATAGTAACTTCTGAAAGTAATAAGAAACCGCAACTTGTAACATCAAAAGAACTTAGCTTCATTTTTGCTCATTATTGTTACTTTTGAAACGTAGTTTTATTCAGCTCTCTTTGTTTGGCCTTGGATTATAGAGTAAATAGTTTAGGGTGTCTGTGTTACTTACAGCTAGTGATTTCCAAGCTCTGTCTGGAGACTGAGAGACTGAGAGCCCCTTTTCTAAAAAGAAAACTTTGTGCTAAAGAGAGACCCAAAGAATATCTGTTGACCTATGACTATTAATAGTACACATTGCTGTTTGCTTTTACATACATGTGCTAAGAGAAATTTAAATGTGTGTGAGAGAGAACCTTCAACTTATGGTGGTCTCATGAATTTGGTAGGATTTTCTTACACAAGGAATTCTCAGACATTGTTTTGACAGTCACTTCCTCAGAATTACAGCTGACAGAACCTCATGTAGCACACAGCTCCAGGCATTCATTGGCAGACTCCCATCCAAGTACTAATCAGGACTGACCCTGCTTAGGCCTCCAAGATCAAACAGTATTTACAACACAATGATTAGCTGCATTACCTTTTAGGCTAGGAATCATAGGGGTTTGTAACCATGTCATCCCTTCTGCAGATAGCACTCTCAAATTTTTCTATTTTTTATTGTTTAGAAGAAGTGATATAATGTGCAGGTTTTGTGATTTAATTATTAGACAGGGCCATATGACATTTTGACATGGTTTCTGCCTTCCATTGCACTTTTATGTTAGCAGCTTCACTACAGTTTGTATCCAGATTTGTTTTCATTAATACTTTTCATTGTGTACATATTTTAAAGTTGATTGATATTTGTCGCCATCCCATGTTTTGAAATGTGACTTCTTGTTTATTTTAGCACTGAAGAGGAAGCTTTAAATGGAAACACGCTGACATTTTATGCCCCTGATAATCTGATTCCTAAAAAGTTGCCTATTTATCAACATTATTTTTGGGACTTGCAAATTTTCAACCATACAAGTAATTGCCCCCCCCCCTTTCTTTCTGTAATATATCCTGCATTTAAAAATAAGCCCACATTCTGGGTGGGAATAAAATGTTGTTGCTGGTCCAGGGAAATTCCCCCAAAGATCTGGCACAGTAGAAATGTTATTGGGGTTGTTTTTTTAATAAAAAATAATAAAGAAGAGCTAGAATAACAGATATGACAACTATAATGAGCTGGGTCTATTCCACCAGGCAGATGGGCTTGGTTAGCATCAAGGCCAAACATCAACAGCTGTCCCATAGCACGAAAGACTCAATTTGTATTAGTGGCCTTGCTTGATACTTTTATGCATTAGCTTAGTGCTTTGAGACTGGAAAGATATATATGATATGCACCTAAGATGTATAGGAAACATAAATTAATTTTGTGTTTCAACTTGGTTCCCATCTCCAAGACATTTACTTATCTAGAAGAAAAGATTCCAAAAGCAGGGGGGGAAATCCAAAACACTTCTGGCCCCTGAGCATTTTGGATGAAGAATACTCAAACCTATACTCTTAAATAAGCAAGGAACCATTCAAAGCAGCAATTAGAAACCAAGAGTCTGTACAGACCATGTTTGGTGATGGCTCTACAATACACCTTTTGAATTTTCAGAAGCAAGGCTTTAGTAAGCAGGAAGTCACTTTCCCACAAGACATCCTTCTAAAGCTGTTAAATGTATCTTGAAATGATTGGAGCATATAACTTAGAGCTCAAAGAAAACACTACATCATGGGCAAACCTTGACCCTCCAGGGTTTTTGCACTTCAACTCCCACAATTCCTAATAATCAGTAAGCTGGCTGGCATTTCTGGAAGTTGAAGTCCAAAACACCTGGAGGGCCAAAGTTTGCCCAGGCCTGCACTACAGGGTCCTCCCATAACCTCCTCCCTCTCAGATATTTTACCAAAATAGAAGAGTTCGTATAAAGTGAGCATTTTAAAAATGATTTGATTGCACCTCAAGACAGGGCCAAAGCTGAGAGAAAATATTAATCCTTACCTGTCACAATGGTTGCACTTAAAGGGCTTGGCCCCCGTGTGTTTCCTGTAGTGCCGCGTGAGTTCATCACTTCGCGCAAAACGCCACTCACACCCTTCCCATGAACACTTGTAAGGCTTCTCACCTGCAGAAGACAGTAAAGGGGTCATGTTAGAGCTGAGCCAAAAATAAATCAATAGTTAGGGTCGCTGTGATAGTATAGCCATTTCAAATGGCTTGGAACCCACAAATGAGATGAAAAGCTTTCATTTTCTACTCCCAACCTCACCTGACTCTGCCTTTCCCAATATCCCAGCAATGGGAGTGTGAGAGATGAACACATTCAACAGCAATGCAACACATCAAAGGCTACTCAATTGTAGTGCTCAGTTATACTGCATCTTGGACAGCACTGTTATGTGTCAGAAGCTACTCAGTTATAGTGAACCTCCATGGCTACACCCTGAGGAATCCTGCTATTGACAGGTAATGGAGAGATATGTTGAATTATCTGTGTGTATGTAACTTGTCAATTTATGTCAATCCATGAATTTCTTATGGCTGTCTAATGTAAGCAATACCTAGAGGTGGTTTTGTTAGTGCTTTCTTCGGATATGTAGTCTACAACAGCTGGCATTCATTGATGGTCTCCACTCTAAGGGCTAAGAATGGCCAAACCTACTTAGCTTCCAAGAACAGATGGGATTCTGGTGCCTTCAGGGCATTTAGGTACCTCTGACCAACCTACAATCCATAGTAGTATTCCACAGGATGCAGACAAGTAGATAAAGTGTTGTAACTGTGCAGCATAAAATGCCCCAGTAGCAAACTGGAGCAGATGTAGAGCATATTACCACAAAAAACTACTCACAGATGTACGAGGGTTGAATGAAAAGTAATGCCTCTACCTTTGTTACTTGGGTTTGGATGGGAATATTTTAATAAATCAAATGCAGAAATAATTCTTAGAATGTGCTATTTAACTACCACTATTCACTTTTTGACATAATCACCAGACAATTGGATACATTTCTTCCATCAATGAACAAGTTTTCTGAAACTGTCACAGAAGAAGTCAACACTCTGTTTCCACAACCAGCATCTCACAGTTTTCTCAACGCCTTCATCAGAAGCATAATGATGTCCCTGCAGATCTTCTTTCATTATTGGGAACAGATGGAAGTCAGACGGTGCTAAATCTGGACTGCATGGAGGATGTCGCACGGTGGTGAGATCCAGTCTCTGAAGTTTCAAGTCTGCGTGCTTTCAGTTCAGGCATCAGCATCCTGGGTACCCATCGTGCACAGATCTTCCGATAGCTAAGCAAAGCAATAATGTGACCCACACGTTCTTGTGAAATGCCGATTATGCTTGAAATTTCTCTCTGAGTAATACGACAATCGTCCTGAATCAATCTGTCAACCTTTTGCTTGTGAAACTCGGTGGTTGGTCTCACAGGGTGTCCAACTCTTTGTTTGTCACACAAGTCAGATGTTCCCACCTCAACATCTTTAAACTTACTCGCTCAACGATGCACAGTACTCACATCAAGACAGTTACCATAAACAGCTTGGATTCTCTGATGAATCTCCTTTGATTTGAAACCTTCTGCTGTCGCACTAACTGATCCTCTGCGCAGGGTTCCATACTTTGCACTTTAACAACACAACCATTCAGTGCTAAGACTTCCCACCAAAATGGAACTGTAGAGGAGAGTCTACTGAATAAGCTAGTACCTGCCACATACCAGTACTGCCATCTGTTGAGGAGTTATGAATGTGGAAGCATTACTTTTCATTCCACCCTCATACTGTTTCTGATAGTCTGCTCCTCCCTTTTTAAAATCCTTCTAGTGCTTCTGATTGCAGAAGTAGTCAAGGTTCAAAAACAGAATTTTCAAACACCATCAAAAGAATAAGTGTACACCCAAGGACAAAGTTTCAGTGATGTTCATAGTTCTTGATCCTTTCCTATAACGATCATATGAAATATTACACAAATGCAATGAATATTTGCATAAATGCAGCATATGTTCTTCATTTGCATGATTTATTCATCTTGCAGAGTTGGAATTTTTTTGTGTGGGATGGGGACTTACAGCATATTCACACAGCCTGAACATGACATTCCTTAAAGAAGGGGATCACTACAGTGAAATAAATTATTTTAACATTTCAATCATTCCCCCTTATTTTTAAAAACAGTCATTTGATAGAATTTCCTTTTCACATTCATTCCCTGATTCCACAGAGCAACTGGCATATTGCACGGATGAGGCAAGACGTGCACCAACTGACAGCTTGTGTGACTAATTGTGATCATTGGACACTCAGACCAAGTACACAATAGTGGGCTCATTCAAGGATGAAATATTTCAAAGTGTCATTTAACTAGAGTCATTACTTAATTAAATCTTTCTTCAAATTATTAAAACCAACATGTCTTCTTCTATCTAATGACCATGTGGGCATGCTGGCCAATTTGATTAGCGCAAGAGAGGAGGCATTTTAACACTTCGCCCCCCCCCTTTTTTTTCTCAATCAACACTTCCCTCTCAGATACCTCTATCCACTTACCCTCTCCCCCACCCCTTCTCTCCCACGTGAGCAAAATGAGGAAGGGGGAAAACAGCTGGAGCAGAGGATCTTGACTGAAAAACTAGCGTGGAAAAGAGCTTTTCAGAAAAAATCTATCCCAGTCATTGCCATTGCTTCAATTAAACTGAAAATGCTCGGTGCACATGTTTCATTAAAAAGCATGTGATCAAGCCCCTTTCGAAAGGCCAACTCCCAGTGGTGCCCAGCACTCACTACTGGAAAAAGTCACATAACTGGTGAAGAAGACCCAAGCCACTGTAATGTATTCAGTGGAAATAGTTTCAAATCTTGCATTGTACTTATATTGGTAATACGGTTTCTATTATTGATTTATTTTTTTCACTTTTAATTCCATATGATGTGTATCTTCCCTGACCCTCTTGCTTCTATGTGAGTTTTCTGGGTTCTCAAAGGAATTCCTAATTGCTTGCTTGCAGAATTTAATATATCATGGGCTGTAATTCACAATTTATTTATTTATTTACAGTATTTATATTCCACCATTCTCACCCCAAAGGAGGTTCAAAGCAGATTACAGAACACATATACGGCAAACATTCATACACTGACAAGGCAGGCAACTGTACATAGATAGAGGTGTATATATAGGCTTTTCCATCTTCGGCATCTTGGAAGCTGTGCTCGGTTCCAGGCACAGGGGGTGCTATTGCTCCATCTTCCCTACTAAAGAGCTTTGTTCGTAAACTTCCTCCTTGATCGAATTTCTGGCATTTTTCCTTATGAGTGCCTTAAATACCTCCCCACTTTGAAGTGGTACCTATTTATCTACTCACATTTGTTTTTGAAATGCTTGGTAGGCAGAAGCTGAGCTAAAGGCCAGAAGCCCACCCCAACCCAGGCTTCGAACTGTCAATCTTTCGATTGGCAAGATTTACTACAGTTGTGTTAAAGCCTGGCCTCAGTACCCACTAAGATGTCATATCCTCATAAACAGGTGGGTGACTTATACTGGTACGTCTATATATTTTCTTAGATTTGTGATGTAAATTGAGTCTGACATAACTGGGAGGAACTATAAGGAAACACTGGATAATTGCAAGGATGCATTCTGATGGAACCATAAAGTTATTTTTTTTCAATTCACTAATATTTTTTAAAAATATTGAAGTATAATACATCAAATTTTATATTTAAGCTGCTAGATTAAAACCCTCACTTTCAGGTGATAACACCTGGCTGGTCATTCCTCCACACATAAGCAAACGACGAAACCCCTTACAGTCCCACAAAAATTCGAAGTTTCTAATGTCTTTATCCCCTTCCCTTCTAAGTAGGCAAAATGATCCCTTCCTCCGAGGCATAAATTCAGCTTCTTCCTTCCCATTATGCCTCCTTTTCTAGGCAAGCAAAGAAAATTTCTTCTTTCTAGCAGTACCGAGACTGCAATAGCTTTCCACCTCATACCTTAAGGAAGAGACTTTCATTTATTTATTACTGCAGAAATATTGTAAAATCAAAAGGCTGAATATGAGGCAGCATTTGTTAAGACTTCCCTGTATTTTCCCTGCTAGTAACAGCTACTATGTATATGGATGAATGAAAATAATTCTGCTAGGAGAACAAAGGAACATGCTTCTTTTTCATCACAGTCAGGATAGATAATAAAAAATATCTGAATATTCAAAGAGCTGGGAATAATTTCTCTGGCTGGCCATCGACTCAATGACTACATAGGTGAAAAGTCATGGTCTAATTAGAAGTAGGGCTTAGTATAAGGTTTGGAAGGAAGGGGTAGATAAAATATATAGAGGGAGTTACATATTTTACCCTATCTATCTATCTATCTATCTATCTATCTATTTATCTATCTATCTATCTATCTATATCTATATATATAGTAAAATAGGTTAAAGTTTTTGTTATTTATTATAAATATACCCATGTATTTGTTATAATACATTTAATACTAGTAAATGAAGTTACTATGATTTATTAAGATTAATTGCTATTTGAAAATATTACTTTGTTTTAATGTATGATATATTATTGTGTTAATTACAATGCTTTTAGCATTTAAAGTGATTCATTGTAAATTTAATTTAATTATTCTACTGTTGTTTTGAATTAATTAAAATATAATTTGTAATGCCACCGAATTTGGGAAGCATATGAACCAATGGGAACAACAGCACCACAAGCATTTGGATGCTGGTGGTGCTGTTGTTCCCATTGGTTTGGGTGCTTCCTAAGTTCAGTGACATTTCAAATTATATTTGGCTGCTGTTGAGCCGTGGTGGCGTAGTGGGTTAAACACTTGTGTTGGCTGAACTGCTAACCTGAAGGCCGGCAGTTCGAATCTGAGAGACGGGGTGAGCTCCTGTCTGTCAGCTTCAGCAGGGACACGAGATAAGCCTCCCACAGGATGGTAAAACATCCAGGCATCCCCTGGGCAACATTTCTGCAGATGGCCAATTCTTTCACACCAGAATCAACTTGCAGTTTCTCAAGTTGCTTCAGACATGAAAAAAAAATGGCAGGTGTCCTTTGAAATGCCTGGAAAAACAAGGTTTCCAAAGAAAAGGTTTCCTTTTTCTGTTAAGGTAATTGGCCATGTTAAATGGTCGCAATGTGCTGTGAAATCAAGTTTCCCTACAAATAAAGTTTATTTGGATTAAAGCAGTTTATAGTGTTAGTCAATTACACTGTCAGTGTATTTTGTAGTTTGCCATGGAATTGTGGCCGGAAAATCAATCAGAATTCTCAAGATTTTTAAAAAATAAATTTTTGAGATACACAACATATGCCATCTCTGAGTCACCATCTGCTCTCCCATGGAAAATCATAATAACCATATCTAAGAAACCAGAGCTGATGCGGTCTATTCAATGCAATTTTCTGAATCAGTGCCCCAAATAACCCCAGGCCCCAAAACCAAGACATCAAGATATATTTTTTTGGTTCGGCTGTGTATTTTATCCATAGCTAAAATAAAACAAAAGAAATCAGGGGCCTCTCATTTTGCAGGTAAAGTATAGTTTCACGGTGGGCAATAATGTCCATCAATGAGATGAAAATAGAGGCATTCATTGCAGTTTATGAGAAACAATTCCATTTTTCTCCTTCTTTTGCCAGAATCTGCAAATCACTTCCCCAGTTAAACTCTTTGAACATTTTTGTCAAAAAGAGACTAATGATCCAAACTTGCTCGGAGGACAAATGTGCCCCAAATGGAAGGGAGTATCAGAAAAATCAACCACTTATCCATTTCCCACAAAAAAAAAAAACTGCTGTTGAGCTGCAGTGGCGCAGTGGGTTAAACACTTGTGCCGGCTGAACTGCCAATCTGAAGCCCCCGGTGGCGCAGTGGGTTAAACCCCTGTGCCGGCAGGACTGAAGACCGACAGGTCGCAGGTTCGAATCCAGGGAGAGGCGGATCAGCTCCCTCTATCAGCTCCAGCTCCTCATGCGGGGACAAGAGAGTTTCCCTACAAGGATGATAAAACATCAAATCATCCGGGCGTCCCCTGGGCAACGTCCTTGCAGACGGCCAATTCTCTCACACCAGAAGCGACTTGCAGTTTCTCAGGTCGCTCCTGACATGACAAAAAAAACTGCAGATCTGAAGGTTGGCAGTTCAAATCCGCAATATGGGGTGAGCTCCCATCTGTCAGCTCCAGCTTCCCAGGCAGGGACAAAGTGAAACCAAAACATATACTTCACATGTCTTTCCCTCAATCCCCTTGTCATGCAGCCAACCTCTAGTTACAAATGGGTATGGCTCCTTGCTTATATATGTTTTTAAAGGGCGGCTCTTGAAATGAAACATGTAAAATTCTACACTTTTCAACGAAGCAAAAGTATGGCCCCTTCCACACAGCTGAATAAAATATCACATGTTCTGCTTTGAACTGGGATATATGGTAGTGTGGACTCAGATAACCCAGTTCAAAGCTGATATTGTGGAATCCCGCTTATATTACTGCAACGCTCTCTACGTGGGGTTGCCTCTGAAGACTGCCCGGAAGCTGCAGCAAGTACAACGCGCGGCAGCCAGATTACTAACGGGTGCTGGGTACAGGGAGCACACCACTCCGCTGTTACACCAGCTCCACTGGCTGCCGATTAGCTTCCGAGCACAATTCAAAGTGCTGGTGTTAACCTATAAAGCCCTAAACGACTCCGGCCCTGTTTACCTCTTTGAACGTATTCTCCCCTACGAACCATCAAGACCATTAAGATCGTCTGGAGGGGCCCTGCTCTCGGTCCCACCTCCTGCACAAGCACGGCTGCTGGGGACGAGGGACAGGGCCTTCTCGATGTTGGCCCCTCGACTTTGGAACTCCTTGCCATTAGAGATCAGAACTGCCCCCTCCCTCATGACATTCAGGAAACTAACAAAGACCTGGTTGTGGAACGCGGCATTTGACAACTGATTTAATTCTTTGCCCACATGAAAGGAGGAGGATGAATGGTATTGTGATGGTGTTGGACGATTTGGCTCTTTTAACTGTGATGATAATGTTTTAATGTGTATGGTGCTGATATTTTAATCGTGTTATGAAGTGGCATTGTGTTGTTATTGTATATTCTTTGTATGTTAACACATGTTGTGAACCGGTCCGAATCCCTCTTTGAAGGTGAGAGGGTCGGTATATAAAACCTCGAAATAAATAATAAATAATAAATAATTTTCTGCCTTGCTATTCTGGGTTATAGGACTGTGTGGAGGGACCCTAAGTGAATCATGCAGACAGACTCAGGGAAGAATGAGCAGTCAGAAATAGAAATGCACAGCTTCCACGATCAAGAATTGCAAGAATCAGGGAGGGGAAACAGCTTTAAAAACAATATGAGAAATATTGTCAATGTCACCATTATCATCACTCAGCACTAACTTCAAATAGACATAGGAATAATCACTTGATTGAAGTTTGCTTTAATTCTAAATGCAGGTTTCTGTGTTGCTGTTGTTTTCTTGTTGTTTTTCTCATTGTTGTCGACATTATTTTCACAAAAGCAGGGGAGAAATGGGGGTTCTGGTAGCTTTACAGGCCAAATTTGCAGTGACAGCAAGTGTCATTAAAATGAAGACAAGTGAGAAGAAGAAATGGGATGACATCAATCTCTGTTTTGAACTTATAATGAAGCCAACATAAGCATCTCTCATCTGAGCCTGAGGAGGGCAGGAAAAGCTTCTGTGTGGTTCGTCGCTTACTAAACGTTATTGATTACAAACTCGGCCCTGCTGCTTGAAAGATAAAGTGGAAATCTGGCACAAGCAGAAGAGGAGAATGGGCAGAGATATCTCCTATAGTTCAGCAACCAAAACCTTTTATCCCAAGCTCCGACGGGGTTCAAAATGAAAAAGACATGAGAGTGGGCTGAGCGGACTAATTTAAAAAACCAAACAAAGCAACGCAACAAGGAAACCTTATATAAAACTGCAGCAGGCGCAGTAAAGCCAAATATCCATTGATCTACCAGCCCAGCAGTTAGGAGATAAATGCTGAAAAGATTAAAGGATGGAGCCATTTTTTTAAAGGTGGAAAACCAAGTAAGAACTTTGAATTTGCCAAGTATAGCAGTTTAGTCAAACTCAAAAAGCACCAATGGTTTGACTATGGGACCCTGATTTTTTTCAATAACACCTAAATAGACTTGATTAAACTTATTGAAGACTTTACTTCATGTGCTGCATATAGATAATATGGTCTCTGACAAATGACAACAAGCAGCGGGTATCTCTTCTTCAGACTGACAAACCATATCAATACAGTGGGTACAGATTTACTTTTGCTCCATATTTGCATATCTGTTTAACACAGGAAGAACTTTGTGCCTATGTTAAATGCCCTCCCTTCTACACAGTAAAATCTTTTGGATCTCAAAATATGTCTTAAAAGAAAGCATCATAATAAACAGTAATATGTCACTCATTTTAAGTCTTTGACATCTTTGTAGGAAGAATTTCCAAGTCAAAGCAGTTCTGCACAAGACGGCAAGTCTTAGAACCTCATCACACTGGAGAATGAATCCACTTTAAATCGGTTTCTGCCTCCTGCAGAATTCTAGGGTTTGTAGTTCAGGGAAGAGCCTTTAATAGCCTCACGAAACTACAAACCCCAGAATTCTGTAGGAGGAAGACCGGATTTAAAGTGGATTCATTCTCTACTGTGATGAAGTAGTTAGCTGCAATTTGTTACTTCTGAAGCATCTGGATCATGTATTTTGTCATCCTTATAGAAAGACTACCAAGGAGAAAGTCATATAAATTTAGCTAATTATCACTTCCTTTTTGTTGTTGTTCCACATCAATTGCTTCCCACATAAACTTCTGCTTTGGTTTTGGTTTCACACTCAAAGCTAGGCAGGAATGAAAACACTGAAATGGAACCAGGGCAAATAGTTGGAAATACTAGAAATTTAGGCCCTGGAGAAAGTACCTGGAACAAGAACCACATAAGTCCTACTGAAAGAAGAGAAAACTTTCATTTGTTGTTGTTCATTCATTCAGTTGCTTCTGGCTCTTCATGACCTCATGGACCAGCCCACGCCAGAGCTCCCTGTCGGCCGTCACCACCCCCAGCTCCTTCAAAGTCAAGCCAGTTACTTCAAGGATGCCATCAATCCATCTTGTCCTTGGTCGGCCCCTCTTCCTTTTTCCTTCTAGGATTCCCCAGGATGCAATCATGGAAGTTAAAAGATGAATCATAGTGCTATAACCGTAGTGTGAATAGGCCCTGCTTGGTAAAGGATTGGATATGTGCATGGTTATTTACACTGAAAAAAAGGACTAAAAGATTTCCTTTCTAATGTTATTACTAATTCTAAACTGATTTTATTGTAAGCTGCACTGAGATCCTATGATACAAGGTCTGATATAATACATGGTCTCATTTAGAACAGCTCCACAGTTAAAGAGCATGTCTTTATCTGTGTGCAAATACGCGTGGGCAGGAATATAAAGGCACAACAATATAATGTATATTTTACAGGTTTTATGGCAGGAAATACCAGTTTAACACCCATTTATCCATGAAAATCACGCCTGGTGTATACAATGTGCACAACAAATATATAAGCATAATTCCTTAAACAAATTTCAGACTATAGGAGAAAAATGGATTACGTTGGTATTGAGCCACAGTAGCACAGCGGGGTTAAATTGCTAGCTGTAGAAAAACTGCTGAAGCTGCGAGTTGGGGTGAGCTCCTGACTGTCAGCTCTAGTTTCTGCCAATCCAGCAGTTTGAAAGCATGTAATGTGAGTAAATGAATAGGTACTGCCTCAGCGGGAAGGTAAAAAGGCACGCCATGCAGATATGCCGGCCACACAATTGGAGATGTCTATGGACAACAGGCTCTTCAGCATGAAAAAATGGAACAAAAGCACCTCCCTATAGCCAGAGTTGAGCATTGCCTCCAGACGCCAGAGATGGAAAAAGGGGAAGGCCTTTACCTTTGTTTGTGTAGTATGTCTGTGTGCAAAAGGCATTGAATGTTAGCCTTATATGTGTATTGTAATGTGCTCTGAGTCCCTCTGGGGAGATAAAGCAGAATATAAATAAAATGTATTATTATTATTATTATTATTATTATTTGTAACAAATCCCCATAATGTCTAATTTAACAGTCAAGATCTATTCTAGCAAAGTCTAAGGCTCTATGGTTTAAATGATAAATATCTACTGCTTTGGCGTAGAACGTGTTATATGAAGCAGATATTGCTAAACCCTATCTAGAGTGTATTCTTATCATAGCCTCAGCTATACCTTAAATAAATATGATAGTTGAGCTCCAGGGTCATTCCAGAATGGTTTTGCAAAGCACAGAGACTAGCTTTCCTTTCAGATTCTCTTCTTTTGTAATACAAGCTGCTTGCTGCCAAATGTCAGACAGAGTCTCTTTGTGTTTCCAGGCATTGTAGCCTTGCTTACAGTAGGCAATGCAAAGCAAAAATACGGAGGCAAAGGAAAGGATGACCTTTAAAAGCCAAGTCTAAAGGAATCTTTGACCTGCCGACCTCCACAAAGATTAAGCTGCTCCACTCTTCCTCCTGACTCCAAACATTACGGTATAAAATATAAGGAAAGATACCCAAGATCATCTTGGAACATGGGGAAAAGAAGGGAGAGAGAATGTGTTCGGTTTTGCTTCACTTTTCCTGATACAGCTGTAAATTGTTTTTAGGAATTGTTTAAGTAAGAATTACTACAGAAACAACAACAACCTGGCTATCTCATTCTATAACACAGCCCAACAAAAACTCTTTTTGGTGTGTAGGTCTTTAGGCCTGTTCCTACGGCTATTTGGGGTGCTGCTTCAGAAAATTGCATTGGATAGACCACATCAGCTCTAGTTTCTTAGATATTGTTATCATGATTTTCTGTTGGGAAGCAGATGAAAACTGACATATGGCATATATTCTGTATCTCAAAAACTAGAGGTGAAAAAAATGGTGTAATTTTTGGAATTTGCATGTCAAATATTCCCAGAATCAATGCTAACATTTGAGGCACCAAAATGTCTGTTGAGCAGTGTTATGGGTGTACATGAAAAGGAGGATGAAAGAACATCTGTGTTTATTTTCTTCAAACAGGGTCTTGACCACACATATGGGGCCAAATCTAATGTTAGATCCAATTGCAACAGACTCAAGGAAAAGAATGAGACATACACTGTATTACTTCAATTCTAAGACAATTTTAATCCAGACAAACTTCTTGAAAAACAAATTATGTCTTAGAATCACAGGTGCATGTATGTGTGTATGTGTGTATATGTATGTGAAAACCAATTGCCAAGCGTAAATACATGTGGATATCATTTCTTTTCTGAAATAAATATAAGTTGTAGGTCTTTCAGGCTATATGGTTGTGGTTGTGTGTGTGTGTATCTATGTTGGTGGTACTGAATGAGCATGCAATTTGCATCTTAAAATTAAAAAAAATCAGTAAGTAGTGTCTGCCACTCACTTCAATAGGTCTGCTCTAGCTGGGACTGAGCTGAATAAAGTTTGTATGTAATATTCAACCATACTCAACCAAGTGCTTTCATAAAAAGACCTAAATCCATGTTTACAATAGAGACTGAATGAATTAAAATTTGGTTAATAGCAGGAGTGGGAACTACTTTCATGTGATATCCACATACAAAGACCTAGCTATTTAGAATGCTTGTTTATAATGGTTTTAAGTGGTTTGTTAGCTATAAAAAAAAAACCCTGATGATGTAGGTTCACCATTATTCCCATTCTGTAATTGATATCTGTTCAGTTCTTCTCAGGCAACCTTCTCCAGCCTTTTCTGTTTAATGTTTTGTCTGTATATAATATGCTGCTTGATTACTAAAGTGTATATGTGTTCTTTGGTATGCAGATTTTCCTAATTCTATGTTCTTGAGGTTGTGGGAGGGGCTGCAGACCATGTGACCAGATCAGTTAAACAATGACATTTGAGGAATGACAGTTGGAAAAGACTGATAAAGACTGGAAGTTAAAGACCCAAACTGAAATGTTTTAAAGTTTAACAAGAAGTGTGCCTGCATGTTTAAATGCATGAAGTTCTGAGTAAAACATGTTATTTTAAAGAAGTCTACTTGAATTTTTGTCTACTGAGAGCATGAAAAAAAACCAAGATATTTATGGGAGAGTAGAAGTTTTTTGAACACTTAACAACCCTTCTGAAGATTTGCTAAATACGCATATATATTATGCATTGGCATATTCTCTGTTCCTGATAGTTCAGTCACCTGGAAATCAGTCTAGGAGCTGAAAACCAATTGCCAAGCGTAAATACATGTGGATATCATTTATTTTCTGAAATAATTATTATGAGTTGTTGTAGGTCTTTTGGGCTATATGGCCATGTTCTAGAAGCATTCTCTCCTGATGTTTCACCTGCATCTATGGCAAGCATCCTGAGGTTGTGAGGTCACAACCCCTGAGGATGCTTGCCATAGATGCAGGCAAAACGTCAGGAGAGAATGCTTCTAGAACATGGCCATATCGCCCGAAAGACCTAAAACAGCTCAGTGATTCCATCCATGAAAGCCTTCGACAATATATATTATGATTTTCCCAATTGGTCATAATCCAATATGTTATGATCCTAACAGGTCATAAACCTCCATTTGGTTATGTAACCAGTGACTATCCAATGGTTCTAACTCTTCCAGTCAAACTTGACATGAAAACAGAGTGAGGGCATAGGTTTCCAAAGTCCATGGTCCATTGAAGACTTCCATACGCAATCTGTTGATAATGATGAAGGATCTTTAGGCTCCGTATCTGGCATTTCCAGTTCATCTCAGGACTACAGGGAAAGATCTCTAATTGAGGCCTTGGAAAACCATCTCTTGTCAGATATCGGATAGACTAATAGTCTGAATTCTTAATAGGCAACCTTGTACATTACAATCAAGATCATTGGGTATTTTTTTTTTGTAAAAATCATAGCAGAAGCAAAAGGTAGAATGAACCTTCTCTTCCAGAATGTAACAAAATGGAAACTATTTAAATTAAAACACTTGAATCCATTTTATGCCACTCATTTCTTCTAATTGATATACCTTAATATATGGTGTATCTAATATTTGTCCTATTACATTGTCAAAGATTAATGTAATTTCGATAGATACTTTTATTCAGCTAAAAACCTTTCAAATACCATATTTACTATATAGTTCCAAAGCTGTACTTTAAAAACCTTAGTATAGTATATGGAGTTGTATTTTAAAATTACAACACTGAAGCTATTGAAGGGGCTACCAATGGTAATAAATGCATGCTTTAAAGGTACCAGGAGTTAATGATTTGCAATATAATCACCTCCTCTAACATTCTGATACAAAATAGTCAGGGAATTTAATTCAGTCCTAAATGGCTTAGGTAAAAATAGTATTCTTACACTGAACACATCAGAGGTTCTGTTCCTTTCAAATGGAGTATTGAAGGAGGTGGGGAGTGAAAATGAGAGCTGGGGGTCAATGAGATGGAGAACACAGGCGGAGTTCATAACTACAGCCTGAAGCTGCAAAAAAATTGAACCAGTCATAGTAAAATTAATTTTTTAAATGATTTCAGTTTAACAGCCTGGCTTTCTTAAATGCGTCTTTAATTTATGTAACTGAGAAAGAAAAGCTTAATATCTCACTAATGTATAAAAGTAGTGGAGAATATTTGTCATACTAGTCCTGTTTTCTTAAAATGAAGAATGATATGTTGGAAGGGTCACATTTAGCAAACCCCAACGAAAGCAAAGATAAGCTGCTCAACTCCCTAAGCGCAGTGGCGGCTGAAAAACGAAGAGGAGAAACAGGTCAGAAGCCATGTGAGATGAAAGGCAGGAGAAGGTCATTGCAACTAGGCTTCTCCTCAGCATATCTACCCCTGCAGTAATTTGTATCCCAACCGCTCAAAATATCTAGAGGAGAGGGAGCACACAGTCTCTTGTTGCAAGACTTGACAAGTAGATCAATGACCGTTAAGCCACAGTGCAGGCAGACACAGCGCCAACATACTAAGCTTAATATTATTGCCCGCCTCAGAAGGAGCGCTTAATGTAAAGCTCTGACTGGACAGCATTAAGGAGGATAGGATTATATACAACACATCAGAGCAAGAGTTATTCTAACTTCCTAGCACCCTAGTAGTTAGGCATATGCTCAGATGCAGTTGGAGTAAAGGGAATGATCAATCATGGATGTAATTGTCATACTGGAAAAAGGTGGGATATGTACAGTATATGTAATATGTGTGTGTAGATGTACTTCCTATCTTGATAAATCACATTTTACCGGTGTGTACGTATGTATGTATGTGCATGTGTATCTATCCCTAACTATCCATCTATCCATCCCATGCAAATACATCTCTCTGTATTTTCTGTTTTGACTTTTGCAGTTTTAATTATTCATGGATTTGATTAAAATATTTTATTTACAAATCTCTAAATCCTCTGGTGTGGTTCTATGGGCAACATCTTCCAGTGATGCTGGAGATCCTATGGATTTTTAGTGTAAACACCTCTCTAGGAATCTTTAGATCTTCCATTGTGATTCTATGATCAGCTTCAAGGAGATGTAGACCACAGAAACATGCTAGAAATTCCTAGATAACTGTTCTATTAGGTTTGAGAATAGCAATTTCCTCATTTGTTATTTTTCATTTTGATATTCACTTGAATATGGTTTTTAACTGTGAATTTTTAAATACTGCTTATATTTAATCCTGTTTTAATGTTTTCATATTTGGATATTTTAACTTGTGTATTCATGCTTTTATGTTAAGACATTTTGATTCCCTTTCAGGAGAGATAAAACGGGGCATAAATATAACAAATGTTTTTTTACTATTACAGCAACAACAACAATGGGGGTCTTCTGCCCCAAAGGCCAGTGAATGTGAAGGACTGTGTAAAAACATCCTCACATTCAAGAGGTTTGCAGGTGTAGAAATGACTCTTTGGATCAATTCACACATTCCTTGGTTTCTTAATTCTCATCAGTGGCATTCAATCTATGCAGCAACAGCACATTCTCCCACATTCATGCCCAATGGTGCAATCATGAGGTTATCTTTATCCATGTGTCAGTAGGACTATCCGCTTTGTGATAACATCTGATATCTACAGTCCAGGATTCCCCCCAATCTGTCCTAAAAGGAAATTTTTAAATGTGTGTGTGTCTGCTGCTTTGGTTGAACTGGATAAACCAAGTGTAGCCTGGTCAGAGTCTGAGTACTCAGAGGATGAGGAAGGGGATGCTGAGATGGAGACTGGGAAGTGGCTTAGAGTGTGTTGTGATGGATTCCCATGACCATTCCCAGGTGACTGGAGAAAGCAATATCAGTTCTCATGAGAATCTGATGGAGTTGCAGTCTGAAAGGGATGTGGGAGATGAATGTTTTTCCAGATGAAGTCGCCTTGAGCTCTGGAGGCAAAATGCTAAACAAAGACAGACTAGGTTTTCTCAGCGGCTTAGAGATAAGGACAGGAAAAGCAGGTGTATGTGAAGTGATGTCATGGGAGGGATTGAGCCTTTATGTGGTTTCTTCTGGTACAATCCTTTGTGAGAGCAACATTGAATTCAAGGGAAAAACAGTTCTCGGTTCCTGTTCTTGGATTTTGTTTCATGTATCCAAATTTTCAAGTTTGTTCCTGTTTCTAGTTTCTGTGTGTATTAGGCTGTCTGCCTTGGATCCCCTGCTATCATGTTTATGGATTAATTATGGAGACTTGGGTTTTAAATGGATTTGGGGCTTCTGAGATTCTTTCGGAATGTATTTTTTAACTTTGGTGCTCCTTAATAAAGTCACTGATTTCTTTATATGCTCATCTTTTTTTTTTTGAAATCTTTTTATTTAGAATATGTGCTCTTAAGAGAAGAGCGTGATAGTAAAGCCTCAATCCTGATATTCTAAAAAGGAAGTTTTGAGCAGGAATATATACTGGTTACCATTGAACATGGAAAGAGGGGGAACAATGTGTATATGATAGGATAGCGAGTGAAAATTAGGAAAGAAAGAGGGGGGTGGAGCAAGGGTGGGGGGGATAGATGGGGAAACTAGAAAATGGTCTGCTGGTGGCCGCAGGGTGGCCCCCAGAAGTAGAAATCACTTCCAGGATTCCAGGTCAGGCTGTTTGTTGATCTCTTCGGTATCTTTTCATTGATCTTCTTACTCCCGTTATTATAGTGGGAGCAATTTCCTTTATTTTTCATAATGGATCTAGGGACGCTGGCCGGATAATTTAAATTGTAACCTTTCATATTACTTTGTATTTATAGTGTTAATTATTATATCTTCTTTTTCTATAACAGTTTGTTTGTTTTTCAAAAGTCAAAAAATAAAGGAACATTATTCAGTTATTTAAATTATGCTCATTCGTATTGCTTTATACTAGAAATATTAATTTCTTTATCCTCTTTTTCTAAATAATTTATTAGTTTTCCCCAATTCGTTTCTCTGGATTTGGTTATGTTCTGCAACATTCTCTGTGTTAACAGGTCCATATTCATTATATCTAGACATTTTAGTAACCACTGTCTTGTTGAGGGTACTTTTTTTGTTTTCCAGCATTGCGCTAACTTTATTCTTGCTGCTGTAACTAGCAAGAAAAAGATCTTATTAATGTTGTCGTCTGTTCCCCAGTCCGTCACGCCCAGTAGGAAATATTCTGGTTTAAAGTCAAATTCCAATTGTAATATTATCTTTATCTCTTTGTGTATCCGGTGCCAGAATGATTTTACTATTTTACACTTCCACCACATGTGGATTAGGTCTCCTCTTTTCTTGTCACATTTCCTGTCGTTCTCCCTTTATCAAATTTGGATATTTGTACTGGGGTCAGGTACCATCTAAAAAATACCTTTACCCAATTTTCTTTCAGTTCAGTCGAATATGTTAATTTTAGTTTTCTCAACCATATATCTTCCCATTCTGAGAAGTTGATAGAACGTCCGATGTCTTTCGCCCATTTTATCCTTAACCTGATTTTTTTCCGTTGACCAGAATAATTATTTTTGGTATATTTTTCTTATCAATTTTAATTCTGATTTCATTATTCTGTCCCAAATTTTTTCTTCTAGTTCAAATCCGGCTTTTTATCTTTATCATCATTCCCTTTTATTTGAAAATAATGGAACCAAGAAATTGTTGGGTCTAATTGTCTGATTTCGTCTTGTGTTTTCAGTGTTATTTCTCTGCCTCTTCTGTTTATTAATTGTTTGTATGTAAGCCAATTGTCTCTTGGGGTCTCTCTTCTGTGCTCTGTCTCGATCGGGGAGAACCAGAGAGGGGTCTTTTGATAAAAGTTTTCTTTGTATTTGCTCCACACTTTGTATAGTGCCGATCTAATGAAGTGGTTATTGAAGGTCCTCTCTGGTTTGGTTGTCCCCCTCCACAGATATTTGTGCCAACCATATGCACAAATATATGCTCATCTTTTAATAAACTTTATCTTACTGGACTATTTGGACATAGTGTGGTGTATGGTGGAAAACTTGGTTCAGGGCTCAAGTGTAACAACTAGGAAGAGAAACCTGAATTGTGTGTGTGGTTTTTTTCTCATTTAAGTACCCACAAGAGCCTTGGCATAGTGCGGACTATATTTTGAAGCATCAAAGGGAATGTAAAAATGAAGAAAACAAGACTCTCCTTCTAAGGTTAGCAAAAAATGGCTTTTACTAAGTAGGAAGAGCCTCAAAAGGTTTGAAAGCAACACTCTCGATCCTTTCGCCTCCCACCCCCTGCCTGCTCCTAAGAAAGAAAGGATTCATTTCCCAACAGAAAGCACACTGAGAAAGCATACATTATCCCTCCACTGTCCCTGCTTGAAAAGGACAAAGCTTCCTCACTTCCAATTTCTCTTAAAACCTATTCTTACAAGCTTAGCAGAGAAAGGAGCTGGAGGCACCTGATGTGTGCTCAAAACAGAAGGATTTGGGGGCCGTTTGTGGGGGATGAGGGGACACAGGTGCCAGGCCTTTTGTAGCATGTACACTTCTGCTCCATTAATTGCTGACATATCCTCATCCCCCCTCCCCGAAAAATGGCCTCCGGCTCCCGGCAGCTCTCGTTGCCCATCTCGGACCCTTCCCTCGAGAGAACAGCAGAGCGGCAGGTCCAGACTGGTCTCCAGCAGCAACACCAGCAGCACAAGTAGACAATTAGGTGCCAGGAAAAAAAAGGGGGGGGGGAGAGAAAGCGAGAGAAGATGCAGTTGCCTAGCAACCAAACAGCAGAAACAGCTGTGGAGCAGGCCTGGACTGGTACCCAGCCCCTGACAAGCTAGCCAATTAGCACGCCGTATTTAATACGGATGCGGTTTCCTAGCGACAGGATGCACAAGTCCACCTGCTGCTCGCTTTCCTCGCATTCCCCCCATTCGAACCATTACTCCCCCTGCCTCCATCAGCCTTGCCTTAATTGACATCTCTTTGCTGCCTCAAATTGCCATTATTTTCTGTCCCGAGAGAGGTTAGGAGAACTTTTTAAAAAATCAGTAATAAGAGCATTTAGTTTCAAATTCACTTTAGCACTAAGAGCTCCGGATGCATGACAAGGCAACAGCTGCAGAAGCAAGAGATAAGGAGCAGGGCGATGGAGAGATTGCAGTTCATTGTGTTCAGATTTTCCTTGGCTGCAGTAACAATACTGCCATCATCATTTACTGAATTTTATTCAGCTCTTCCAAAAGAAAGCCATTGCTCTTTCTCTATGTGTATATTGTATATACATATAATATTTATAATAATACTAGCGGTCCCCTGCCACGCGTTGCTGTGGCCCAGTCTCATGATCTGGAAAATAAAGTAATGAGAAAGTGTTGGTTTCTAATATACTGTATGTATTATGCTTGTGGGTTAAAAGTATTTCTTGTTGTTTCTTTGTCAGTGTCGATGTAGAGATGTCAGTGTCTGGTTTGCCTACTTTGGAACATGCAACATATAATTGCCCTTCTTTAGGGGTCCCTTTCAAATCTATACTATATCTGTCATATATGTGTGTGTGGATCATATATATCTATCTGTATCTATGGCTGGATGGTTCTTTGTTAGGAGGGCTTTGATTATGTTTTCTTGCCCTGGTGAAGGGAGTTGGACTCGATGGCCTTAAGTATTTTCTGTTGGTCATGGGGTTCTGTGTGGGAAGTTTGCCCCAGTTCTGTCGTTGGTAGGGTTCAGAATGCTCCTTGATTGTAGGTCAACTATAAATCCCAGTAACTACAACTCCCAAATGTCAAGGTCTATTTCCCCCAAACTCCATCTGTGTTCATATTTGGGCATATGGAATATTTGTGCCAAGTTTGGTCCAGATCCATCATTGTTTGAGTCTACAGTGCTCTCTGGATGTAAGTGAACTACAACTCCCAAACTCAAGGCCAATGCCCACCAAACCCTTCCAGTATTTTCTGTTGGTCATGGGAGTTCTGTGTGCCAAGTTTGGCTCAATTCCATCGTTGATGGAGTTCAGAATGCTTGTTTATTGTAGGTGAACTATAAATCCCAACAACTACAACTCCCAAATGACAAAATCATAATTTTTTGAGTGATGGTCACTCCTTGTGTTATGAGACGTTTTGTTGCCAAATTTGGTGTGATTTCGTTCATTGGTTCTTTTGTTTTTAAGGTACTCATTATGCATAGAGCATTTTTATATATATAGATATAAAATATTTATAATATTATAATGAAATGCAATATAATACTAATAATATATTATAATTATATATTTATATTACATATAATATTACTAATAATATTGCAATATTTAATATATTTAATACTAATATTCTACTATACTAACTTAATATGTTGTATGTATATATATCTTGTAAGACGCTCTGAGTCCCCTTTGGGGTGAGAAGGGTAGCATATAAATGTTGGAAATAAATAAATAAATGTACAATTATTAAATATTTTGTGCATTTCCACTTTATGAACCAAGAGATAAAGCGATATCTTGTGGATTTCCACTTTGTAAAAGAAACACCAAGCTGCAGAGAGTATTGTTTGCATATCTGAATAGACAGCAGGAGTAAAAAAAGAAGAAGAAGAAAAAAGTGTGAGGGTATGCAACCGATATTCAATGCTGAACCCACTGGCCTTTATTCACAGAGTCATGGACGCAGCAGAAGCGCACACATAGACAAGCTCCACATGAGGCTGTCGCATCTGCACACGCTTAGCACCTGAATCAGATGGACTGCGCTAGTGAATCTCTATACTAACACCACACACACATTCCTGGCAACACTTGGCACACAGAAAGGACTGGCCTTAGCTGTATGATTGTACCCTTTCCAACCCAAAATGTTCAAGCAGCTTAATCTGCCTAAGGTAGGAAGCTGTTTTACACAAGATTAGATGTTCGTTGAGCCCAATTATCATCAGCCTCTCTCCAGGTTAACAGGGCATTCACACCACCTTCCACCTGCCATCAGGAAAATGTGCTCTGTGAGAAATGTGTACTTTAACATCCGCTATAGACCCTTCGCATGTGACATTTTGCTGATGCAATAATCAGTGCATCTCCATGACATATAGGTATATCTTAACAAACAGTGCATAGGCTTGCTTAACATGAAATGCCATTTGAGATCATGTTTCTATATCCTATCATATCCCACAGTCATTTCCAGTGGAAAGCTATTAGGCTCACTTTTGTTACGTTATCTAGTACCCTGTAAGGTGGTGTACATCTTAAAATAAAGACCCTTTTATTTTGAGGAAAATATAGATCAGAATAAAGAACATTCGACCTTCCAGATGTTGGTGAACTACTGCTGCCATCATACCTTGTAATTGGCTAGTGTGCGTAAGGCTTATGGAAACAGGAGCACAAAATATAGAGGGCCACATGCCTGTCAGTGCAACCACTGACTCATATTTTCAAGCTGTGGATGGTGGAATCCATTGATGGAGAATCTATGTATACCAAGGGTGGGCCATACATAACTTTCTTGAAGGAATTTGGTGAAAATGCTAAAGGAATAGAGAGCCCACGTCCTAACTTATAACTTCTTGCACAATCGATGGCCAAGATAAGAGGGGCAGAATATCCCCATCTATATAAATAAAAATGTAAACTACTGGACAAATTGACACCAAATTTGGACACAATACATCTATGAGGCCAATGAGTGACCATCACTCATAAAAAAAACACTCAAAAACACAGTGGAAGGGAATTAAAAAGCAAAAAAAAGCAAAAAGATGCTACAGCGCATGCGGAAAACGATGCCCCCAGCAAACAAAACACACAATAGTATATTTACACTCTCTTCCGGACTACAGTTCCCAGCATCGCCTAGACCAGGCCCTTTAGGAGAGGAGGATGATCCAAATGCACTGCTTCCAAGATGCAAGCTTTCTTCTCCTTGGATTTATTTGAGAGCATTCCAATCCTTGCATATTTCCTATTCCTGGACTGCAACTCCCAGCAATCCTCTACGTAGATAGATTAGATAGAGATAGATAGGTAGATAGATAGATCAATCAATCGATCAGGTGGACTGCTGGGAGTTGCAGCCCAAGAATAGGTACAGAAGGGAGAAAGAAGAGGAAGAGGAAGGGAAAGAAAAGGAGGGGAAGGGAAGAGAAAAGGAGAAAGGAAGGAGAGAAGGAAAGAAAAAAAAGGGAAGGAAAGAGAGAAACAAAGAAGGAGAGAAAGAGGAAGAGAACGTTGGCCACAGCAACGTGTGATGTGTACAGCTAATGTTTTTAAAAAAGTATTTTTATTAAGTAAATAATAATATAATTTAGGACTAGGTAATAGATATTGCATATACATATTATATATAATGGTGCATATCTATACTATCTATTCATCTCTTTAGAAAGTTATTATTCCTCCCCAACCACATTTTCCTCTATACCTTTATCTTCAACTATGAACACCATTTTCTTAGTCTTTGTATATTTTTTTTGTATTGGCTTCACCACTTTCTATCCATTCTGAATGCAATATTCCTGCTTCTTGGCAGGGGATTGGACTGGATGGCCCATGAGGTCTCTTCCAACTCTTTGATTCTATGATTCTATGATTCCATGTAGATCCACCATGTCTCATAAATTTCTTCTGTCTTGTTCTCCTGCACATCATCTCGAGTTATGCATGCTATAATATCCAACTGGACTTCATCAAACAGATATTCCAGTATTCCATATTCCATCCTTCTCTCCACATACTAGTACCATCTTGCCTGCTAAAATCATTGCTCTAAATAAATCTTAGGGGGGGGGGGGGGAGTTGCATTGAACTTATTGTTTCTAAGTATTCCCATTAACATAAATTCCATATTTACTTGGATTGGTATTTTAAATAAGTTCTCAATTTTCTTTACTATTTTTCCCCAGAAAATTATTGTCCTTGGGCATTCCCACCACATGTGGGGCAGGATATCCCCATGTATAGCTCCCTTTCAGTCCTCATTCCCTCTTGCAAATTGTCCTGGCTCCATGCTCTGAGAACTCTAGACTGCAAATCCCAACAGGGAGCAGCTAGTCATACACTCACACACGCACAACATGAATTCCCCTCTCTGGGGCTGAGCTCACTGTCTGCATGCTTATTACTTGCCTCTTTATTGCATCAGTTCTTCCAGACTTCTACCCTATTTTGTATCCCTCTGCTCCAAGGGTGCTTTCCACATCCACACTTTTGTGGAAATGAGCACTGCTCCATTCAAGAGCTTGCTCTTGGTCTCCAGCAAGGCTTGTATTATAGCAGCAGCTGCGCTAAGCCTTCTACAAGGAGAAAAAAAATCTCCTTCACTTAATTTTTAAAGCATATTTTTTCATCAAGACATCTTGCTTCCCATCTTAGACAATGACGAATTTACACACTTTTATTGGTGCTTTTGTTTGATCTAAATTAGCTCTCCTTCTGTCACTTGCCTCATTGCCATTTGCTGAGATGGGACTGAAAAATTATCTCTCCACTTCTTTAGGAGCCAAACTGTCACTGCGAGATGAAGAATCTGCTGCACAATTAAAAGGGGACAAACGTGTTAAAGCTGGATTTATATCCCTAGATAATTAAATCTCTATTCTATTTCAGATCTGCCTCACACCCATGAACTGGGTGCTCTTTCACCCTTAACTGCAGACTTCACTTTTTCCTGCACTTCAAGTTCTCTTTTACACAGTATCTTCACATGTGACAAGCGGCTCCTCCATTTTACTCCAGGCCAAGAGCTGGTTCCACCTTTTTACACATTTGTCTTTAACGACAGCTCCTTGGCACAACATAAATTAACACCATAACTTTTTGAAAAATCCTGCAGTTAACTGGGACAAAAATAGAAGACTGCTTCTTGTTCTCCATTGAATTAACTCTCTTCCTGTACATAGTGGCTCAACTGAAGAGCTAAACTTTGCTCTTCTTCCTCTTGGAAGAGTCACAAAAGCCAAACGATGCCTCTTCATGCCAAGGCATATAATAGATCCATCCAATACAAAAATGTCTACATTACACTGAGTAGAAATCAATCGTGCTGACTTGCAGTGGCTCTCTTTAGAGTTTTAGCTATATGCCAAAGGCCAAACCTCTGACTTTCCACATACAAAAGCATGTGTGTATGTTATAGAAATCTCTTCTCCTTCTCATCTGAGGGCCCTTCCACAGAGCCATATAACCCATATAATCCACAATATCTGCTTTGAACTGGGTTACCTGAGTCCACACTGCCATATATTCCAGTTCAAAGCAGATAATATAGGATTTTATTCAGCTGTGTGGAAGGGGCCTAAGTATCTTTTGAAGCCATTTCCTTCAACCCCACTCCATCCCATTAGATTTGATTAGATTGCCATGTTCTTCCTTCACCCTGGTCTATACAACATCATCCTATGGCATCTTTATCTACAGTTTGGCTCTTTTTGATGAAAAGACAGGAGTGGACAAAATGCATGTTTGTTTTTGATCAGCTGTTTAGCTGAACTGACAACAGAACGGGGCAAAAATGTTTTCCTAGAAGTCTTTTACACAGTTTAACTTTTAAAAAACACCCTTTTCTTTAAAAAGACCCCACTTTCCAGTGATTCCTTGCTATTTGTGTGATACTTTTGGCAGTCCGTGTGGCCCCTTCATGCCAAGGTATACTGGAAAACTGGCTCCCAGATACACTATAGTTACCCATTTATGGAACATCACAAATGCATGTTGGTATTGACCTCAAGAGATGAGACCTTTCCAATAGGACATCTCTCTTCGTGAGATCCGATTACTTGTTTTCACAATGGGCCCTAAAGCAAATCAAGCCAGAACTCTCCCTAGAAGCAATAATCACTAAAACTGCTGTACTTTGGCCATGTCATGACAAGATAGAAATGCCTACTGCCAGTCGCTTCTGGTGTGAGAGAATCAGACATCTACAAAGACATTGCCCAGGGGACTCCTGGATGTGTTACAATTTTTCGGGGAGGCTTCCCTCATGCAAATGTGGAGAAGAGCAAACCACAGACCACCAACTACAATGTATTCTGAGTCCTACAACATGCACAATGAAGGACCTTCTCACAGCAACACCAGAGGCACTCCAAGTAATCAGCTTCAGGTCAAAAGAAATCTGGTATAATGCCAAGTTTGTAACTTTGTGTTTTTTTAAAAAATGCATTATAACTGTATCCTCCATTTGCTAATGACACAATATATAAAACTAGAAATTCCAATAATGATTGGTACGGCAGAAAGCAGTAGGAAAATATGAAGACTGGATTCCAGATGGATAGTCTCAACCAAGGAAGACACAGCCCTGAGCCTGCATGACCAGAGAAGAGCTGTTGTGGACTGGATGACTGGGAGATCTCTCACTCATGGTGTTGTCATAAGTCACAATCAACTTGAGGGCAGTTAACAACAAAAGGCATACACTGTCAGATCAGTAGCCAGAACTGAATTGTCCAACTAGCAGCACCTCTCCAAGAATAGAGGTATTTTCCTCACCTGTGAACAGTGATTCTTTTTGAAACTAGAGAAAGCAAGGGTTCAATCTGGGATGCACTGTATGCAAGCCACATACTCTACCTCTGTAAATCCTGTCCCTTTTCTTTTCCTTCCCCCTTCCTTCCAACATTTTATGCAATATACTATGGCTTTTGCAGTTAAGCCTGTAGAGGAATGCATGTGGAACTTCATCATTCAATGTCAGCCAATGGGGGGAAATCAACCCTCCTATTCTATCACCCTCTCAGCTAATCTTATCAGGTCATCATCAGAGTTCAGCTGCTTGGTATACATTTCTTCTACTCTGTGGCTACTACTGTTGAGATGAAAACCCATCCACCTCTTGTTCAAGGGAAGAGGGAGGGATTGGGGGGGGGGGAGAGAAGGATCTTTGTCCTTTGGCTCTATGGTAGAAGTGCAAAGCAATTCAGGCACAGAGAGCTTTCTCTTCCCCGGCACATGAGAGAGAGCTACTCACAGCCAAGGGAGAAAAATAATATCTCACAACCCAGTTCAGCTGTCACCCAAGCCAAGTGGCTGGCAGCCATTGGCACTGCCAAGCACGTTCACAATTGACAGTGTATTGCACTGATGACAGTTCCAAGAAGCTACGGCTGTGTGCTGAGACAAAGGACCCAGCAAAATGACTGCTTCATGTCTATAATCTTGGGTAGGTGCACTTGGGACCTTTACAATACACCCCAAAATTTCCAAGTCACGCCCCTTTAATACTTCCTATTTTGGTTTTGGTGGCAATTCAGCTACGTACTTGCATAAGTAATGCTAGCTTTATTGTTTAAAGATATCAGACAGTAGAGATTGAAAGAGAGAAGCCGTGTAAACATAAGCACAGCTGTTCTGGGTCAGACTCTAACTCTGCCCAGCTCAAAATCTACCCTACGTATTCAGATTCAAGAATTCAAACAGAGAGGAATAGAGTGCTTCAATGCCAGAAAGTAGACCGTTGAGGTGTCAGGGACATTTTAAATATAGAATGAATGGCCTGCATATATTTTCTAATAGCTCTCATTACTCTCGTTATGTTTTTGAGACTGAAATGCATAGCACATATCCTAGAACAGACCTCTGGGTGACAGCGTATTTCTGGCACTGGATTCAAATTCCTTGTATTTAGAAATGGAAAGAATGGGAAACAGATTGTGTGGCTGAGTCTGCAGATCATTTGGCAAAGTAACCTTTATCCTAAGTGTGTGCTTGGTCCCTTAGTCCCTACTGCACTTGGTTCTAAACCGTGGGCCAAGAGTTTTAATGGAAGACAATCTGATCCTGCAGAGAACCAGAACTAAGCATACCCTCTTCCAGTCCCCAATGCTCAGTTCAATGCTCAGTTCTGACTAAATATTGACACAATGGAATGGCAATGCATCATACAAAAACTCTAGCTTGATGTGACAACCTCACCATCATTTTTGAGCAATAAAATGGTAAACTTATTTAAAAGGCACCTTTCAAAGTTGCTCGACTGTATCAGTGTATTAACCATCACGAAGAGAGTATCCCCAGCACACTTAATTCTGAGTAAGTGTATCATTTACACCAGAATTAAACTCTTCAAGGGTTTGATATGTGTGCATGTACATGCACATTTGTCTTCATAGGGGCGAATTGAATCACTGACAAAAACAAATAATTGATTGCATTATAGGTTTTTCCCATGCTAAACAATTACCCAAAGTGCTCAGAGGCTCTAAAACAGGTTTAATCTAAACTGAAAGCTTTTAGCTAGCAGGAGGAGTGGGATGAGAAGATGCTCCAGTAATGAGTCCTTAGCTTGCCCAGCTGCTAATCTGGGGACCTGGGTGTAGAGCAGCGGTTCTCAACCTGGGGGTCGCGACCCCTCAGGGGGTCGTTTGGCCATTTTCTGGGGGTCGCGAAGCCGCATTGGCTGGCCACGCCCCCTCCAAAATGGCGGCCGACCCCCTGCGCCACTGGCATTCCCCCGCGTGAAGCCATCCGCCTGTCCCTCATCTCCTTCTGATGGCAGAAGGAGGCGAGGGACGGGCGAGCGGCTCCGCGGGCGGCTAGGCCACACGCGAAGCCATCTGCCTGTCCCTTGCTTCCTTCTGATGGCAGAAGGAGGTGAGGGATGGGTGAGTGGCTCCTTGGGCGCCCCTCGCCTGCTCTGCTCTCCCGCCGGCCGGTGGGGGGGCGGAGCAGGCGAGGGCCTTTGGAGCAAGGCCTTCTCCAGGTGCCCTTGCCTGCTCCGCTCTCCCTGGGTGGCGGCGGGGGGGGCGGAGCAGGCGAGGGCCTTTGGAGCAAGGCCTTCTCCAGGCGCCCTCGGCTGCTCCGCTCTCCCGCCAGCCAGCGGGGGGGCGGAGCAGGCGAGGGCCTTTGGAGTAAGGCCTTCTCCAAGATCGGAAGAGCACACTTGCCTGCTCCGCTCTCCCGACGGGGGGGGGGGGCGGAGCAGGCGAGGGCCTTGGGAGCAAGGCCTTCTCCAGGCGCCCTCGGCTGCTCCGCTCTCCCGCCGGCCGGCAGGGGTGCGGAGCAAGCGAGGGCTCTTCGTTGCAGGTGAACTATAAATCCCAGCAACTGCATATCCAAATGTCAAGGTCTATTTTCAACAAACTCCACCAGTGTTCACATTGGGGCATATTGAGTATCTGTGCCAAGTGTGGACCAGATCCATCATTGTGTGAGTCTGCAATGCTCTCTGGATGCAGGTGAACTACATCTCCCAAACTCAAGGTCAGTGCTCACCAGACCATTCCAGTATTTTTCGTTGGTTGTGGGAGTTCTGTGTGCCAAGTTTGGTCCAATTCCATCATTGGTGGAGTTCAAAATGCTCTTTAATTGTAGGTGAACTATAAATCCCAGCAACGACAACTTCCAAATGACATAATCAATTTTCCCTCCAACCCCACCAGTATTCAAATTTGGGTGTATTGGATAACGTAAGGTAAAAGTTTTCCCCTGACATTAAGTCCAGTTGTGTCCAACTCTGGGAGTTGGTGCTCAATTTCTAGGCCAAAGAGCCGGTGTTGTTCATAGACACCTCCAGGGTCATGTAGCTGACATGACGGCATGGAGTGCTGTTTTTGGGTATTTGTGCCAAATTTGGTCCAGTGAATGAAAATACATCCTGCATTTCAGATTTTTTACATTGTGATTCATAACAGTAACACAATTATAATTAGGAAGTAGCAATAATAATAATTTTATGGTTGGGGGTCACCACAACGTGAGGCACTGTATTAAGGGGTCGCGGCATTACGAAGGTTGAGAACCACTGGTGTAGAGTAAGGAAGGAGAAAGAGTACAAATGGGAGAATTTTTCTGAGTAAGCTCTCAAAGCTGAGCAGCAGAAATGACAGGATAGCTCCCTACATCCACACAAATATGCCATGAACAGAAAGAGATGGGGATTTGTATTATATAAGTTGACATGGCATATGGTAACATGCTTCTTAACCATTATTTGAGTAAGAAGACATGCATGTTATCAACATTTAACCAGTGAAACAGCATATATATCATGGCTATGAATATGCTATAAATAGTGCCACCTCTCATCCACACAGTCATAACTTTTTTAAAGTTAGTGTTTTGCATGTGGGCAGAGGATGTAGAAATTGTTGGGTTGCTGCTCAAAATTACTTGCTCTACTACAAATGCTATAGAAAGAAAAGTTTAGTTTGACTTCCTATATCTTCAGGAGATGCATTTCACTGAAAACTTTTAAAAGATGTTTTCACTTCACCAGCACTCAGTTCTTTGTTGTTGAATTCATAATGCATTTAACAGAATATTTCTAGTGTTTATTTTGGGCTCAGGTTTCAACTGATGTCATTCTATGCAACTGCACAAAAAGCACTGATATATAGCACTCTGGCAGTTCTCAGACTTTATTTACATCATTTCATTATGGAAATACAGTCTTACATATATTCATATTGCAGATTCAGGACTTCAGATTTAGTGACTTAGTCCAGATATCCTATTAAGCCATGCCAACACAAGCAGAAATTATACTTAGTGTTGCAAATGCAAGTCATAGTTTGGAGGATTACACCAATTTTAGAGTCCAGTAGACCATCAAGGCATGATGAAAACACTCATGAATTTGAGTGCTAAGAAGACAAAAAACAAAAGATAAGCAACTATAATCCAAATTATGGAGTTTATAACTTAATGTGGATACAGTCGAGGCAAACCATAGTTTTGCATGGTATGTAAACCTAGCTAGTGGCTTGTCTGAGACCACCTTGAAAAGTGGATAGTTGAGGTGGTCAGGAACACTAAGCCACGGTACCACATCAATTATAGTCTATAGTGGTTGGCCCCTTCCTTAAAATACTATGTCTCTTATTAATTTATTTCACAACTTCAATAAATTTATATTGAGAGGTGGAACCCTATACCTAGGAACTCTTCTGTATTGAGACAGGATAAATGGCTTACATGTATCACTATCAAAGACAATAACACAATGGAAACTGACACAGCACTTCCACTGGAAACCAAGAACAGTTTAGCATTCAGTAGAATTGTATCATCCTTATAATGTAAGTTGCAGAACACCAATTATAGAAACTGTGGTGTGGTTGCTGGAAAGTTTCTAAGTAATGGGGAATAGATGGTTATTTCTTTTCTCTCCTTAGGGACTACACTACCACAGAATTTATATAGAGGTATCAGTAGCATAATTCCACTTTCGTACCAAAATCCCACTCTGATCAATTGCCCCACACATGGGGCATGGGAGCTTTTCCAAACAAATAGATGCTTGGTGTACAAACTAGTATGGAATTGTTTCTTGGCAGGACATACCTCTCTGAATATCTGAAATCAGATCTTATTTGACTTTCTAGAGTGAAAATATATAGTTTGAGCAGAGGGTGTAGCATGGATATCAGAGTACTAAATTATGAGAGTGTCACCTGGATTCAAATTTGTGATCTTTGTTATTATTGGCAGAATGATCTCTCAACCCTTCAACTGGAACAGGGGAAGAAATACAGACCTAGCTTACAAGGTTACTTCTCAGAGCAGAATTAACACAAAAGGCCAGGCAGAGTTTTACAGCAATGATGGAAGAAAATTACACCAATGATAGAAGAAAATGGCAACACAAAATTAGTCTCCAAAGTAATGTATCCATAGATGAGGATGAACATCTTTCTCATGTTTCCCTCTCATTTCTCTGCAATCCCTTTTGAATTCTGGAAAACACTTTAAGAGGCCTTCAGAGCCTTCTTAAGAAATATTCCAATTGGGAAGAAGGATCAGTTCCAAGAGGTATCCCAAATATAATGTTCTCTCATCAAATGGCACTTCTTTCATACATGCTTTAGTAAACAAATTTACAAAATGTGTTTGTGAGTTAGAGCTCTTTCCCACCCATAGTAATCCATCTCACGTGAAAGCAGGAATTGTTGAAGTATATCCATGTTTGTATGCTTGGCTTGCAAATGGAAAGAAAATTGATAGGATGTTAACATCTAACTCATTTCAAAAATTGGTCCAGATTCTCATGGGCCTGGACTGACCTCAAACAGATTGCGATTTTTGGAAAAGGTGTGTTTACATTTCTGTGCAGCCTACTTTTGAACCCACCTGCGCCTCTATATTCTCTATTCTTCTGGTACACAAATAGTAGAATGCTTACTATACACTTTTCTATTCTGTATAACCCAGTTGTGATATTTATATTACTTGACATTAAACAAAGAAATATATTCTAGCCTTTTACAAAGCTTCTGTTTCAAAGTGCCTTCACAGCCTCATGAATATAAAAAAACGAAGTAGAGTGGGATGAGAAACCTGCTAACAAATGTTATCTTCCACGTAACAGTTAAAGGTAGTGAGAAGCCAAATATAGAATCACAGAATTGGAAAAGACCACATGGGCCATCTAGTCTAACCCCCTGCTATGCAGGAAAAGAACAATCAAAGTACCCCTAACAAATGGCCATCCAGCCTCTATTTAAAAGTTTCCACAACACCCCGAGGCAGAGAGTTCCACTGTTGAACACGTTGTATGGTCAGAAGTTCTTCCTAATGTTCAAGTGGAATCTGCTTTCCTGTAATTTGAACCCATCGGTCCTAGTCCTAGTTTCAAGGGAAGCAGAAAACAAGTCTGCTCCCTCTTCCCTGTGATACTCTTTTCCATATTTATACATGGTTATCATGTCTCCTCTAAACCTTCTCTTCTGCAGGCTAAGCACAGCCAGTTTTTAAGATGCACCTCATAGGGCATGGTTTCCAGACCCTATATTTATTTATATAATATTATATAATATTTATATATTGAAAGCAGGCATCCAAACACAGTTTTAAGGTACACAGGATTTCTTTAGCAGTTCAGACTTTTGAGAATAAAGGGTGTTTCTTCAATGTTTACATTAAAGACAGCAAGAGTCTCCTATTTGTTAAACTGCTTCACTATGTGACATGCAGGAGGTAACCCTTATAAAGCTGGAAAGATAATGGTCAAGTTGTTCACATGTAATTCTTTAAAAGAATGTACAGAAACACAAATATATGCTATGCCAGAGGTCCCCTGTCTAAGAAACACAGGTCAGTCAGAACAAACTAATGTTTGAAAGGAATTCTCCCATTCCAAACCTTTCACCCAAGTGACCTGAATGATTTTTCATATCTCCAGTGGTTTTGGGACTTCTGAGTTGTGCTCCAATTGTGGAAAAACATGAGAACCGTGTGAGATAAGATTAGCAAGGTCATTCTCAGACAGAAAGTTTGCATCCCACTGTGACAAAAACACACAGTGCATCACATCAGTCCATCCTCCAGGAACCAAGACCTAGAATTGTCACCTGGGGATCACAGTCTCAAACACAACATGTGACAAATAAACGAAAGCAAACCCAAAACATCCAAAGCAAGTACCTGTGTGAGTCCTCTGGTGCGCTTTTAAGTGTGAGCTCTTTGTATAAACCTTTCGGCATCCATTAAATTGGCATCGATGAACCCTCTTCTTGTTTTCTGGGGATGCATCGGCCCCTGCCCCTCCTTGCTCACTGTCACTGAGCACACATTTTGTGGTGTTATTTGGTGCCACTATGCCAACCTTTACAGGGCTGAGGGCAGATCTCTTTGCCACCAGTTTCAGGGTGACTGTGCCATCAGTTACAGCAGAGACAGTTTGTGAGGTTTTTACCAGGTGACGACTGAGCTCTGGCGAGGAAGGAGGCGTCAATGAGGTCACAGCGTTGAGTTGGGCCTGGTTGACAGCAGTATGGCCCTCCGTGGAGGATCTGGTTGGCTGCAAGCTGAGGCAAGTCTCAGACAATAGCTTGTCCCGGGAGAGAATAACGTCTATGTTGGCATTTTTGTCACAAGTACTCATGTCTACCGGTAACAACAGGGGGTCCAATCGTGGGATACCGTCTTCTGTACCCGGAGCTGAGGGAGAATGGAGAAAACACTCCAAGTCATCACCAAAGCTTTCTGAGATCATCCTGGGCTCTGTCTGAAGATAGCGTTCCAACTCAAGGCATGTCTGCAGAGACAGAAGGAGGAAGAAGCCATCATTAGATGGTTAAATACAACAAGATCCCCTGCCAAAAATCTAACGAGTGAATATGTCAGAAATCCTACTGGAGGAATAATGAAGTCAAGCCAAAATAATCATAAGGAAAGAAATGCAGTGAGGCATTATCCCTATCATAAAACCGGGGCATTGTGACATTATCCACACAACAAAAAGTATGAGTGTCATTTTCTATTCTGTATCCTGGGATTTCTATATATTGAAATACCTGAATTGTAGAGAAGGAAGAAGGGGAACGCACACGCAAAAGAAAGGGCTCTTTCCAGTTGCTTAGCAACCAAAGGAGAAATCACATATCAACCCCCAAATGTTAGCAAAGTGCTCCACAATCAGTTCGGAGGCAAGCCCCCAATGCAAAACAACAGCATTTTTTATTAGCTGCCTTGGATGATTTCAGCAGACATACAAGACTACAAATATGTTAAACAAACAAATAAATAAACATATTCTTTCCAGCCTTCCTTTTGCAGACCAGTACAGCATCCATCTGGAAACTGAAGCATGACTGCAGAAGTCAAGAATTGTATTTCTTAGGCCTGTAGGGAAAGCCATTTACAGTCAGGCTGAGACAGAAGTCAAGACAAAACTCTGACCCATAACTGTATGGCACTCAGCTTTTAAAATAGAAGACACAGCGCCAAAAAAAAGTCCAGACACATTTAAGATGGAGTAAAGATGGTCTATTTAATCCTTTCCTCTCATGATTTTCCTATCCAAAATGGCTTTCCCCATAAGACATTTCTAGGCTCAGGGATGGGTGTGGGCTTCTACATCACTTGAAAAACCCAAAAGACTTTTGCTGGGACTGAGATACTGCTAGCCAAATCACACAGAATCATAGAGCTGGAAGAGACCTTGTGGGCCATCCAGTCCAACCTCCTGCCAAGAAGCAGGAAAATCACATTCAAAGCACCCCTGACTGAAGCATGACTGCAGAAGTAAAGAGTCAGCAGAACTGCCAGGTTTGGCTAGTTAGACTGTATTCACATTTAGTTCATCTAAAAGATGCCTGGGCATCAGTGCTTAAAGCCGGAGCCCCCAGTGGCACAATGGGTTAAACCCTTGTGCCAGGAGGACTACTTGACTGAAAGTTCAGTGGTTTGAATCCAGGGAGTGGGGTGAGCTCCCATCTGTCAGCTCCAGCTTCCCATGCGGGGACATGAGAGAAGCATCCCACAAGGATAGTAAAACATCCCGGCATCCCCTGGCCAATATAGTTGCAGACAGCCAATTCTCTCACACCAGAAGCGACTTGCAGTTTCTCAAGTCATTCCTGACACGGGTAAAAAAGTGCTTAAAGCTGTCTGAATTCCATTTTAGAAAAACGTTATACTTTATGGGGTTGTGAAATGAATTCCTGGCCAGAGAAAGATGTGAAATGCAAGGCCAGCTAAGCAGGCAGGCTCTTTAAAGCCTCATAGCCCATCCATTTACACTAGTCAGCTTTTTAGCTATTTTAGAAACTGGAACCAATGCAGATTGCTAAGGGAATGCAGCAAGACGACCAGGTTTGTTATCACCAAAATAGCCAAAGGATACCTAAGAAGCAGACTCACGAATCCTCTTCCTCATAATGAAACATTCACCTTCTTTTTATGTAGCCCACAGAGTAGAAAACATGAGGCTTACTCCAAAAATATATAGCACATGATCTATATGTTATAAATAAAAAAGAGACAGATGCAGAGAAAGAGCTAGTGCCAGTCACATGCAATCTCCATTGCCTGAACATTAAAATGCTGTGTTCAGCCTTCTAACTTCCTGCAGAGCGGACAAGGGGGAGTTGTCCCTTTAAGGCACTACTCCTCTTATGATGGTCATAGTTGTCCTGACAGTCTTTCAGCCCTGTCATTAATTTCCCATAAAGCAGAGTTTCTCCGTAAGCCCCTTTTGGGCAAGGCCTGATGCTTCAGAAACCTGTAATTATTCTTGGATCCCACCCCCTGCGGTCCTTGCACCTGTGTCAGTCAAGATACCAGCTGGTCAAGCCTTGCCTTCTGCCTCTGAAATACAAAACCACCTCATCAAATCTCCCCCATCAGCCCTTAAAAAACAAAAATGGGAAGTGTCAGTGTGGTGGGGAGGGAATGCCCGAAATATTGACAAAAAGCAATATGGGGAAAAGGTTCGGTCTTCCAAAACAACTACAAAAAAGCTCAGTTTGACAAGGCTTCAATCTAAACAGCAGGGGTGAGTGACACAGCGGTTGAACGCTACATGTGGCTCTCAAATCACCTCCGATGGCTGAGGGCAACTGTCAGAATTCAGATGATAGTCGTTCATTCGGTTTTTAAAAGGTTATATATCTTCGGAAAACAGTGCAGCAACCAGAATGCTAATCAGCTTGCACCATTTTGAGTGCCATAGTTTCAAAGTCGGTGCTGTCTTGGATCTTTCCAAATTTGAGAAAAATTAACAGAACTGGCAGTGATCCAGCACCCACCTACGACTGAGTATGCCCCATGGGACAAAGCAAGAATCAATTGTGAGTTGGCGCTGTTAGAACATTAGAGATGAAGCACCATGTGTCTGTGGTTTCTTCAAAGCCATACATCAAATATATGCAGCCAAACATGCAAATTCCTTCTATGCGGATTTCCCCAACACTGCCCTTTGTGCCCTTTCCTTTGCCTGTGTCTTTAGGGAAGTGCGAAGGATAAAACATTTGCAAAACAAACCATCAGAGAATTACAATACTATTGTCCTCCTCTGAACCCAAATTCATGCCCCGCCTGCTGTTTCCTATGCAACAGGTTGATGCTTTTTCATGCATTATGGGTAGACTTCCTTCACATGCCAGTTTGCTTCTCTGGAAAAGACAGCATGATAAATACCTTACATAACTTTTCTTCCTCTCACTTTGGCATCACCAGTGAAAAAAGGATCTGGCTGCTGAGACTGTGTTATACGTGGAACAAATGCACTGGAACCCTCCTCCTTATAAACCACTAGAAGGAAACACTGACTAATGGCCCACTCTTCCTAAATAATATACTTGGAAACTTGTTTATCCATTGCACTCCTGGTTTTAAGTTGAAATCTTGAGAAACCAAATCAGACTTATTTTTAAAGAGGGGCTTCTGTATTATGAGCTTTGTATTTGAGTGCCTCACATTATTAAAAATGGCCTAATTCCTAATGGAGTTTTAGGGTGTGCCTACACTGTAGAATTAATGCAGTTTAACATCACTTCACGGGGCTGTGGTGGCGCAGCGGGTTAAACTGCTAAGCTGAAGAACTTGCTGATCTGAAGATCAGTGATTCAAATCCACAGACGGGGTGAGCTCCCATTGTTAGCCCCAGCTTCTGCCAGCCTAGCAGTTCGAAAACATGCAAGATGTAAAATTTTAGGAGGCAACAAAAAAGTGGGGCCACGGTGGCATAGCGGGTTAAACTGCTAAGCTACAGAACTTGCTGACCAAAAGGTCAGCTGTCCAAATCTGCAGGACGGATGAGCTTCCATTGTTAGCCCCAGCTTCTGCCAGCCTAGCAGTTCAAAAACATGCAAAAAAGAGTAGATCAAGAAGTACCACTTTGTTGGGAAGATAACAGTGCTCCATGCAGTCATGCCAGTCATATGACCTAGGTGGCGTCTATGGACAACGCCGGCTCTTCGGCTTAGAAATGGAGATGAGCACCACCCCTTAGCGTTGGACATGACTAGCCTTAATGTCAAGGGAAAACCTAGCACCACTTTAACTGCTATGGCTCAGTGCTCTGGAGTTCTGGCATTTGTAGTTTGGTGAGGCATCAACACTTTTGATAGAGAAGGCCACATAATACTACAACTACTATGATTCCAAATAATTGAGCAATGGCAATTAAATTGGTGTTACACAGCATTAATGCTACAGACTAGATGCACCCTTAATCTAGATCAGGGGTCCTCAAACTAAGGCCCGGGGGCCGGATGCGGCCCTCCAAGATCACTTACCCGGCCCTTGCTCAGGGTCAACCTAAGTCTGAAATTACTTGAAAGCACACAAGAACAACAACAATCCTATTTCATCAGCCAAAAGTAGGCCCACACTTCCCCTCCCAAAAAAGTTTATATTTTAAAATTGTTTTTCATTTTAATTATTGTATTGTTTTAAGTGTTTTTTGCACTACAAATAAGATATGTGCAGTGAAAAAACATTCATGTTTTTTTTCCAAATTATAATCTGGCCCTTCAACAGTTTGAGGGACTATGACCTGGCCCTCTGTTTAAAAGGTTTGAGGACCCCTGATCTAGATGATATCAGTTCTTTACATCACTACCAAGTAGAAGAGTAAACGAACCAAAGCAACCTAGCAAAATACCAGTTTCACATAAGAGTATGGCTCAGCATAAGCTAAGGAAGACTCAGACTGTACTATCATGACTAATACCAAGCAAAAGACAACTAAAGATAAATGCTACGAGACAATAGCTACAAGATAAAGGGAAACTGATACATACTATTAATTGCCAGAGTTACTGCCTGAAGTGGTGGACAGAGTCTGAGGAGGAATTTGGCCCCTTCAAATGGAATGAGAAATAGACACCTGAATTTCCAAGTTTAGGAACAACAAATGGAAAGCTTAGATCTGTATTTCTGGAATGTGCATTATAACAGTCACACAATTTACACTTTGCTGGGGTTTGTATCTGAGCGCCTTAAAAGGAAAGAGGAGAAGGAGTGACAGAATCCCAAATTTGGAAGAAAGGTCACAGGATATAAAAACGCAAGCCTCTGCCAATTTAGAAAATTCACTACTAGGTGCAGCTATTATTGTATGTACTCATGTTTAAGTCTAGAAACTGCAGCTGGGGGAGTTCCTGGGCCCTTTCCCATAAAGTTGCATAGGCATATTTTGTGTACAGATCTTCAACCAGGTGTCAAACCTTTTATATATCAACACCTTTTAAGTGTACTTCAATGGATGAATCATGCTATTACAAGAAAAAGATGGTGTCTGCAACAATACACCACATTTCATTGCATAATAGTGGCACTTCCCCCTTTTTTCTGTCTAAAAAGCGGGGTGCGACTATTATGTGATGGTGATGATTACGTGGTGAAAAATCCTATTTGGAGGCGTTTTTCACTGTGTAATAGTCTCTCTTAAGTCGCAGCTGAGTGGGTGGGTGAAGCAAACTGTGGAGGGGAGATGAGGGTGGGTAGGTAAATGCACTCCCCCCCCCCCCCCCCGCCTGCCCCTTTTTCTTTGATGCTGCAGGGCTTGATGGGGCTCCCTGCTGAGTCAAGTCCCACAGCACCAAAAGGACAGTCACACTCTTAATTCATTCCCCCAGATGAGTGAACTAAGAGTGTAACTTATGTGGAGAAGAGTACAATATCAATTTAGTCTTCCCCAAAAGAGTGGTGCAACTATTATGTGATGAAGACTATTATGTGATGAAATACAAATGTATCATTACCTGAAGGGGCCAAATCCCCCAAAAGTACCAGATCCTGTCTCATCTTGAAAGTGAAGTAGGGTCACTACTTGGATAGGAGACCGCAATATCATGTGCAATGGACAATATTTCAGAGGATGGAACTGGCAAAAGCACCTCTGAGTAGTCTTGTTTAAGACAACCCTGTAATATTTATGGGGTTGCAGTAAGTGAACAGGCAACTTGAAGGCACATACCCACATACCTGCACCTAATTGCAGATGACCCAATCATGTCTTCCACCAAGATAAGCTCTTCAGATCTCAAAGCCAATTTGTAATCACTTTCCATTTTCACTTTTTATTATCCCACTCCGAACCAACACTCTGTATGTACTCAACATACATAAACCCTCAAGGACTGATTACACTACGTAACACAATTTTAGTTCCTGGGTTATAAATTTCATTTGAAATTGCTTCTATCATAAAAACATGGGGAAAGTTTATTAAACTACAAAACCTTTGTTTCTGCATGACATCCTGCAGCACATTTTGCTATAGTATTTCAATGAATATCTCATAAAAGTCTCAATCAATTCAACCTAATTTGTGGCAGCCAGAAAAACGAAGTTTCTGGAGTATAACAACTACTTTCAAAGGAAGTAAAGTCTCGCTTATCCAACCTTCACTCATCCAACGTTCTGCATTATCCAACGCAGTCTGCCTCCTGCCTGGATCCACAGCTGTTTTAATACATTGCGATGTTTTGGTGCTAAATTTGTAAATACAGTAATTACTACATAATGTTATTGTGTATTGAACTGCTTTTTCTGTCGATGTGTTGGAAAACATGATGTTTTGTTAATTTGTAAAATCATAACATAATTTGACGTTTAATTGGCTTTTCCTTAATCCCTCCTTATTATCCAACGTTTTGCTTATCCAATGTTCTGCCAGCCCGTTTATGTTGGATAAGCGAGACTCTACTGTACCACACTTTTAAACAGGAATAACATTTTCAAATTGGGAACAAATATTTTTTAAAATTTTTGTTACATAGTGATTAGAGAGGATTAAAGTTTTTCTTGCATTTTTGCAAATTCAATTTACCACCTTTTTTTCTCAGCATGAAGATTTTGACTGCAATCACACTGGCATTCAACCATATCAAATTACTTTTAAAAGGAATTATGACAATGGTTCACAATCAACATAATAACATCAAATGGGGGAAGGGGGAGATGTGCACCATCCAGACTTTGCTGCTGTTAACTGCCATCAAATCAGTTTCAACTAATGGCAATTCTATCAACTGGATATCTCAAAGTCTCCCAATTGTTACCCTGCTCAGACCTTGAACGTTCACAGCCATGGCTTTCTTGATGGAGCCCATCCATCTAATACTGCCCTCCATTTCACAAAGATTATTGTCTTTTCTAGTGAGTCATGTTTTCTCATATGTCCAATGTACAAAAGTCGCAGTTTAATCATCTTGTTTTCTATGGAGATTCAGCACTTCTTTGCTTTAAGACCCATATAGTGCATTATATCTGAATGTGTGACACGTTTCAAATGAGTTTATTTTCTTCCTATTCGCTTTCTGTTCACCATTTTATATTAAAAGATATCGTTTCAATGAATTTCCATTTTCATTTTCATGGACTGAAATCCACAAAAGTTCACAGTAAAATAAACCAGTTAGTCCTACAAATCATGTTAAGTTCCTTTTTCTCGCTCCTCTCTTTTCCCTTTTCTAGTGTAATGAACTAACACAGTAGTCTCTTTGAAAACACGATCAACATGAATAACTCATGAGAAAAGGCAATCCTCAGATCATACATCTGGCTTTTGTTTCTGGTGCATTTCACAGGATGACTCAAATACATATTGAAAATAGGCCACTCAGAAAGCACTTTTACATATCTCTTATTGAACCCTGTAAGTTCTGGAAGAAAAGAAAGACCGATTCCAGATAAATCTCTTGTATCCAGAAGGCTACAGTAACACTGGGTTCATCTTAAATGTACATTTATCAAAGAGCTAGGGTTTGCTGTAGTTTTGTGCTAAGCATACAAGCCTGATATATGGACACAATGACATACTACATTTTCACTGTCCTCTTAAAATCACCATGGCTCTACACTTAATACAGGAGTGAGGAGCAACTGCAAAGGAGGCTGGATCTAACTGCCTCAAACCCAATTCCACCCTAACAGGCTGCATCTGTATATTTTAGTGCAACTGAAGTGATACAACTTCATTTCTGATCACAGTTGTGGCCAATTTGAAAGCAATGTATTCCCATGGAAGCGAAATGCTACATTCGCAGGTGGTGTGTGGATCTTTGGGATAGTTTCTGTCCAAATCTTTGTCCTCTATCCATATAATGTGTATTATGGTCTCATATACCATATTTATTCGAATCTAATGCTCCCTTTTTTCTCTCGAAAATACCTTCCCAAAAGTTGGATGCACATTAGATCTGTGGAATATAGGAATTTTGGTGCTATGCCCAAGCAAAAGGGGAAGCTGCTTCAGGAGCACCTGAAGCTTCTATTTGAGGGACGTCATCTTCAATTTAATTGCCATGGCTTAGTGCTATACAATCCTGGGATTTATAGTTTGGTGAGGAATCTATATCATTTGGCAATCCACATGACTCCGTAGCATTGAGCCAAGGCTGTTAAAGTGGATTCATTCTACAGCATAGATGCACCCTAGATCTCTTTTCACATTGCTGAAAGCTTTGATGTTCTAACACTTTTGTTTTTAAAGAAGTAATTCTAAGCACGCACCCATTGTAATTCACACGTTTTTTGGCCAAATTACAAAAGAGTGCACTTTTTTCCACTGTACATTCACCAGCAATTTTTGTTTTGTTTCAGGGCTTTGAAAATTGAGGTGTGCATTAAATTTGATGGCACATTAGATTGGAGTAAAAATAGGTACAAGGTCTCATATGTGTGTGTGAGAGAGTGTGTGTGTATTTTTTTATATATATATATATATATATATATATATATATATATATATATATATAAAGATGTCCTACACTCTGATATGTTCTGCCACATAACAAAACTATCCTTGGTGTCTCCATGTGTAGGATACCTATCAGGGTCTTTTAATGACAATCCCACAGCCATGTGCATTATATAATCATTGTGTCAATTATGTAAAAATCTCAGGTGGCAAACTTTGATGAAATCTTTTGAGAAGCAGTAGGAAAATTGCTTTCAGTATCTGTAAGAGTAACCACCTCATCAGACAGCTGGTGGCAGAAGGAGATGGCAGTCTGCTTTGCCACGAGACGTGGAGAATCTTGCAATGTTTGCATTGCCGGTCTCACAGGGAGGGCGATCACATGGGGGGAAGGCAAGGAGTATACGTGGTGCACACAGCTCCCCACATAGATTGGGAAACATCGGAAACCTCCCGTGTTGCTGCCACAGTGGCAGCATGCCGGTTGCGCTCCTCTGCACCCACGGAGCTGGCATGATGTCATTTGATGGGAGCCCACCAGCTCCTTGGGTTACTGGGGCTGGATTGGCATTTGCTGCCAAATCTAAACCTGTATGATGAGGTTGTAAGACAAGAGAGACCACAGGAACACAGAGAGCATAATAAAAGGCCCTAGGAATGAGAGCTTGCAATATTATTACCTCTTTTGATGTTTTTATTAATGCTCTGTGCTCGAAGACAGGCAATTATAAACAAATCTTAGCTTTTATTTAAAAAAAAAGAGAGAGAAGGAGAAGTTATATTCTAGTTCTTGAGGTTAGGGATATAAAATACAATTCCCCAAAGTCTGGAGAGTAAGGAACCAATTAAAAAGGGTACAAAAATGCCTATAAAAAGTATATGTCTTATACACACAAATATACTCCTATAGTGGGGTGATTGGAAAATTAAAAGTGAGAGCAAGGAGAGGATGGGGTGGCTGGCTAGGAAGGTATGAGAAGCAAAAGGAACTGATGAACTCAACATTTATTCTTTGCACCCTAGAGCTCAATCCCAATGGAAAAATATTCGTCAAACAGATTCAAGTCGTCTGAAAAACAGGACTTGGGAATAAATAAAGAACACAGTGATTGCTATTTTGATTTCTTTTTTATCAAATGAGGGGTATTCTCCAAATATGATGTCACAGTTATATAGTAGGAAACAGAATTACCAGAAGCAAAATCTCTAAAGTAAATATATAATAATCAAATTTAGGCTGCACAGTTCCAGTGAACCCAACTGCTTATGCATATATACTCATATTAATAGGTTTATGTTGTTTTAACCACACCTATGTAGTTGAGCTGAGTGGGAAAATATAAATGAGAATATATTGTTTGTGGTTTTGTCCTTTTTCATTATGTCACATTACAGTCATGTTATGCATATCTGGAACACTTTCTGTCAGAGAAAATGAGCAACTTACTTATGCTGCATAAAGTCCAATGTGGCATATATATTACAAACACATTTACTGCATGAAATTTAAAGTGCCACGAATCAGGAATATCAACACGCTAGTTTAGGAGATCTAGCGGTTGGAATCAATCATATCATAAACCAGGGGTCCTCAAACTATGGCCCGGGGGCCGGATGCAGCCCTCGAAGGTCATTTATCCGGCCCTCGCTCAGGGTCAACCTAAGTCTGAAACAACTTGAAAGCACACAACAACAACAACAACAACAATCCATCCCATCAGCCAAAACCAGGCCCACACTTCCCATTGAAATACTAAGAAGTTTATATTTGTTAAAATTGTTCTTTGTTTTAATTATTGTATTGTTTTTAAGTGGTGTTTGAACTACAAATAAGATTTGTGCAGTGTGCAGAGAAATTCATTCATGTTATTTTTTTTTTCAAATTATAATCCGGCCCTCCAACAGTTTGAGAGTCTGCGGCCTGGCCCTCTGTTTAAAACATTTGAGGACCCCTGTCATAACTGTAGGTCAGGTTTTCTGCAGGAAACTTTCTACATTACACTCAGTGCTTTCAAACTACGGTACGCAACTATACCACCATGATTCCGCTTAAACTGCCATGGCATAATCCTATAGAATCCTAGGATTTGTAGTTTCCTGCAGTAGTTAGAATCCTCAATAAGGGACTTCTTTGGTGCATCTGCTCGAACTACAATCCCCAGCATGCCATAAGGTGAAAGCCATGGAAGTGGAATCACAGTGCTATAATTATGGAGCGTGAAATGAAGTGAAAATAAATGCTGGATGAGCCTTAGTCAGAAATGAAGCTGAAAGGATGGGACTGCATGCATTTTCGCCTCTTTTTCACACATGGAGATTGTGGAGAAAGTCAACATATTCTCCTTTGCCCCAAAGGTAGACACATATTTTGTTTATTAATGCACTGACAACATCTTCCTTCCTTCCATCCATCCATCCAGAGTTATCTCTTTTCACTTGCTTAAAGTTAGAGAATATTCTTGTAGACACACTTAAAATGTTTGATGCCAAACCTTCTAAAATCATAAACCAAAGGCTTGGCGTACAAGACAATCAAAAACATGTTAACATATCCATATTTACACAAAGTTGACTCACTTCTTTGCACCCCTGTAAAAAGAAAATCTATTTCTTTTGTCACATCCGTCAAGAAAAGAGGCTGGCAAAATACATTCACAGAGAAAAGCCTCATTCGCCCCTTTGTATAATTAAATTTTTTACTAGGTCGCCTTCTATTTTCTCAGTGTCAGTCGTTTGTGTTTTAATGGCATCCTCTGCTCCCATTTAGCCTGGGTTTCAATTGTTTTTGCAGCAGCACCATTCAAATGGAACACAACAGGAAATCCCTGCCCTTTATAACATCAAAGTCCAGTAATTATGTCCCAAGTGTGGTGTGTCTATTGCACTTGATGCCATTTTATTATGGCTCACAGTTTGTTCTCAGTTGAGACAGAGGAGCTTTTGAACCATTGGGGAAATTAAAGGGAGAGACCCACTTTTCCCTCCATTCCACATTCCTTACAGCTTAGTTCTCTGAGCCTGAAAACAATTTATTTTTCAATTTCCATTTGTCCTCCACATCAACCTTGTGTTTATCAACAAACTGGAACTGCAACAAGACCTAATGGACAGTAGAATATTTATATTATCACTAATTTTAAGAAATAGCAGAAGGGTCAAATTCAATGAGGAAGAAGAAATAGGTTATGACCATGTTAAAGTTAAGACAGGGCGGGGTATAAGCCCCATGAAGCTCCACATTCTGGGGAAAGGATCCAGAAGTGATAATTTACTTGTTAATAAGTTGTATGCATGTATATAAACACACATACATACACACACAAAATACAAGTTTGACATTTAAAATGTGGTGGCACAATGGGTTAAACCCTTGTGCTGCTGAACTGCTGACCTGAAGGTTAGCAGTTCAAATCCGTGGGGTGGGGTGAGCTCCCGCTGTTAGCCCTACCTTAGTAGTTTGAAAACATGCAAATGTGAGTAGATCAATAGGATCCGCTTCAGCAGGAAAGCATAAGTTGCTTCAAGCAGTCATGCCAGTCACACGACCAGGAGGTGACAACGTAGGCTGCTTGACTTGGAAATGGAGAACAGCACCTTCCCCAGAGCCAGAGATAAGCACTGCCCCCAAAGCCGGAAATGAAAGATGAAGCCTTTGCCTTTGCTTGTGTGTGTCTCATTGTATTGGACTAACAAGGCACTGAATGTTTGCCTGTTATCTGTTTATACTGTGTTCCACTCTGAGTCCCCATGGGTAGAAGGGTAGAATATAAATAAAGTGTATTATTATTATTATTATTATTATTATTATTATTATTATTATCCAAATTCAAATGTGACTTTCTATTTCAGATTCCCACCCCCAGTTTTTGGCACATCTGACCAAAACTGATGCATAAAATTCATGACTGTTGTTATAGCTGGGCTACACATACATGCACATTATGCAGTGAAAATGCAAGTGACCTACACTTAACCTGTAATTGTTAGGGGAGGACTTGAATTCACTCAGAATTAAAGCATTCACTGTCTTACATCAGCCAAATGCAGTTGATGTCAGGAACTATATCTTCAGAACCATGTGCATTTCACACACAAAAATCAGAACATTTTCACACTTTTGATGGCAAATGTGTTTACAGTATATACAACAGATGGGACATTAAAAGCATGAGGAATTTTCTCAAACTTTCTTACACAAGCTATACCATGATTGCAACAGAGGGCACTGTGAACAAGCAGAATTAGGAGGACTGCTTTAGTAAGGCCTTACCCAACACCCAGTCCCATGTCTTAGTGCATGGTCACAATTTTGAAATGAAGAGTTTCTTCAGATGAAGTCCAGATACATCCATTATTCACCCAAACCCCAAATATATAGAATGCCTTAAAGCCCCCAAATCTCAGAAGTCAACTAGACCCACTCTTCCAGAATGCCTTGGAGAGGAACAATTATCTCATATCAGAAGAATATACAAGTTGAGCATTTATCAGGCATTTTAAAATCCAAAATTGTCCAATTGGGTGGCTGAGATAGTGACACCTTTGCTTTCTGATGGTTCAGTGTAAAAACACTTTGTTTCATGTACAAAATTATTTTAAAATATTGTACAACATAACCTTTAGGCGATGTATAGAAGGTGTTTATGAAATATAAATGAACATCATGTTTAGACTTGGGTTCCATCTCCAACATATCTCATATGTACGCATATGCAAATACAAGCATTCCAAAATCTGGGGAAAGAATCCAAAACCAAAACACTCTTGCTTCCTAGCATTTGGGATAAGGGCTATTCAACCTGTATAAATATATACTATTTGGCTAATACTGTCTGGGAAATAAGACTTCATATTTTTATGAACCCATGGGTAAAATCTCCTATTGTATTCAAAAGTTTCAAACTCTGTAAATTTCACTTCAATATGAAAATTGTTGGGTATAAAAGCAACACATAATGATACACAATATCTGGGCTGACTGGCACTACAGCAATGTTATGGGGTCACAGTTGGGGGCACATTATCCCACTGAATATGTTCCTTATCATTTTTATTAAGGAATGTGAAATAAATAAACCTGTATTGTATATGACCAGAGTGGTGAGACATTACCTCTTATATTTAGGGCCAGGCACTTGAGTACCTTGGACAGCTGCACATTTGTAGTCTCTTCGATGTAATGTATCTTCTTAGTTTTTGAGGATCCGGCATATGCAAGTGTTTCAATCACTAGCAGTTTTGTTAACCCAGAGAAAGTGGACATACTGCAAATACCTAATACCTGTAGATAGACTCAACAGCTACTGATACTTTAGTCTCCCAATCAAATTGGATCCATTGAATTTCAATCCCTCATTTTTCAACCATTTCACATTTCTCCTATACTCCCACCTCTGTACACTTCACAATGCTCTTCAAAGGAGTGAGTGGGACCTCATTTTTGAGGGTCCACAAGACATGCTCAAATACCACAGAGCATGGTTGGAGACCCAACTAAAACCTAATTCCCAATCTACTCTTCTTCCAGAAGACATTCTGGAAATAGTATCATTGTGACAATAAAATATATTACTGAAAGATCAGATTATTTCCTTTTAAAATAAACTTAAAGCAAAGAACTGTTAACACTAGATCTCAACAGGACACTTAGAACTTCAGGTTAAATTAGAGCTTCACCCATCACTGCAGAGCAAATGCCAGTCCATGAATCATCTATACAGAGCCCTGGAATATTGGAAACTGTCACCTAAATGGTATAGTATACAATGTCTCCAGATTTCAGCCAACTTTATCATTTACAGCCCCCCCCCCCTACACTGAATAAAAAAATCCCATATATCTTCACTAAATCCTTACTTTGGGGATATTTTTGTCCCAGTCAATGTAAGATTTAGACTCTTGACGTATAGCACCCTGCCATAAGGTTTTCCTAGCAATCTTTATTCAACAGAGATTTGTCTTTCTCTGGGGGTGAGCTAGTGTGAATTTCCCAAGGCCATACAATGGCTTTCTGTGTATAAGTATGGATTTGAAGTCCTACTCTCCCAGAGTCCTTGTCCAGCATTCCAACTGTAAACTTAATCTGGAAAAATCTGACACAAACTGTCTATGTTGAGTTCTTTTTCTCAAAACCAAAACATAACGCAAAGAAATCTGATGAGTGAAATCTACTTGTCCAACTTAATTTTTTATTCCCCTCTCGTCATGAGCAAAAGCTTCTCCGGAGAACGTCCCAGTGAAAACCATAAAATATCTGACCCTTTCAGATTTATTTTTAAGTTTGCCAATGCAAGCAGACAGAATTAAGTGTACTTCTTCCCTAACAGCATATATGGCTTTGTTGTGGAGAGGATTTGCAAGGTTACATCAAAGTGTATCAAGCCTATCCCATTCCATGAATTCACTTAAATTAAAATTTGTCTGTATGTATTTAATCTGTGGAGTGTGGTGGATGCTCCTTCCTGGAGGCTTTTAAACAGAGACTGGATGGCCATCTGTTGGGGTGCTTTGAATGCAATTTTCCTGCTACTTGGTAGAGGGTTGGATTGGATGGCCTATGAGGTCTCTGCCAACTCTATGATTCCTCAATTCTATGATTTCTTTGTGTTTTTTCAGTAGAGGCTATACTGTTTACTGTAACAATGTAGAAGAAACATTTCTGTTTAGAAATCCACGTGTAGACAAATAAAGAGAGAGTGTGCGTAAACAGTCATTCTTCTCTCTACTGTACTTCTCTGCTTTTCACTCCAAGGCCAAATAGTTCATCTGAGGCAAAGGCTATAGGAAATAAATAATAGCACGACCATTTGCTCTTATGAGAAATGCCACTGATGCATTAATTATGCAGGCAGAGTACACGATGCCTCTATTTACAACAACTCAGACACTGCCCTTTGAAGCAATACAGGCAAAATCTGTTTGAATCTACCAAGGTAAAATGAAAAGAATCAGAAGTCATTCTTCAGATTGGGAGCCTCTTATTATTTGGGGGTGATTTCAGCTCTAGGAAAAATCACTCATATGAAATGCTATTTGCTGTATCCTTTTTAAAAATTGGTATTTATAAAAGGCTTATAAATACCTATTTGCTTGTTTATCTGATGCCCGGAAGCACAATCTCCATGCACCTAATCCAGAAAGTATGATAAATACTATATCTTAGGAAATAGATGAATTAATAAATAGAAACAGAAGGAGATAAACTGACTATGAACAGATGAATTGGTATTATCTGTGTGTCTAAATGCATATTTTAAAAAATCAGAGCAATCAATGTCTACTTAATATATTGGAATTGGCTTTTACTGCCTGTGCTACCACTTCCAATGTTGGGAACAGGCCTTCCTTGAGTTGGTCCAGATGACTTAGCAGGAGTTTATGCAGTTCATGTTTAGGTTGCAATGGGAATATTTAGCTGTCTTTTGTAAACTTTTCTAAGCTGCCTGGAGTTCCACAGAAATAAATAAAAATGACAAAAACAACACAAAATAGCAACAGCTCCAGCATGAAAGACTTGCATCTTTTGCTTTTTGCCCCCCCCCCCACCCCAAAAATTACTTACAACTTGAATAAATTGAAAAAAAGTAATGTCAGACCCGAACCTAGGGGAACTGAGGCTGAAACAGACAGAATGAAAATCCCAAAGGTTTATTTCCATCTCCCTTCCACCCACCTCCACTGCAAAATGAACCATCTGCAAGAGATCTTTCAGGCAAAGTAGTGGTCAGAAGCACTAAAATGAACCATTTGAACGCTCTCATGCAGAGTATCTTGCTACTGTTGTTTTGCTTGCCTTAAAAAAGCTTCTCTTGTTCCCATCAGGGTGTGTTTACCCACATTCCAGCAGCAGAAATGTGTTCTCTAACTGCCTCCTTGGGGAGCTTCTCAAGGGCAGAGAGTCATGTGTGAACCTGAATGCTCTACTCTAAACCAGTTGGGATGTATACAATCAGCACATTGCAGAGAACCATAATACTTCAAAATGCAGCCAGGAGAACAAAGCCACGTGCCTTTCTGCATGTCTGGAGGAACAAGAAACAAAACCCTGAAAAGCAGGGAGCTTAAGGGACAGAAAATGACAGGACAATGAGATACCCTTACAACCGGGCCATATGTTTTCATGTAGGGGTTCCCAAACCTTTTAAGCCGATGGTCGGTTCACAGTCCCACAGAGTTAAGGTTTCAGACTTTAATTTATTTATTTGCTGTATTTTGCCCCGCTCTATTTCAACATCCAAAGTAAATGGTGTAAAGTAGAAATAAAATATCAAAACACTTTTAAAATTCCCCACTCTTGGTTCAAGTTGGTTCTAATTGTCTATGCAGAAATAATCATAATACTGTCTAAGCAGAAATATTAATATGCATTCTATCATTCAAGCATAAGTATATATATTTGTCATAAAGAATCTATATAGACATGTATATTTCTAAGCTGTGTTAGTCAGAAAGTTAGAGAAACACTCTCTTAAAGGCCCAACTGGGTACTCACTTGTCTATATAATGAACACATAAAGTACAGCAAGCATAGATATCAAAAGGAAAAATGTTCATAATATCTGATATAAACACAACAACAGGTAATCCCGGGTAAATTGTCCTTGTTTCATGAAGTCTTTCTTCAGGTAGTGTTCCTTTAAATACTGTATATACTCAAGCATAAGCCTAGTTTTTCAACCCTTGTTTTAGGCTGAAAAAGTCCCCCTCGGCTTATACTCAAGTCAAGGTTATTTATTATTTTACTCTGTCATTATTATTATTATTATTATTATTATTGCATTTATTATTTTACTCTAATTTGTTATTATAGTTATCATTTTACTTTGTTATTATTATTACATTTATTATTTTATTTTATCAGTGTTGTCATTAAATTTATTATTTTACTCTATGATTGTTATTATTCCATTTATTAGTTTACTGTCTTTATTATTATTGGAAGGATCCGTAAGCACATTTACATTGAAGAAGGTTAGGGCAGTCTCATCTTAAATTACAATTTTATATAAATATTCAAAAACATTTAACCTACTGATGCCTCAATTAATGTTATTTTATTGGTATCTATTTTCATTTTGAAATGTACCAGTAGCTTCTGAATTTTTCACCCTCGGCTTATACTTGAGTCAATCCGTTTTCCCAGTTTTTGTGGTAAAATTAAGTGACTCGGCTTATACTCAGGTTGGCTTATACTCGAGTACATACGTTATAATTTTGCTCTTCTTTTGGTCTATAACTCCTCTCGAAGTGGTCTCAGAGCAGCTTTCAACTGGACTATAGTTTGAAAGAAACACTAACCAATTCCTATGCACACTGCACATATATCATTTCTACTGAGAAAAAAAAGACATGTAAAGTGAAGAACAATTTTAACTAACACAAACCAGTATTTCAATGGGAACCGTGGGCCTGCTTTGGCTGACGGGATAGTAAGGTCAATTAGGATTGTTACTGTTGTGGCCATCAAGTAGTTTCATGCTGAAGGTGACTCTAAAGGTGACTTTAGGGCCAGCTAAATGACCTTGGAGGGCCGCATCCAACCTGTGGGTCTTACTTTGGGGACCCCTGGTCTAATCCAATTTATATTTTTTGAAAAGATAGATGCAAAGTATGTTTCAAAGCCACACAGTGTTTGAAGCAAAAACAAATATCCAGGCTGAGAAAAAAAATCAATATAGGTAGGCTCTGCTAAATAGGAGAGGAAGAAGTAAAAGAGATTAATGTTTTCCCCCTCCATCCCCAAATCTGCTAAGAATTTGCCTGAGGAGAGTTCAGGGGAGAAAAGATTTTTATAGGAACAATTATATTAAATATTTCCCCACACACCAGGGAGTTCTGGGTGGAGGGAATCGAAGTTACACAAGTCTAAAGGCATATGCCAAATTTATAAAAATTCACAAAGCTCGTATAAGCAAGCTGAGGTTTAGTTACACATGAATACTTGAAAGGCTGAAGCTTTGTGAGGAGCATAAAAAACAGACACCTTCAAATGAGCAGAAATAGGATCCCTTCCAGGAAAACTTACTCTGCAAAACAAAAGTTTAACAACTAAAATTACCACGCTGTGCAGTTCCTAAGACACTATGCAGCACCAAAAGGGAAATTTAGTAATAACTCAGACAATTTTGCTCATCGTCAATGATATCCAAGGTTATTTTGTGGTAGTTTCTTCAGAATCTTTATTCTGCATCGACAATCCTTGTTTACACTGCATTAATTATGCCTCTGTTTCTGCTCATTATTATAATCTCTATTGTTGATTCAATTGGAAAATGAAAGATTGGGCCTATCTCTGGATTCAGTGCTAATAAGCTTGGAAAATTTTCCTTGCACAACTAAGAATTTTAAAAGAAAATACTTTGACATGTATTCGTAGCCCCCCAAAAATAATATTTGTGGGATGTAGTTATTAGGCATCACAAGCCTTTTTCATGGCAGGTGCTTTTCCAAAATGTTTAGTCAGAGAGCAGAAACAAAATACCCGATAAACATTCAGATTTATGAGAAAGGGCTACTGAAGTCAGAAAAGCTCCATCGGTTTATGCCATTTTGAGCATCTGGCTCCATAAAAACCATGCAATCGAACATTTGTAGATTCAGCAACTGAATCAAAGCTTTTCACCAGAGGGTCTGAGATCTCTTATTACAAGCTCTGCCACACACTATTAGTGCAAGACCATAAAGCAAGGTTACCTTTGCCAGCCTGCCTCCCACCTTGCCAATGTTTCCCTGATTATCGGAAATGCGCCTTTAAATAGCTAGGTAATAGGTGAACAGAAATAGGGGTTGAAAGAGCATTCCTTGCCCCTACATGCCAGCATGCACAAGATGCATGGAGTACAATAATCCTTCAAGGTAAATTTATACTGCCATCCAAAAAAGGTCTGTTAACTATTAAATGCTCCCAAGGTGATGAGATCCAAGAATAGGAGTAAAAATTTATAGGGCTACAGAGAAAAAGAGAACTTCCATAGTAACTAGATCCCCTTCGGCACATATATCAAACTCAAGTCATGCAGGCCAAATCCATGCTGCCATGTCATTTTATGTGACTCTCCAGATGCTGGACTACAGCCTCCATATTTCTCATCATTAGGCATGACTAGAGCTGATGGCAGCTGTAATATAGGAACACTTGGAAGGCAGCAGTTTGTTCTGTTTAGTCAAAATAGTGAGGTCTGAATTTAGATACAAGGCTTGCTTATGTGGTTTTTATTCTTATTATGTTATTTTGCTTATGTATTTTGTTGTATTTCACGTTTGCAATATTGAGTGCTTTTGTGAGCCACCCTGAGTTCCTTCAGGGAGATGGTGGCAGGATAGGTAAAGGTAAAGGTAAAGGTTTTCCCCTGACATTAAGTCCAGTCGTGTCCGACTCTGGGGGGTGGTGCTCATCTCCATTTCTAAGCCGAAGAATCGGCATTGTCCGTAGACACCTCCAAGGTCATGTGGCCGGCATGACTGCATGGAGCGCTGTAACTTTCCCACCGGAGTGGTACCTATTGATCTACTCACATTTCAATGTTTTTTAACTGCTAGATTGGCAGAAGCTGGGGCTGACAGCAGAAGCTCACACCACTCCCTGGATTTGAACCTGCGACCTTTCAGTCAACAAGCTCAGCATCTCAGTGGTTTAAAGTATTATTATCACTATGCCTGAGTTTAAAATGCTCTTTAATCTTTCCCCAACAACAAAACCACGAAGTTTATTGGGTTGCAATGCCCATTATACTCAGCCCGCATGGCAAACAATCAAAAGTGATAGGAGTTGTAATTCAATAACTCCTGGGGACCCAAACTGGATTTTAAAAAAACTAAATATCACTGACCACTGTGTAAAAAAATATAGTTGGCCCTCGGTATCCACAGATTCTTTGTCCATTGATTCAACAGCCCTTTGAAGACAACCATAAGGTTGATGTGGCCCTCAATGAAAATGGGTTTGACAACCATGCCCATCAGTGTCACATGCAAAAGAGCACACAGCCAAATTTCTTTGCATTGCCACCAACATGTTCATCAGAGGATGTGTCCTATGAGATATTGTTGGGTGACTTGTACATTTTTGAAAAACCTTGGGGGAAAAGCTCCATTCATAAAACAGAGGAGAAAGGTACTTCTAGTTAAAAGAAGCAAACAAAGAGATAAAAACTAAGTTTGAAAATAATAACTTAATGCATATTTACTCTGTGTGTGCAGTGTCTGCCTTTACATTAAGGTGGTCCTAAAGTGACTTTATCATGGGATTTTCTTGCTGTGTGCCTTCAGTAAGTTTCTGTAATATGATGACTCTGATATGTATCCATCATGGAGTATTCTTGGCAATATTTGTTCAGAGGAGGTTTTCCTTTGTATTCCTCTGAAGATGAGAATGTTTGACTTGCCCAAAGTCACCTAGTGAGTGCCCATGGCAACACAGAAATTTGAACCCTGTTTCCAGAATCACAGTTGCAAGTGGAAACCAATACACCACACTGGCTCTCAAATAGTAAGGCTACTTACTAAGTAATCAAAATGGTTGAGACTGAGCCTGGAAATTTTTAAAAACAAATCTGTTGAGAGAATATCAGTGCAACCTGCTTAAAATACATCAGTATTTGAGCAGACCAAATATACAACTTTTGTTGAAAATATATACGTGTGTGTTATCTTCTTCGGCACGTAGCCATGAACAAGGGTTTGAACTGAAGAAATCACTTAAAATCCAATTATAAAAAAATGCTGGTGCTAACAAGTCAGGGCATGCACATCATCATCATTTATTGGTTATCCACCTCTCTTATAGCTTGAGACAGGGCACAACAGAGTTAAAATACATAATTGTCCAATAAAATGCATTTATTAAAATATATTTCCATAAAATGCATGGAACAAAGATTTAAATTCAGTAGATGCACTATTGTACATAAGGAACAAAAAGTATGCTTCGTGAATGTATTTACTTGTGACACTATGGTACTCCGAAACCAAATGAGAGGGAGGCCTTTAGTTAGAGAAGACACATCAAGAAAGAAAAAATGTGCTTCAAAATTCCATTGGTTAAAGAGGGTTATCCGTTCTTTTAAGAAAACTAGAAATTTGGACAGTTTTGTGGCAGCACTGACCACTTACAGCATAACCACTTTGGATGCATTGTATGGCTGCAGCAGGGACTACAAAATGGGCAGAAGGAGGAGATATTTAGGGAAAAGTATACACATTAAGAAACACCTTGATCGTTGTGAATGTGTATGTGTGTTGAGGTTTAGATTTAATTGGAGTTGAATTAAGGGCCTTTCCAGACACTCATATAACACAGAATATCAAGGCAGAAAATTTCACAATATCTGCTTTGAACTGGGTTATCTGAGTCTACACTGCCATATATTCAAGTTCAAAGCATAAAATGAGGAAATTTATTCAGTTGTGTGGAAGGGGCCTTAGGATTTTGAACTTATACCAGCACAGGGACAGTTCAATGTTTTTCCTTCTCAGGAATCAAAGGATTATTAACAGTAAGAATAAGTTGAGCACCTCTTATGCAGAATCCCAAAAGCCAGAATCCTCCACATGGGTGGCTAAGATCGTGATACCTTTGCTTCATGTACAAAATCATTACAAATATTGTATAACATTACCTTCAGGCTATGTGTAGAAGCTTCTTGGGTCCCATCTCAAAGATATCTCATTAGATATCTCATTGGGGCATTGCAATGAGGCAAAATGGTGTCCTCAGATGGTTTTTAAGCAACTTTTAATGAGAATCTAAGTGATTTTAATGTTTGTTTATATTTATGATTTTATGTCCCGGCATTGAATGTTTGCCGTATATATGTTTTGCTCCGTCCTGAGTCCCCTGCGGGGTGAGAAGGGTGGAATATAAATGTTTTAAATAATTAATTAATAAATACAAATTCATGTATTCCAAAATCTGGAGGGGGGGGGAGGGACAAAACCCAAAACACTTCTGGTCCCAGGCCTTTCAAATAAGGGATACCCAACCTGTAGAATATTATATAAAGGTTCTATGAGGGAATCTTCTAGCTCAGTGGTTCTCAACCTGTGGGTCCCCAGGTGTTTGGGCCTACAACTTCCAGAAATCCCAGCCAGTTTACCAGTTGTTAGGATTTCTGGGAGTTGAAGGCCAAAACATCTGGGGACCCACAGGTTGAGAACCACTATTCTAGCTGCTTATGAGAAGTTCTTTGTCCCATTGCTGTCTGTCATAGTGTTGTGAAGGTGGAAGGGAGTGGAAGGGCCACCTTGTCCAGTCCTCTGCCGTGAATGGAAATACAATGAAGCCGCTTCTGAGAGACAGCTATCCAGTCTTTGTTTAAAGCCCTCCAAAGGAGAATCCACCGCTTTCTCAATGTTGACCAGCTCTTAACACTCAACAAGTCCCTCCCATTGTTAGGTGGGGATCTCATCTTGAAATCTGAAGCCCAGTTGAAAGAGCAAGGCAAATATTATTCACATGTCCTGGCATTGCCTGATTGTGGTGGCTTCTTGGAAGAACGTTGTAGATTTTATTAGGGTAGTTTTTCTTAATGGATGATGACTTCACATTTAAGGAAACCGTTTTAGGAGAGTTATCTGAAAAGCAGCCAGAGAGGCTTCAGCTGGAAGGCAAATGCTCTCCAGCAGGTATGAAAAGAAAGGAATACATAAATGCTCCAGAAGAATATATGTAGCTTTTTCAGGGTGCTGAGCTGGCAGCAAATGAATTAAAAGAAATAGGATACAGGAACTGCAGGGAAATAGTCTGCACTGAAAGATTACTTTATGGTTTTAAGAAAAATGATAAGTAAAAATGCAGCAGGTTCTTTGAGTTCCTTTGAACTAACTCTGAGATTACAATGGGCCCTTGGTATCCATGGGAGTTTGGTTCCAGGACCCATCATGGATACCAAAAGTTGTGGATCCTCAACAGCTTAGTAAAATAGTGTCTCTTGTATAAAATTGCCAAAATCAAGCTCTATTTTGAGGGGGTTGATTTGTGTGTGTGTGTGATATTTTCAAGCTATGGATGGTTAAACCTATGGATGTACAATACATGGATATGGAGGGCCAACACTATAGCCATCTGTTTCATTATAGCCCCCCCCCCCTCTGGCCCTACTCCATAATGAATCAGAAGTTAGAAATGTTTCACTTCCCCCAATTACCATACAATCAAAACCTACTAAATATGAAGGACCAAGACTCTTAGCTACTGTGGATTTGACAAAAGACCATGCCGTTAAATTTGTAAAGAAAATTATTTATATTTTTTACACTGAACATGGATATCTCTTTCTAGTCATCAGCAGCTGGCTGGTTTTCCACTGATTCATAACTGTTAGGCTGCTCTGATAAGATATTTATCATACACATTACCATATATTCATTCAAGAGTTTGTTTGTTTTTTAAAACAGCTTAGAAGTGTTAGGTTTTCAGCCCTTGCTCTGTCTGCCAGGCCTCATTATATTTGTATTCTGTTAATGTTTTAAACCTCACTAAATTTGCTGCTGATGTTCTTTTACATTATGTTTTATTATGATTTCTACTGGATGGTTTCAAGATTCATTTTGCAAATCAGCCAAATAGTTTTAGCTACTGGGCGGAATTGAATAAATGAATATATAAAGCAATGTCAATGGAGAGTGTACATGTCCTTAAGGCTAAACACACAAGTCTCTATAGTTGTCTCAGATTGAGACAATGCCAGGCCACAGATGGATTTTTCTTCTGCATTGCAGCACAAAGCATCACTGAAGTTCTTTCCATTGACTCTAATGGCCTTTATATAGATAACAAACCTTCATTATCTCTCTATTTTTGGCTTAGCAGTGCTATTCCTACGATGTTTGCACAGGTGACAAGACCATCTTTCAATATGGAATGTGTCACTTGTGAAAACTGTTGTTGAAAGACAGAAGCTTAGAACTTAATCCAGTTTTTGGTCCCAATTACAGTAAACCCAACGAAGGAATGGGACTTGTTAAGCCAAAGCTTAAGTAAATCCTACTAATTCAATGGGTGTACTCTAGTTGCAAATAACAATTGGGTTTTGATTTTGGAGATAAAGATTTCTAAATCCAATAAGTATTCAAGTCAACAGCAAAGTAGGAAGAATTTCTGTACAAAAATTAGCCTTGCGATGACCCTAGAATCTGTGCTGTACGAGCCTCAATGGCCACGAGAGGAAACAACCCATCCCTTGCTCTTTCTATTTACCCTCCTCTCCCCACAACTGTATTGAATGGAAGGCCCACAATCCTGCTCAGAAGTCTGTGGAGGGTGTAGATCAGTCTTCTGCATCCTTGCAGCCGCACTGGCTATACAACAAGGGGAGTTGTATTCCAAGAGTAGGAAAGGGACAGATTATGGAAATCTATTAGATCAGAAATTCAAAAAATTCCTTTTTCTGGCCCTCACAGCTAGTGATTAGATGTAGATACACTGTAGAATGAAAGAAGTTTGACACCATTTTAACTTCCATGGCTCAGTGCTTTGGGTTCTTGGGAAGTGTAGCTTTAAAGGTCTTTAACTACAGCACCCATAACTCCATAGTATTGAGCCATGGTAGTTAAAGTGCTGTCAAACTGAATTCATTCTACAATGTAGATGCAGCCTAGGATGACTGTAGAGACTCTGATGGTTGCGATTTTAACATCTAAGTTGTGGATTAGAGAAAAGCCTAGATGGGATTGACCATGGCTCCTTCATCTTCTGCTTCACTGCATTTTTATGGCCACTCATTGGGAAGAAAGTCCCAATGAACTCAAGAGGACTTTCCCTGGGAAGTCTACACAGACTTACATCTAGACAGGTACAGATCTCTCCACAGCAGCCTGGCAACCCTCTGCCCATAGAACAGACAGAATCATAGAATCATAGAGTTGGAAGAGACTTCATGGGCCCTCCAGTCCAACCCCCTGCCAAGAAGCAGGAAAATAGCATTCAAAGCACCCCCGACAGATGGCTATCCAGCCTCTGTTTAAAAGCTTCCAAAGAAGGAGCCTCCACCACACTCCGGGGCATAGAGTTCCACTGCTGAACAGCTCTCACAATCAGGTAGTTCTTCCTAATGTTCAGATGGAATCTCCCTTCTTGTAGTTTGAAGCCAATATTCCGCGTCCTAGTCTCCAGGGCAGCAGAAATAAGTTCATTCCCTCCTCCCTGTGACTTCCTCTCACATATTTATACATGGCTATCATGTCTCCTCTCAGCCTTCGCTTCTTCAGGCTAAACATGCCAAGCTCTTTAAGCCACTTCTCATAGGGCTTGTTCTCCAGACCCTTGATCATTTTAGTCGCCCTCCTCTGGACACATTTCAGCTTGTCAATATCTCTCTTGAATTGTGGTGCCCAGAATGGGACACAATATTCTAGGTGTGGTCTAACCAAGGCAGAGTAGAGGGGTAGCACGACTTCCCTGGATCTAGATATTATACTTCTATTGATGCAGGCCAAACATGGAAAGAAACAGGATAGGTCAGCCAGTCAAAGCATGCAATCTGCAAGAGACATCAACCTATCCAATGTGGCCACAGATAGTGAACACCATGAATAAGGTCCTGCTCTTCACTTGCCTGACTTGTACTCTAAAGTCCAGGCTCACGTACTCTGCTGCAGAACAAAGCATCTTGACAAGCTGGCAATCATCCTTCCCTTTTAGGATTGCAATAATTACGGATTGTCTTTCCCATAGATCACTAACCATTACATTATTACTGATCATTATAGTACATTGCATTATCAATACATACGTTTACATAGTGCTTACACAAGCAAAACCTTGCTCCACAGAATTTATGGTCAGAACTGTAAGAGAAGGGGGAAGGCAAACAGAAGAAAAACTCTAAGGAACCGATATTCCTAATAGGCAGACAGCTTCTTGCGGTGCAGCCTTTCCAATCTGAAAATGGTGTAGCAAGGAGCAGGACGTCCAAAGGACAGAACTGCCTTTCCCCTTTTTTGATAGAGCAGTCCTTTCTCATCCACACAGAATAGCTTCAGGGGGCTCCAAGTGTGCCCCATGGACAACCAAAGTAAGACACAATTTGGACAGAGGAAGTACAATGTATTCAACCCCAACAGATAAACAGTTTTGCTTTTAGTTTATTGGTGTATCAAGCCAAGGGCTAATCTAATCCATCCAAGGTTCTCTTTCATTACTCTGTGATATGCATCCCTTTTTTGAAAATCCTGGCCTTCTTTTTCATCAACTATGTCTGCCACAGGCAGGTTTCTATTTGTGTTTGATTGATTCTTCTCAACATGGCACCTCACCCATAGTCAACATACAGATTTTGAAGGTTTTTCTTATGGAAAATATTTGTAAAGCGTTATGTACATAAGCCTCCAACTCCAGAGGTGACAATGGACTGCAATGGATTTTCTTTACTATTTTCATTACTATTGCAGTATGATCACCATGGTCACCACACATATATGCATGGTTTTACTAACCTACATCCAAGGTGAGGGTGAAATTGTTTCCCTAGGAATTTGCTATTCTACGATATACTTCCTCCAGAGGACCTAAAGATTCATACAGAGGGACCAGAAGAAAGGTAATTCAATGGCTTTCATCCGTGTCTGCAGTTTCATGTATAATAATAATCATCATCAATATCATCTTTATTTATACCTCGCCATTATCTCCTCAATGGGGACTCGGAGTGGCTTACATGGGGCCGGACAACATATTGCAGCAAAATAAAACCAAAACATAAACAACAAGCAACATCATCAAAATTACATAAAAACAACATATGAATACAGTAACAAAATAACATTACAATAAACACAATCGCAGTAACAGTGGGCGGGCCACATATACAGGATAAAATGTTAAAAAAAACTCTAATGAGATAAAAAAATAGGAGCAAGTTATTTGCAGGAAGTTCATAAAGACACACAGGGCTGTGAAACTAAACTTCTCATTTGGGGAGCGTGTACTCCAGTGACAGAAGCGTTGAGGGGAGCAATAGTGTCATATATATAAGCATTAAGTTGTTGCACACAGTAAATCCTGTTCATAATGGTCAAGCTTCTAGATGCCCCCCACAAGGGAACACAGCAATGCAAGCTTCAGTATTGGAGGACCATGTACATCAGTTGCCTCAGGCTCAACTCATTAATCCTTTTTACTGAGTGTAAGGCTCATTTAAGAATTCAGCTCACTTTCAATAAAATTAAAATACTTCTATTTGGAAAAATTGCAGCGAGAGGCTGAGAAGCAACATGGAAAGTTTTACAATGGGATCATCATGGTCTGATTCAAACCTGAAGACGATGATGCATTCAGTTTTATGATCTCCTCCAGAAAAAGCAGCATTGCCTGTGGAACTGCTAGACAGATTTACAGTCTGAATGCATTCAAGAGAGAATACAGATTAGCTGGCAAAGTTCTGAGCAAACGATCTTGCAAATCAAGGTTGAGGTCAGTGAAAGAAAAACTCTTGCAGTGTCACCTTGAAGTTATGTAAAGATAATTTCTGCGTCCGAAGCTGCTGGTAGCTTTCCAAGACTATTCTGCTCATGAACTTTATAACCAGGGTCACCAGTTTTTCACATTTTAGTTTGTAGGCTTCCAACTGAAGGCGTACATTAAAAGCCATTTTACTATAAACAACAAGACATTTCCTTAGGGTTTTTTTTCGTGTCAGGGGCGTCTTGAGAAACTGCAAATTGCTTCTTGTGTGAAAGAATTGGCTGTCTGCAAGAACATTGCCCAAGGGATGTCTGGATGTTCTGATGTTTTACCATCCTTGTGGGAGGCTTCTCTCATGTCCCAGCATGGGGGGCCAGAGGATTTAACCCATTGCACTACCAGGATTTAACCCATTGCACTACTAGGGCTCCTATTCCCTTAGATAAGGAATGTAAGCAAAGAGAACAGCCCCCCCCCCCCCAAATGCAAAGAGATCACCCAAAGTTGGCATTTTTGAAGAGCCTTTAGAATAAGAGCCGGAGCTGGAGAATTTTCTCCAGTGACTCTGACCAAACAGCCAGTCTTACTAAGATTTCATAGGATGCAACCATGGCAATTAGAATGGAATCATAGCACTATGATTACTGTAGTAACCTACGGATGTGAGAGCTGGACCATAGGGAAGGCTGAGCGAAGGAAGATAGATGCTTTTGAACTGTGGTGTTGAAGGAAAGTTCTGAGAGTGACTCAGACTGTGAGAAGATCCAACCAGTCCATCCTCCAGGAAATAAAGCCCGACTGCTCATTGGAGGGAAGGATACTAGAGACAAAGTTGAAATACTTTGGCCACATCATGAGGAGACAACAAAGCCTAGAGAAGACAATTATGCTGGGGAAAGTGGAAGGCAAAAGGAAGAGGGGCCGACCAAGGGCAAGATGGATGGATGGCATCCTTGAAGTGACTGGACTGACCTTGAAGGAGCTGGGAGTGGTGATGGCCGACAGGGAGCTCTGGCCTGGGCTGGTCCATGAGGTCACGAAGAGTCGGAGACGACTGAACGAATGAACAACAACAACATAGCACTATAATTAAGCAGTAGTTTTCATGAGTACATGAGATTAAAGAAGGGCCAAGAAGCCAAGAGCCCACGAGATCTTTAAGAACTGCTACTTCTTCATCCGTTAGTATTGATTAATTTAATGGGAACCAGAATCCAACAGTATCAGGAAGGTCGCCAGTTTCCTAAACATGGACTATAGAGGAGAGGACAAAGATCACATGCCTGTGGATGTTATCTTATGCGCTGCTCAAGAACCCAACTCACCATTTCAAAACTAGACTTTGAAGAATCCTTCCATAGTAACTTAGGCAGCGTATGAGCTGCTGAAAAGCCAAACAGCCAGAAGGATAGCAATTGCATCACCACTAACAGGTGATTGGAGAGACAGTGTCATATTGTGATATGAAAGGATACATTGCCTAGAGCAGTGGTTCTCAACCTGTGGGTCCCCAATGTTTTTTCCTTGAACACCCAGAAATCCCAGCCAGTTTATCAGCATGGGAGCTGATACCAGTATTCCCCCGGCAGTAAGAAGCCAGACCTTGAAACTGCCAGGCCATTAAATGCTAATCAAGGTGGCCAATTGAAACATTCACACCTACCTCGAACAGACAAGAGTTCTTTCTCCCACCCTGGACATTACACAGATATATAAACCCCATTTTCCTTTTTTCTAACAGGCCTCACAGCCTCTGAGGATGCCTGCCATAGATGAAGGCAAAGCGTCAGGAGAGAATATTTCTGGAACATGGCCATACAGCCTGGAAAACTCACAACAACCCAGTTCATCAGCTGTTGGGACTTGAAGGCCAAAACATCTGGGGACTCACAGTTTGAGAAGCACTGCCCTAGAGAGTACATTTGATATGAAGAGTCATACGGTTTGTCCTTCTTTAGCTGACAGCAAAACACAATGGAGAGATACTCTACTTCACATATTGGCGCAACCTCTTCAATGAGCCGCATATAAAGAAACCACAAGCAATGCTTCCTTTAAAGAACTGGGTCAATTCCACTCACCATTCTCAACCTACAAAACACATCTGCACCACTTCTGAATTAAATCACCCATTGGTTTTCAACTGACACATCTTCTCATATATAAGATATATATTGCTATCTCTTTTTTCATATGCTTTGCGTGAAATAGACATTAGCCTAAGCTCTAACATTTGTAGCTGATGTCAAGTAATGGAACAAAATCTCAAATACGAAGATTGACTGCAAAGACACACATTTTCAGCAACAGATATTTTAGCTGAAATGTGTCTAGCTTCACAGAGGATCAATCAAATGCAGTTGTCACAAAACACTGTCTCTTGTAAGTGGGAAATTACAGCTGACTACCCATGGAAAATTACATTTATACTAAACTAGTAACAGGTTTGGCACCTGATAGCATTCTTTGCGACTTAATCCAATCTCATGCATATTTGGAATTTTATAGTATGAAGATCTGGTGTCTGCTTTCCCCCCTTTCCCTTGCCCCATATGGACTCCATTAGTACCATGTCTTTTTTTACTTATAAGGCTGAGGGTAAGGCATCTACTCTATCAGGCTTGAAATAAATTTAAAAATAGGCTCTTGTGGGTTTTTTCAGGCTATAGGGCCATGTTCTAGAGGCATTTCTCCTGACGTTTCGCCTGCATCTAGAACATGGCCCTATAGCCCAAAAAAACCCACAAGAACCTAGTGATTCCAGCCATGAAAGCCTTCGACAATACATTAAATTTAAAAATAAGTAATATGTGTATCCTAATGTCAAAAGCCATTGTCAGGTCACTAGTGAGCAGTAAGAACTGTAACCCATTAACCAAACAAATGGCCGTACACACAATAAAGGAATTACAATATGTAACAATTTGAATTTTTTTCTGTTCCTAGTTTGAAAGTGTTATTTTCTGTTTCATTGTGCAGTCCTTACTTTGAAAGCAGTTGTTATACTCTAGGAACTTCATTTTTGTGGCTGCCACAAACTATGTTGAATTGGCTGAGACTCTATGAGATATTCAATGAAAAACTATAGCAAAATGTGCTGCAGGATGTCCTGCCAAAACAAAGTTTTTGCAGCTTAATTATTTTTTCCATGTTTTATAGTAGAATGAATTGAAAAATGTTATTTACAACCCAGGAACAAAAATCATGTTACAACTCCAGTTGTGGTTGGACTGAAACTCCAACCATCTTCAGGCAGCACAGCCAGTAGTGAGGAATGCTAGGAGTTGTAATTCAACAGCATCCGAAAGGCAGGATGTTATACTAGTTTGAACATTGGACTACAATGCCAGAGATCAGGCCTGTCATTGAGCATCGAGAAAACCAAAGTTCTCTTCCAGCAGTCACCAGCCAATCTCTTTCCAGTACCAGAAATACAACTTAATGGTGTAACATTAGAAAATGTTGACAATTTCCGCTACCTTGGCAGCCACCTCTCCACAAAAGTCAACATTGACACTGAAATACAACACCGCCTGAGTTCTGTAAGTGCAGCATTTTTCTGAATGAAGCACAGTGTTCGAGACCACCAGCATTGAAGCAATGGACCTCCGCCATCAACTCCGCTGGACCAGCCACATTGTCCTGATACCCGACCACCATCTCCAAAGCAGTTGCTCTATTCCGAACTCAATAATGGAAAACGGAATGTTGGTGGGCAGGAAAAGAGATTTAAAGATGGGCTCAAAGCCAACCTTAAAAACTCTGGCGTAGACACTGAGAACTGGGAAGCCCTGGCCCTTGAGCGCTACAGCTGGAGGTCATCTGTGACCAGCAGTGCTGTAGAATTTGAAGAGGTACGAATAGAGGGTGAAAGAGAGAAACATGCCAAGAGGAAGGCACATCAAGCCAACCTCAACCAGGACCGCCTTCCACCTGGAAACCGATGTCCTCATGCAGATCAAGAATAGGGCTCCACAGTCACCTACATACCCACCTCCAGTATTCCGATCTTGGAAGACAATCCTACTCAGACAACAAGGGATCACCTAAGTAAGTAAAGTAAAGTAAGTACAATGCCAGAGATCAGGGTCTGAATCCTCACTCAACCATGAAGTCTTCTGAGTGACCTCAGGCAAGTCATCTTCTCTGACCCTCAGAGAAAGGGAAAGGCAAACCCCTGATGAACAAATTTTGCCACCTTAAGGAAGCCACAAGCTGCAAACTATTTAAAGACATGCAACAACATGGTCCCCACCTTTGTTTTACATGAACAGAAATGTATGCACAGCTTGATTTACACCATCCTGTCAAACATTTAAGGTAACAATAATCAAGAATATCTTCATATAAGCGAAGTGTTAGAAGTTTCCTTCTCACATCAGATATTATTCTTCCTGCCTTCACACAACAGCATTCCAAGTCAGAGCAGCAACCCTTAAGACATTTCACACTTTTGTGGTTCTTTATTCGAGTCACACAACATGGCGCAGAACATCAGAAGTGCTTCTGGGCATCTTTCAGAACCTTGGCAAAGCCACTTACGTGGAAACAGCTCTGCCATGTTTTTTTTATAGCCATCATGAAGCAAACTGCATTAACGGAGGACTCCACACACAGCCTCCACAATTATTTCATTTTCAAGTGCTGCTTCAACACACATAAGCTTACACCAGATTTTTCATTGCCAGTCCAATCTGCTCTAAAACATGTAAAATTCATCCTAGGTGGCATTCCTCCAAGCTTCCATTAGATAGTTAGCACCACTTTCTCTGGGCAAAATGTCAAAGAAAAACAATTACCAAAGAATGCTTTTTAATGCACCAAATCCAAGTGCTCCCTCGCTGCCCACTGTTCCCTTTCTTATCCTTGCAGTTGCCCCTGTGCACTTGTAGGTTCCTCCCTGTGACATATAAGTATTCTCAGAGATTCAAGGGTTGAACAGTTACACATATACACAAGAGATTTCAAAAAAGGATTTTGCTGGTTATCTTGATTAAGTTAATAAGAGCAATGAGATGGGAACCCATTCACAACAGGAACACAGAGTATACACTCAATACATGAGCATTGGGATCTCCAGGTGAAGAGCATTGGAAAGGAAATATGAAATGGCAGGTTTCAAACGAGACAGTAAACCCAGTCAAGAGGACATGGTTAGGGATACTACAGAGTCCATGGTTGTAATCTAACCTATATCTCATTGAAAACAAAGCCCAGGCTATCACTGATTTTAATGGCTCTAGACTGCATCCCAGGCCTTTTTAGGATTGACCCTAACTGTAGATTCTTTCCAATGTTAGAACAAGAATCACATTTTTGCTGTGATCCCACTGATCAGCATTCTCCAATTCAACTCAGCCTACACAAATATATTCGCTGTGGCATCAAATGCAAACAGTACTAAATACCTCTCCCAACAATTATATGGGCGAAACTCAAAATCTCACATGAAATTATGCTCAAACTCACCAGAGGCAAATCACAAAGCATGCACATGAGAAAAATGTGTCAGCTGCAGGAGAAGAATGCTTACCACAAAATCTCACAATTCTTGCAAAGGAAATAAAACTTTCCAGAATGAACTGGTAATTAAGATCCCCAATGTTGAATGAAGGTGTATATTGAGTCATTACTAAAGCCCATCATGTGTAGGTTTCTGTGTAAATATTTAATCGTCCATGCTCAGCATTTTAGGGATTTCTTGAACTTTGAAAAATGCCAGCCTAAATTCATTTGCTGTTTCCAATATGAACAAAGTCATTAAATTAATGAAACTAACATGAGTGTTGACTTATGAAGTTCCCATTGATTCAGTGAGTCACTGGCCCTTTAAACATACCAGTCAAGCTTCTAGGTATCTCGCGTACATGGGGAAATTGCTTGCAATCTTTTAAAATGTGAAGTGAACAGGATGAAGTATTTTTCCTATTCTGATTCAGGCTTTGTTCCCATTCTATGATATAATTAAGATGGCCTTAAATTGGAAAGATTAAAGAACAGAATTTACCATTCAGATGATAATTGGAACATTTTCCGATAGCTTTGAATGTTGCCTCTTTTTTCCTCCATAATATAACAATTTAAACAGCCATTTGGAAACAGAAAGCCTAGTTGTTGTTGTTTTTTAATTCAAGGGAATCTTTGCAACACATAAAAATGAAACACAAATCAATGGAAGTAGAAAAATAATAGCTGAGACAAAGCCTCTAAAAACAGGCTAAGACCAATTTCACAACAGATTTAAAAGACCTGGAAAATAAAAGTGACGCTGTCTTATATAGTGGGAACTTGGTATCTATTAGGGCAGTGGTTCTCAACCTATGGGTCGCTAGATGTGTTGGCCTTCAACTCCCAGAAATCCTAATAGCTGGTAAACTGGCTGGGATTTCTGGGAGTTGTAGGCCAAAACACCTGAGGACCCACAGGTTGAGAACCACTGCATTAGGTTTTGGTTTCAGGACCCTAAACCCCTGGATACCAAAATCCATTGGAAGCTCAAAACCCATTGTATGCAATGGTGTGGTAAAATGGCATCTCCTACATAAAATGGCAAAATCTAGGTTTCTGGATTATTTCAATATTTTAAACCTGTGGGGTTTTGGATCCATTGATACAAAATATGTGGATATGGGGACTGATTGTACCTAAAAGACAAAGTAGGGTCTGAGTGAATCTTCCCAAGGATGCTATTCCATAGCCAGGGCATCACCATTGAGAAGTGAGGACACCCAGAGACCCTCCAAAGAAGGTTTTAACACAGGAGCAGGCTAGTGAGGCAGACAATGCTTTAAGTGCCTGACCCCCAAGTGTATGGAGCTTTGAAAGCAAGGACCAGCATTTCAAATGCCTGGAAACAGACCGGGGGCACTGCAGTTTTCAAGCACTAGACTCATGAAATGCTAATAGCTGGTTCCAGTAAGCAACTTATCAGCTATTTTGTTAATTATCTGCAGTTTATAGACATTCTTCAGTGAAAACCATACCTGCATTACAGCAGGAAATGAAAATGAAGTGTAAACTCTTTTTAAAAGAAACATAGATTCATTGTCTGTGATGCCAATAGTGAGTGTGCATGTATCTTCCAATATTCTCCCATTGGGAAGAAACTGCAAGGAGTAAATTGGTTCCTCTGCACCCAGCTGCTGATTCTAATGTTAATGGAAATCAGTGAATGACACTCAAAATGGATATTATTGAAATTTGCTAGAAAACATGTGCTAGTCAATGGTGGAGGTACAGCATACTAAAAGGGCCTGCATTAAGAGAAATGTATTAAGAGATTAGGAAAAAATGCATGGTGCTTCTGTCCACCAACGAAAGTAACACAAAAACAAAAATGTAAAAAAAACTGAGAATGTCTCACATCCATGCACTATAGTCTTCTCAGTCAGAGTTTGGACTGTTCTGGTCAGGTTTGCTTTGTCCAAAATTTGTGTGAATCAACACATCGGCCTTAAGTGTTGGAAAAAGTCACCAAGGTCCCATTGGCCCCCAAAATAAAGAGTGAGAGCCAGCGTGGTATAGTTGTTTGAGCACTGGACTACTCTGTGGAGACCAGGGTTTGTATCCCTGCTCAGTCATGAAAACCCACTGGATGGCCTTGTTCAAGTCACAGAGAATGTCAAAGGCAACCTTGCTCTGAAAGCATCTTACCAAGAAAACCCTGCAATAGATTTGTTTCACATTTGCTATAGGGTGAACATGACTTGAAGACACACAACCAAAAAACAAGGGGAGATCAAATAATACCTCCAAGAATAACACTACCCCACCACAATTCGCCTAGAAGATATCTCCTTCTACCAACAGAAAGCGGTCAGCATCTTTTAAAAGGAGAAGGCCAAAAGTAACTTATATAGCAAATGAAAAGCCCATACTTATACCATTCAAAGTAGCTGAAATTCATGACCCAACATCGGGAAGAAGGAGGACCAGAAAATTGGAGACGCCTGTTTGATATGCCATAACACCCTAAGGCACAACAAAATGTACCCAGTATGTGGGGAGTGGGGTGGGGGTGTAGTTTTAGACAGTTGCAATCTGAGTAAAAAAAAATCAAATCACATCATATACATGGTTATTCCTTCGTTTGGAGAAGATAAAGAGAATAAAATGTGTGGGCTCCTCCTGAGGCTTATGGTCTCAGTTTGTGCTGCTCCACAGACAAACCTAAGACATTACTATTTTACCAAGTATAGTCAGTGTTGACTGGTGATTACTCTTCAGAGTTTGAGACAGGTTTTTTTTAACCAGCCCTACCAGTAGATGCTAGGAATCTTCTACATGCAAAGCACATACTCTTAACAAGGAACAACAGTGTGTGTACATATGTATGCATGCTCATGGGACTATAATGACTCCCCATTGATATTTGCTGCACCAGTATTATCTGCACTACACAGTTACAAAAATGCATCTACATTAGACAATTATAACCATTTAATATCACTTTGCCACAGTTTCATCCTACGGAACTGTGAGATACACAGTCCCCAGGCTATGAACAAGATAGATTCTGTAGGTTTGTTCTTAAGTTGAATTTGTTTGTAAATCAAAACAGGTTATTTTTAAAGTGCAACTGCAGCCTTTCTCTCTCTATATATATAGAGGGGGGGGGGGGAAGATGCTCACACAAAAGCTTTGGATAGCATAGGGAAGGATTAACACCCCTGTATTGTTTGTTTTTCTGCCTGTGCCCCTGTTCAGAAGATTTCAGCTCACTTTCCATCCCTGAGATAATTGGATTTTGGAAAAAAAAAATAGCTTGTAGTGGAAACAAGTATTGATGATAAAGTTTCAGTGGAGACACCTTTTCCCCCATTATAACTCTTCCAGGAGTGAATTACCCCTCCGAGGGGAAGATTTCTCTCACTTCCTATTGACTCGCCTCTGTTCTTAAATATGAGTAATTTGAAAGTCAAATGTTTGTAACTCAGGGACTGGCTGAACTTAGAATTCTCCACCAGATTGCTCTAGTGCAGTGGTTCTCAACCTGTGGTTCCCAGATTGTTTGGTCTTCAGCTCCCAGAAATCCTAACAGTTGGTAAACGGGCTGGGATTTCAGGAAGTTGTAGGCCAAAATACCTAGGGACAAACAGGTTGGCAACCACTGCTCTAGTGCTGTGGCTCAAGGTGTTAAACTAGAGAATTCTAATAATCTCATAAAACTACAAGTCACAGATATTCAAAGGATGGAATGATAGCAATAAAAGTTGTATCAAGAGGCTATAATTGTGCAGTGCAGATACACAAAAAACCCCAAAATATTTGTGATTAAAGACAGTCCACATAAGAAGCATGGAACAGATTCATGGGGGGGGGGGGGACTTCCCAAACTCAGCTTCAAAGAAGAGCCCCTCTATCACTCCAGTGGCCCTCTGGATCTTGCTGGCCTTGCACTCCCAGTTTCCCTTACCAGTGGTTATGCTAGCTAGAACTGCTGGGTGTTGTCATCCAAACACATCTGGAGAGCCACAAATTCCCATCCTTGACTCACACTGTTGGGATTTGAGTGGGAGGTTGATAGCATTATGGTCAAATTTTTACTTGCATGGCTGATAAGGGAAGGGTCAAACTACAAAGCATTGGCACTGGAATCAGAGAGCTATAAACTGTGTGGTGTGAATGGGTCCCTGCTAAAAATATGTGGGGGAAAATTCTCAGTTGACAGAGCTTCCTTGATTTAGAGATGACAAAGAGGAAAAAGCAGGAAAACTGGTCTCCTGGATGAGTTTATAGCAGTATGAACAGAATATGGGATGTGGGGTGAGTTCTGGAAAGAGATTGTCACAACACCCCTACTGCAAACATTTGCAGTGTCTGGGAAAATAAGGGATCAAGGCACTGAATCTTGCCATTGTAAGCACAACAGCTTCTGTCCGACCATCGCCTGTTCTAGTGACTTGCTTGCTTTTGAGCTGCCCTGCTCAAACAGAACAGCTCCCCTTACATTTGACTGCTTGCCAAATGGCATTCACCACTCTGTCTTGCCTTCCTGCAACATTTCGCTACTGAAGGTTAAACGAATTCCGCCCACTGCTCACTCACATGCAGGCAGCACACACTGAACACTCACGCACAATCTGTAAGGCAGAGAGGGATCCAGACAGGAAAACCATGCAAACCATGCTCTCTACGGCCAAGATTTCTTCGCTCCAGGTAGAAGCTTTCAGGCTTTCCGGCAGGCAGGAGCTGTCCCACGATTTCAGGAAAGCAGCGGAGAAGGATAGGTAAGGGTGGAAAGCATGGTAACAAAGAAGCAAACGGGGCTATACAGTATATATTAAGTAGATTAAAAGTAAAACTGCCAGACCAAATGGAACAAGAAAAGTACAATAATAAGGGTACGATAATCCCATTTGTTCAACAGCTCAAGATGCTTATTCTGGGTTTGCAGTGAAGAATCCCATTTTCACAGTGCCCTAACTCTGAGGTTTAAGTAGTGCACGAGAAAGCAATTTTTTTTAGCAGCCAAAACTCTTAAGATATACGAAATCTAAAATATACGATAGACAAAATCTAAGATATACGAAAAGATATACGCGGAACAATGGCTTCAAACTACAAGAAAGGAGATTCCATCTGAACATTAGGAAGAACTTCCTGACTGTGAGAGCTGTTCAGCAGTGGAACTCTCTGCCCTGGAGTTTGGTGGAGGCTCCTTCTTTGGAGGCTTTTAAACAGAGACTGGATGGCCATCTGTTGGGGGTGCTTTGAATGCAATTTTCCTGCTTCTTGGCAGGGGGTTGGACCGGATGGCCCATGAGGTCTCTTCCAACTTTATGATTCTATGATTCTGTGATCTTCCCAATAACCAAACAACTAAGCAATGCTTATGCTATAGAAATACACAACAGCATGACTCTTGCATCTTCAAAGGACATACTCCTGGACGTTTTGAACCCTATTGTAATGAAGTACATCTGAACTAAGAATACTATCCAGTTGCACTAGAAGATTAAAAAATGCCTAGAAAATGTTGGACACGGATAAATGGAACTGAAAGTACCAGCCCTGTGGATACAGGACTTGTACTACATATGATAAGAAATATTGACATATACTGTACGGGTGAATCCAGGTCCTATTTTCTGCTACTTTTGTCCATTTTATGAATGTTAGCATACACCTCCATTTGGTACCAGCTGCTAATCCATTATAAGTGGAAGTCACAATTTAAAGTCCCAAATGCCTTGATATCATGCCATTTGAAGGACCAACTTGCTTTATATAACCCTACATATACGTCACATTCTACCTCTAGATCAGTGGCTCTCAACCTATGAATCTCCAGATGTTTTGGCCTTCCGCTCCCAGAAATCCTAACATCTGGTAAACTGGCTCAGATTTCTGGAAGTTGTAGGCCAAATCACCTGGGGACCATCAGGTTGAGAACCACTGGTCTAGATTCTTTCTTGAGCACTTGCTGCAATGTTGGCTGCTGGCATCTATACAAGTGAAACTGTGAACCCCCACTGGCTTAGTTCCAAGTTGAAAGGAGATGTGATAAACTTATGTTGGGGGTTGTGTTCAGCATCTTGGATGATTCTTTCAGAACTGTCAGGTGTTGAGATAAGCCCCGAAGGGCTTCAATTTCTATGTATTTCAATTGCAATGAGCTTATATGTTTCAGAGTAGCTTCTCAATGTACTTTACATGCTTGCTAACATGGCTATTATATCTTTATAGCTTGCCTTGTTGCTACCTGCAAGCAACAAAGAGATGCTTTGAATAACAAGGACTTTTCCATTTAAAAGATTCTCATGGCAATGAATGGTCATATTATTTTAAAATAAACACTGTTTAAATAAAGTACTAAAGAGTATGGGGGAGAGTGGGCAGAACAGATACAGTCTTCCCTCCACCGATTCAACCATCCACAGCTTGAAAATATTCCGCAAAAATCCAAAAGGAAAATTTTGCCATTTTCCATGACTCTGTTTTACTACCGCATTTTATCTAATGAGACTAGAGCATCCATGGATTTTGGTATCCATGGGTAATTCTGGAACCAAACCCTGTGGATATCAACAGCCTACTATATTAAACCTTCATGCACACACACTATTCAAATTTAAAAGGTTGGAAAAGAGCGTGCCTTTTGCAAGAATATTTCAGTTAATTATGGGGAGGCTTTCCAGAGGAGGCTGGTTTCCAAATGCAGCAGGAACAACACTAAAATATTTAATTTCTCAGGAAGAAATGGTGCATATGAAGGATGCCTCTGTGGATCAAGCCAAGAATATGAATGTTGTTCAGTCAGGGGGCAGTGTTTGTTTGTTTTTCCCCTTTTTAAAAAGTGAAGAACTCTTACCTCTCTAGACTACTACTAAGATTGGGAAACAATTTACAATTTCCAGTTCAGTTGCTGTAGCCAAAAGGCAACAGAAAGGTTGCCAGGAGCCTTTCTGTTATGCTTCGCTCTTTGTGTGTCTGCTTCTTCTGCGGCAATTTCCAACACAGGTGGCTGTTCTGGGAAGTCAACTCCCAGAGAGGCATGATGGGCAATAAGCACTTAGAAATGTGTTTTGCAGCAATTGGAACCAAGATGAAATGGCAATATGAAAGAAGATGAGTTTTGTTTATGGAGCAGCCAAGTATGCCATTTTTCGAGAACAATGGGGGATGGCAAGCAGGAAGGAATGTCTGCAGCGTGATTTATTCCTGTCCAGCAGCAACGGGAAGTTCTTGGCCAGCTAGCAAAAGAAGCTCTGGATGCCAAATGTGAAACAGCTTCATGGCTAATGGAGTTCTGCTAGATTAGCCACAGCCATATTGCCCAGAACATCAAGGTTTTAAGCCGCTGCAATGATATTACCATTGTCCAGTAACACCAACTGAAGACTAGAGAGGGTTTCCAATACCCAGTGTTAGAATTGCCTTTAACTCAACTAACAAGACCAAGAGAACATTCCTGTTCCTGTTTATTCAGTGTTAAGTCCTACTATGTCCAGTACAAGTTATTGCCAAGGAAATGAGTCCAGAATTGCAGCTTAAGAAATACAAAGCAAACGACTGTGAAACACAATTATGACTTGTCCAATAGCGAAACTGACATTTGGGGGAAGAGGTAAGGGAGTCAGAAAGTTTTTCTTGAACCTTATTTATATCCCACCTTTTTTTCAATAAGAGACCCAAGGTTGCTAACAAAACACAGCTAAACCAATAGATAATTCAAAGGTTTACAAGCAATTTGATAAACAGTGTTTTTGTTTTTGTTCTTTTTGTAGTGTCAGGAGCAACTTGAGAAACTGCAAGTCACTTCTGGTGTGAGAGAATTGGCCATCTGTAAGGGGACGATCAGATGTGTTACCATCCTGTGGGAGGCTTCATGTCCCCACATAAGAATGTAGAGCTGACAGGCGGGAGCTCACCCCACTCCCCGGATTCGAACCACTGACCTTTCTGTCAGCAGTCCTGCCAGGTCAAGGGTTTAGTCCATTGCACCACCGGGGGCTCTTATTAAAAACATTAATTCAAAATGGGTTAAAGACACATAACAACAACATACCACAGGCCAATTAAAAGACTTTTACGAATGGGCAATTAACCGTCAAAACAGTATTTGCCTACTGGCGGGAAGAAAGCAGTGAGAGGAATAACCAAACCTCCCTTGCAGTAGAGCTTGACAGCTTGGTAACAGCCATCAGAAAGACCTTTTCCCTTCTCCCTCATTTTTACGTAACACGTCTGTGGTGGTGGTACTGAGAGAAATCCCTCCTCCAAAGATCTTAACATTTAGGCAGACTCATATTGGGAGATAAAAGTATTTCAGATAATTTGGACCCATGCCTTCTCTTCTTCCCTTCAAGTTTGTGAGTATGAAGACTAGATGATAGATACTTTATTAAGAGATAGCACATGACTCCATGCAGAGCCTTTTCCCAAAACCTTTCACAATAAAGCATGAAACTCTCTTTGGGGGGTGTGGATGGATGGCAATGATATAGCACTGAGCAAAGCAACTGCCAACTGCCTCTTCTTGCCAAACTATATACAGCATATCTTTATATGTATTTATCCAATCTTTCTCCCAGTACAAGCAACGAACAGAGAAGCTGCCAGCAACACCTATTTAAGAAATGATTATGCAACAGAACTTCCAACCAGATAGGCTAATTTTGCTTCTCCTGTGGAGGGCTCCTCTGCCTTCATTTGCAGTCTTGACCAATCCCCACCAAATGACAACAGCCAAGCTGCTGGATGTGACTTTGTATTCACTCACTCTGGGCTAGCAAAAGCAGGCTTTTCTTCCTACTTCCTCACTCTTTGACATGAAAAGCTCACCAGCACAAAGTCTGAGAAAAAAACCTCTGGCATTAAAATTCACCGTATGATCAAAAGCCCCGGATCAGATCAAGTGTTAATTACATCCACAGTATCACCCATCCCCTCCCCCTACATACAAAACAAGAAGAAACAAAACTTGAATGCTGTTTGAGTATTGCATGATGACCCCAGAGATTAGTGTGATTTATTTATTTATTTATTTACTTACTTACTTATTTACAGTATTTATATTCTGCCTTTCTCACCCTGCAGGGGACTCAGGGTGGATTACAATGTACATACACATGGCAAACATTCAATGCCATAGACACACAACATATATAGACAGACACTCAGAGGCTATTAACTTTCCAGCTTCTGGCCACCAGAGGAGCTATCACTTCCTCATTCTTTGCATACTTGCATACTTCCTGGAGATTTTTTATGGCCTCATAAATCAGTTAATTGTTTCCATGCCCACTTGAGCATGGAAACACATTGGGGTGATCTTGGGAGGTCACTCTCTCAGCCTTAGAAGGATGGCAATGACAAGTCCCCTCTGAAGAAATTTGTCAAGAAAAGACCATAATGGGGCCACCTTACAATGCCATAAGTCAAAAACGACTTGAAGGCAAACAACAAGGATTGCAATCAGGAGAAAAGAGACATTGTAGAAGAAGTGTACTTTGCTTTTCATTGCTCTCTAAGCACTTTCACTAAGCAGGGGCCTTCGGGAGAACTGGAAAAATCTGAAGAGAATAGATGAAGCATCTTTCTGACCAGGAGAAGAAAGAATGAGGGATTCCACGGGAGCTTTAAAAAACCCCAGATAAACCTTTACCTGATGTCATGCTGTACCTCATTCTGTATACTGGATTGCCTTACTGACATGAATTCAGTTCTTAGGAGAGGCCCAGAGGAAATTACACACCATCCTAAGATACCTTGCCAACCTCAGGTACCTTTCAATTCAAATCCAAATCTAAGGACCTATTCACATAAACTTTACAGAAAAAAATAGTCTGTTGTTCCCCATAATGTTCAAGATATAGTTATCTTTCCTGGTTTTGATTGAATATCAAATAGGACACTAATGGGAGTTTTGGGCTATTGTGCCTTGTACGTAAGATGTCCCCCTGACCAAAAAAGAAAAGGTAAGCAGTTATGGTTGCCAGTTTTAAGACAAAAACACTTGGTAAAGTGGAAGATAGAAGACACAGGAATAGGCCACATTCGAGATGGATTGGCTGTGGCAAGGAAAGCACAGCAAGGCCTGAATAAGGCTGTTGAGATCAGGGTTCTCCCTCACAGAATCATATTAAGTCAAAGCCAGCTTGATAGCAAACAACAACAAATGTTACAAGGGGCTCTGCAGGTATTTGTAAGATACAGGCAATTTCCAAAACACATGGAGCAGTGCTTCCTTAAGTCACATAACAGTGCATCTCCTTCAACTCATTCCATGTGGTAGTTTCTTTGGGTTTTTTTAAAGTGCCCACAGCTACACATCGGTGTTGTCAAATTCTGTACCCAGTGATTCCACATTTAGTAAATTGAAAATATGCAGGCAGTTAGCAAACTGGAGTGTACTGTTTTGCTTTTCAAGATGCATCCCGTGCTTGAAATAAGGGGCATGAAAAAAGATCGGGTCATGAAGTCCCACCACATGACTCTATAGCTCAGTGGAAAAGTAGATGTTTCACACTCAGAAAATCTCTTACAAACAGTGCTTGAAAAATATCCTGAGTGATAAGATTGTGGAAGTCCACAGTGCTGCTCTCCTATGGCCTGTCTATATTCCAGAAACAGATGGACAAACTCTTGTTTCTATGCATACCACACAGAGTCTGAGAAACTATCCTCCAAATCTCTAATGTGGAATAAGGCATTCTGAAAGTTGAAATCCAAACTTCTCCAAATCCTAGCATTTTGTGATATGTATGTATGTCATTTTATACCTTTCTCCAAGCACAAGACACAAGGTAGCCTATAACCATTTAAAGCAAAGTACATTTAAAACAAAGTATCCCTTGATATCTGCTGGGGTTTTATAAAAGTACAGGGCATGACATTAGAAGCCCCTTCTGTCATATGAATTAAAGATCAGATGCCAATCTAAATAGAAACATCTTGCTTGCCAGCAGAAAAAGAACACAATCTCCTATGGGAGGGAATTCCACAATCTGGGAACAGTACTTATCCCCACCATGTTTTCATTTGGTGTAGTACACTGACCGCTAAGCAGGCTGTTACAGTAAGTCACCTCCTGTGTCTACACAGTCCCATTACTGCAGGGAATTCTATTTTCAGTTCCCAGAATATCTCCAGCAATTAAACAGAAGGTTGTATTATTTATTGAAACATGAATAGCTAAACAAGACTTTGCTTGCCTCTATATGTACTTTAGATTCTCTGCCACAGAACTCCCATCATCTTAAGCTATGACAACAGGGATTATATGAGTTGCAATTAACATATCTAGAATATAAAAAGGCCATGGAGAGCTGCCGTGGATACTAAGGGACCTTTTGTATTTATAGTGTTATGATTCCATTCTAATTGTCATGACAACAGCCTATGGAGTCTTGGGATTGACAACTGAGGGAGGGGCATTTTCTCTACCAGAGAACTTGCCTTTGGTGCCTCCAACCAAACTGCAAATCTCAAGAGGGATTGGATGCAATCATGACACAGTGGGATCAAGGTTTATCCCTCAATGACACTTGAAGTGGGGTCAAAGTGTTACACCTGGGTAGGATAAACAGGCCAAAGTAGCTGTCAACAAAGAATATGAAGATGTTCCTCAAATTATACTTGAAGAACATATTACTTGAGATGAACTGATCATTGCAGAAATAGGTGATAAATGACAAATGCACAGTGTGAACCATTTCAGAGGTAGTTAGGCTCAAATAAATGCTAGCATGGGCCTAGGCTATTTCAAAGAGCTCTTAAGATCTGCTTCAACTCCAACAGCTGAAATATTGGGGGGGGGGGGGGGGAGAGACCAAGGGCAAAATGCTCTTGATTTTGACTTTTCCCTCCCTACATCATAGGCAATGATTCCAGATTCCAGTCAAAAACTTAAAGTCACACATAAGAAAGCTTCCTTGCACACATGGTGAACTTTCATTCTGATTCCACTGACCATTAAGACCAAAATAGCTGCATGTGGTAAACTAAATGCATGATACACTAGTTGGCCAGAAATAACAAGCTCTTCCTGCCCATAAAACATCTCCCCCCCCCCCCCAATGCAGGTTCTTTCTAAATCTTTTTGGTTTCATGCAAGTTGTAACATTTGGACAGAGCATCCAATACAATGTAGCCATCCCTTTGAAACCATTGAGTCTTATGCAATATTTGTTAGCAATGGAGCAAACTGGTCTTGCTTCCTTCCAACAAAACTAACGCCAATCTATGGGACAATGTACAAAGACAGAGAAAGTAAATGGCTCAGACAGTCCATGGCTAAGGGGAGACTTGAAGTTACTTCAGCTTGGGGAAAGTCTCAGACTTGGCTCCACTTAAAGATGCTAAAACAATACATCAACCAAAAAATCAAATCACTTGCTGGAACATGCTGTACACAGTTGGCCCTCCACATTCACAGATCCTGTACCCATGGACTCAACCATTTGCCACTTGAAAATATTCCAAAATAAAAATTCAAAAAGCAAAACTTGTTTCTGTCATTTTATATAAGTGACACCATTTTATTATGCCATTGTATGTCATGGGACTTGAGCATGGATTTGGTATCCACAATCCTGGAACCAAACAGCAGATCCAGAGGGCCTGCTGTATTTTCATTCTGCCCCATCAGGAGTTGTGCAGAACTTGTCTACTTTGACTCTGGCTCAATCCAAACTAAATTCTCCTCAGACCTATTGTAAGTATGGAACAAGAGTACATGCCAAATGCATTTGTCCTCACAATCTATCATAAACACACATGCACACAGAGAGAAAAATATTCACATTTTTCCATCCAGAAGTTTGCCTACTGTGCATTTAGGAGGCCAGGTTATATATAAACTATTTCATTGTAACTTTCCACACAACCAATTCTCAGAAGCAGAGGCCTAAGGACTTCCTCTTCCTCCAAGCCATTAGGAAAAGAGGGGGCAGGGGAGAAGGGAGAGATTACTTAGCAACTGGCTGGCCTTGTTGCAACAGTCCACAGAAGTGGAGACTTTCTCCTTGTGATGACATTTGCAGAATCTATGTAACTCTTCCTGTTCTGAATTTGATAGACACAAAATACTAGGCCAGGAGGGAGGATACCACACTGTTGCTGTAGTGATTCTCCTCTGTTGTCACATGCTCAAACATCTAAGCAGGCATCACAAAAGCTACAACCTGAAAACCATTTATTGAATGCAAGTTAGCCTGTCCCCATGTTAACATACAGCAGTGCTTAACTGGATCACGTCTTTATTGCTCATGTGGTGGGCTTACCAGACAGTCTAGCAGCACTTCACATAAATTTGTTTCACTCATGCTTCCCACATTTGCGTAAGTAGGCTACTATTATATCTTTTCATACACGCAATAGAGGCTGACACAGCAACTCAATGAGGTCATGACTGAGATAAGATTTGAACCAAGGACTTCCCATCTTACAGCTCATTCATTTTTAATCTACAACCTTCTGCTGGTAAATTTGCTTGCTGTCATTTGAGCAAGACTTTTTGTTGCTGTTGTTATTGTTAAAAGAGACAAATGAAGTGTTGCCCTTCAACAACAGAATGTGAGTGTAGAAACTGGGAGAATACAAAGGGGTTTGCTTGGCTGGAACCTTTCATAAATACAACTCAAGCAATCTCTAGAACTGCTTTCCTAAACTCTGTAGCTAGCCGGCCTTGGGGACAAAGGGAAGGTGAAATGAAAGACAACTCCCCCCCCCCCCACCCTTGGTGTCTCTCACCTTCTCAGTGTATGTCCATGTTTTGCTATGTACCAGTTGGACAAAAGGCAAAGATGTGTTTTGAAAAACTAGAATAAGGTCTGAAATTCTTGGGTGAATTGTGCAGCCTTCCATTCCCAGGAAATAAACCATTTCCAATTTGTTTCCATGCAATTTGTATCTTCTTCTATAAAATCCTTTATTAAAACATGTTTGAAATATGATTACTCTAATTACAGTAGATGGATTCTAAAAATACGCAGGTAGAGAAAGATAAGAAATGGGGTAAAATGAGATCAGCAGATATATAAATTGTGTGCAGATCAGTTATGGCTTCCTATGGCTGCTTCCCTCTCAGGTTGTTCCTCATCCCACCATCACTGAATGGCTTTTGGTTGCAAGCCTTTACCCACAACCCTGGAAGCAAGATGGATCGAACTCAGTGGGACTCACTCAGAGGAACAAACATGTGCTTTAAAAGTGCTGCATGGGAAATTTCTAGTTCACATTTCACTTTGGTCATAATGGGAGGTTTTGTGTCAACTGTCTCCTTCCTCCAGTACATAAAACAGGAGGACAATATCACTGGACAATTTTTAAATGATTGTTTTGTAAACTATTTTGAGAAGAGCATCACTTGTGGGAAATGTTCAAAGAGAAACCAAAAAAGATGTGAAGGAAAGGTTAGTGGAACTACAAAAGCCAACCCTGACTAAAGGATTTATGGCGAGCACATGTGTGCCTGCACTACCAGTGGCAAACTGCTCCTTCAAACTCAGTGTATGCACAGCAGACTGGAGCTGGTACTGCAGAAAACAGCCAGCATCCTCTCTTTACAGTAGAGTAGCATACAGTATCTGCCCCAGGCGTGCTGGCTATGTCAACAGATTATCTCCCATTGAACTGTCTAGACTGTTATTAATATGCAACTGATTCAACGGCAAGGACACTGTTGGAAGCAAACTGGAAGAACTGTTAAGTGGGGAATTATTCGCCTCTCCAAATGAATCAGCTGCTCAAAGGAGAAACATAAAGAGAACCAGATGTGACTCATCAATGAGCATGCCTAACAAGCAACTCCACAGAAAAAGCTCCTCATCCTTTAAGAATGAAGTAGACTTGAACTGTCTGCTTGGCTAAGATGTATTTGCACTTTATTTCTGCACAAAGAAAGCAGGAATTACAAGGACAACTTACTGGGAGATCCTTAAAACACTGAGCAGCTACGCTGTAAATTATTCCCACTTTTAGAGCAATAAGATCCAGATATACAGATATTGATACACACTGTTACACCTAAAAGCATATTGTATAATGATGCTGAGGGTACCTGAATCACTGGAAGATTAAAAAATCCAGAAATCTACCATCTCAGCCAAGACATATCTATAAAATGGGGAGTGGGTGTCAATTTCAACAGCAGCCACATGCTTCTGGACACTTGCATGTCCAGTTCACTGCCCAGGCCAGGGGTTTCTCTCTCGTAGTTTGCCAAATGCAAAAGATTCACGCCTGACTTTGTCATCAAACCCAACTCAGAGCACTACCATAAGCCTTATCCTCTTTCTCTTAACAAGGAGCCCCATTTGCTAGCATGTGCTCTCAGTCTCTCTACCAGCTCCTAGTCCCAGCTGATGCCTTTCTTTCTAATCATTCCCACTTCTCTGTCTTTGTATTGAGGCTAATCACAGATTTCATGCAAGTCCTTCGCTCCTCTCTCTTTCAGCTCCCATCTCTCCTGACAGCATTGTCTCCCTGTTCAGTTTAACCTCATTACCCAATTTCCCGCTTGGGAAGTATTTCTTAACCCCCTCTGGCATCCGAACGTGTGCTCGCTGGCTGTGCAGAAAGAAACAAGCTGGGAGCATCCCCCTGTTTAAGCCCAGATTCGCCATTCAAAGTCAATTTGGTATTTTTCTTCTAAGGAGAAAAAAAACACCAGAGGTGATGCTTAGTTGCATTCCTGGATCCTGCAGCCAAGGACCCTTCCATACGGCTGCATAAAATCCACATTAAATCAAATATATGGCAGTGTGGACTCAGATAATCCAGTTCAAACCAGATATTGTGATGTATCCACCTTGATATTCTGGGTTATATGGCTGTGTAGAAGGGCCCATGTCTTTCCAACAAAACACCTGGCTTGAAATGTTATCCTGATCACCTCGAAAATCAAGAAAAGCCTATCCCACCAGCTGTTAGTTGTCAACAGTGGTTGAAAATAACCCCCTAAACAAACACACAAGAAGAAAGGGTAGGAAGATAGATTGATGTATGATAGAGAGACAGATACTGGTGTACACACATGTACATGTATATATGTGCATATAATGTATGTGTGTGGTATGTATATATGTGTATATTTATTTATTTATTTATTTACTTGCTACATTTATATGCTGCCCTTCTCGCCCCGAAGGGGATTTAGAGTGGCTTACAAGATGTATATATTCATACACTATATTATTAGTGTAGTACAATATCAGTATTATATATTACTATACTGACTCAGAGCAGCTTACAAGGTGTATATATATAATATAAGAATACTGATCATGGAAGACTATCCTACTAGTCCAACGAGGGATCGCCTAAGTAAGTAAAGTATATATACATACAATATTTTATTAGTGTAGTACAATATCAGTATTATATATTACTGTATTGTACTATACCATTATATTGTAATATTATTAGTAATATTACATGTAATATAAAATATTATATATTAAATATTTTATTAATAATATTAGAATTATATTGTATTACATTATAATATTATAAACAATTACTTACTTTACTTAGGCGATCCCTCATTTTCCGAGGATGATTGTCTTCCAATATTCTTGTGGGTCCATATTATAAATAATATATGTATATATAATATACAATAATATATGTATATATAATATACAATATATTCTTGTGGGTCCGTATTATAAATAATATATGTATATATAATATACAATATATTATATTGCATTATATTATATTATTAGCATAGCACAGGAGACAAGGTGTAGAGTTTCCATATAGTACCGAAAATATGTAGAGTTTCCATAAAGTATCAAAAATTGGAAAAATGAGTTACGGATGGCAGCACATTCTTGGCGAGGAGTCGGATATTATGCACAGATCAAAACTATCAAAATGCATCAAATCATTTTGGCACAGGGCTTGGGAAAAGGGCATTTACTAGGGGAAAATGCATATCCTCAGCACGTTTTTCCCCTGATTCCTTACCAAATTGGTTCAGATGGATTTGACACTCTTCTGGAAACAAACCCACATAGACACATATACTGCTTGAAACAAAAATACACATGGTATGGTATGGAAAGGGCTCCAAAGAACTTCCCCAGACTCAGATCTTGCCTAATTTAGGCTTATTCCATAAGGAAGGTGTTTGGAAGCTCTGCTCAAGGGTGACATTTCTGCCTGCTGCTTCTTTTGACAGGAAAAGGAAGAAGGAACTGGAGAGAAAATGGAAAACACACACAAAAAGAAGCAGGGAAGCAACACTGCATTTGAGGGATGGAAGGGATGGAAGGAAGGAAGGGAAAGAAAGGCTTCACCTGCTGCCAGTTCTCTTCCAAGGAAGGCAAAGCGGAGAAGTAGCCGGTGTCGTGGACCAGCTGCAGTTCCTGGAATATACTATAACTCGCCAAGACATCCATGGTGGAGCTGAAGCCACTGCAAAAGACACCCAGCCTTGTCCTTTTAGGGTTGCATCTGCAATTTCCTGGAGGGTTTCTAGTCCTGTTCATGAAAACCAAGAGAAGGGGGAACGGGATCCAGAAAGAGCTCCCAGTCAAGCCAACCTCTCTCTGTCTGTCTTCAGCTTGGCTTTTTTTTCAGATGGATTTGTAGTCACACTTTGGGAGAAAGTGGCAAAAAAAAATCAGGTGTAAACAGGGACCCATCCAGCACCCAATAATGTGGAGTAGAAGCCGTCAATGGTGTGTAGTGGGGAAGTTCTCCACTTGTAGTAAGGAAGCGAATTGCCTGTCTGAAAGAAATGAGGAGGAAGAGGAGGGGGAGATTGCAAACTCACTGACACCAGACTGCCATCTATTTCTGCATTGCTGCTCGCGGCTGAATGCAATCTTGGCGCTTTATTTTGGGGAGGTTGCATTTTTCTCTCAGGCGCGCGCTCCCGAGGCGCGCGCCCATCTTTGATATTTATTTATATTTTTTTGGTTCCTTCTTCCTCGCGCTCCCTCTCCCCCCCTCCCTCTCTCTGTGTCTCGCGCAGCCGTAGGATCCTCTGAGGAAACTGTCCATTAAGGCCGCGCGTGACCATGTAAGGCAAACAAGGGGAGGGAACCGAGGGGGCCGCGCGTGAAGTCACTGCCGACCAATCCCAAGCCGCAGCGGCGGTGAGGGGAGGGGCTTAACACGGAAGAGTTGAGCGGATTGGACCAAAGCCCCGGCCGGCTGCCTCCTTATAAGGCAGTGTAAGGGGAGCTATTTTTAGAGGGCTATATAAACGGGGCAGCTCGGCTTGGGAAAGGGAGACGGGCGCGTGGTACCAAGGAAAAGCAAGCAAGCGAAGGAGGGAGGATGTGCAAAGGGCTCTCTAAGCCCGCTGCATGCAAATTTCCAAAATGATCTTGAAGGCTGGAGAGCGGCTGGAGCGCTTATTCCAAGGGCTCTTTCCAATATACATTCCCCTGAAAGAATGGGAAACAAGCCGCTGGTGTCTCAGTGTTCCTCCCTTGAGGCAAGAGCTTGCGCTCGACCTTGGCTGGCCGAGCAGCCCAGCACTAGGACACGCGCTGCGTCTCGCGCCCGTCAAGAGAGGCGCACCTAGGCGCGCGCCTCTCCCTTGGAAAGGAGCGGGCTTTTCTAGTCAACGAGCGCGTGCACCTCATCCCGCCTCTGCTTGAAAACCTTCCAGAGAAGGAGGCTCCACCACACTCTGAGGCCCCTTCCACACAGCTGTCTAAAATCCACATTATATGGCAGTGTGGGCTCCAGTCCAAAGCAGATCTTGGAGATCATTTATTTCATATCAAAAGCATTGCATCAATTAGTATAAAACTGATAAAAGTAGAATCATAGAGTTGGAAGAGACCTCATGGATAATAATAATAATAATAAACCTTTATTTATACCCCGCTACCATCTCCCGGAGGACTCGGTGCAGCTTACAAGAGGCCAAGCCCAAATACATCAATAAAACAACACAGCAATACAGACAACAAATAAACTCATAAACAAAGCAATAAACAATAACAATAACACCATGACGCATTAAAAACCTATGGCAGGGCCAAATGTAATAATTAAAAATTTAAAAATACTGGCATGACAAGGTGTCATATGACTAGGATAGGTATTTGGAGACAATGGAGCGAGCAGACAATCCTAGATCATTCGTAAAATGCGATTTGGGACATGTGCTTAGGGTTCCTTATTCTGGGAAGGCACACTGGAACAACCACGTTTTCAGGCTCCTCTTAAAGACTGCCAGAGTTGGGGCATGTCTAATGTCCTTGGGGAGCAAGTTCCAGAGTCAAGGGACCAACACCGAGAAGGCCCTATTCCTCGTTCCCACCAATCGTGCTTGCGATGGAGGTAGGATCGTGAGCAGGGCCTCTCCAGATGAACGAAGCGATCATGTGGGTTCGTACACAGAGATGCAGTCATGCAGGTAGGCGGGGCCCGAATCATTTAGGGCTTTGTAGGTAAGCACCAGTACTTTGTAGGTAAGTCATCCAGTCCAACCCCATTCTGCCAAGAAGCAGGAATATTGCATTCAAAGCACCCCTGACAGATGGCCATCTAGCCTCTGTTTAAAAACCTCCAAAGAAGGAGCTTCCACCACACTCCGGTGCAGAGAGTTCCACTGCTGAATGGCTCTCACAGTCAGGAAGTTCTTCCTCAAATAGAAGTTCTTCCTCAAATAGGAGCTAAATATCTTTTGACCAAAAATGGGCAACAGCAAGGGCATTGCCTGTAGCCTCCAACAATTCTTCCTCTGTACATGAGGCAGGGCATAACAGACAGATTATTATTATTATTATTATTATTATTATTATTATTATTGCTGCTACTACTACTACTACTACATACCTTTCTATCCCACCCTTCTCTCCACAAGGGGACTCAGGGCGGCCTTACGTAAGCATCCGATGATGCTATCAACATATACACCAATAAAAGCACAATTAAAACAATAAAATCCATTTCATAGGCAAAATACTCTTTAAAAATCTACATCCAAAATTTGAAAACATGCCATGTTATTTTGCAGTAAAGAAGCAATGAGGAGTCTTTCGTTTACTCCCCCCCCCCCCCCCCCCCCCCCCCCGCCAAACCCAAACTGAGTATACTGGGTTATAATAACAATAAAATTTTATTTCTGATCTGCCCTCTCTCCCTGAAGGGACTCAGGGCGGCTTCCAAATACAAAGGCAAATATTCAAAGTGACAGCTTTGAATGTAACGGATGCAACATTGTTAATTCATAGGCAACTTGAATATAGAATACTTTAGTGTTTTTCATGGTTGCTCAGAAAAAGTTACTCTGTAACTAGATGTGTCATTTTAAACCCCACATGGTGTTAAATAAGATAGTTCTGGGAAAATGTTAATGCTAGGTAAAATGGAAGTCTGTAGGAAAAGAAGAGGGCTCCACCAATATTGACTCTGTCCAGCCTGAACATGTATATGTCCTGTTTTCACACATGCTAGCTAGGGCTGATGGGAGCTGCAATCTGAAAACATCTGAAGGGGCACATGATTTTCACCTTTCATTTAGAGTAGTGTGTACATCTGCTAGTATAAAGACTCATATTTTTCTATATTCCTCTTTGAAACCAATACAGAGGCCAGTATATCTTTACAAAACCAATAGCTTGTTCAGTGTTTTTATTTGTTTTTGGACATCTTCTGAGTGAAGAGTCACCAAAACAGAAAATGAGTCACCAAAACAGAAAACGTTCTATCTATTCTAGAATCTCCATCATGGGAAATGGATGACCACTAGGGCTGTGCACAGATCCATTTTTAAAAACAGGCTCTAGCTGTTTCAGCCAGCTATAATAGCATAGGCTCCACAGCCATTTTTTCCAGCTGCAACAGACCATGTGGCTGCCAAAAACAACTGCTTTCGGTTTCTTTCAGCTACACATGGAGCGCATAGAGGCAGCCACACACCCACACAGGGTTTCCCTGTGAGCCCTGCCTGTTGAGCCAATCAGAACAGAAGAAAGCCGTGACATGTCTTTTAGCCAAGCTGGGCTTCCATTTTTCTGTTACAAAGAGGTTTCTGAAGAGAGACAGATAGGTGATCTAAATTTATTTATTTATTTATTTATTTATTTATTTACAACATTTATATGCCGTCCTTCTCACCCCAGAGCAGCTTACAAGTTATATATACATACAATACATTAAATTATTAGCATAGTACAATATCAGTATTAGATATTACTATATTGTATTACACCATTATATTGTAATATTATTAGTAACTAGTGGTTCCCTGCCACGTGTTGCTGTGGCCCAGTCTGTGTATATGTGTTTTGTGTGTGTATATATATTTGTGTATATGTGTATATATATGTGTTTGTGTGTATATGTGTGGTTTTGCACATGCATTATAATTTTTTTTATATATATATATTGCTTTTCAAGTATCTTCCACTGTGTTTTTCAGTGTTTTTGTGAGTGATGGTCACTTGTTGGCCTGAGGGGATTATTGTGTCTAAATTTGGTGTCAATTTGTCGTAGCCAGGGGGGCTTGGGGGGCTTGATTCCCCCCGAAATTCTCATGGTGGTCTGCGAGAAGGCCTTACTGGTATATTATTTAAACTGTTATGTTTATTCATATCATGATCTGATCACCATGCTCAATATATCCCATATGCATGGGGGTATTGGGGTAACGATACAAAAGGTTTGCTAGGGTAGACCCTCTTTCACTCAGACTCAGCCCCCCCCCCCCCCGAATCAAACTCAGCTCCCCCCAAAACAAAATCCTGGCTATGGGCCTGCGTCCAGTGGTTTGTGAGTTATGTTAATCCCACAAACTAACATTAGATTTTTATTTATGTAGATATTACATGTAATATAAAATATATAATTATAATATTGTATTATTATTACTCACAGCTCTGTATGGCTTGGCTTGCTTTTTGACTCAAATAGCAATAAATAAACAATGTATTCTACATGCTTACAAAACTGCTACCGATGGTGCCCTTCACAGGAGGCAAGCTTCAAATGTGGGGTAGAGGACATATCTTGCCATTTCTAAAGCCGCCATAAAATGAGGAGGTAATTTAGGTGGTGTGGCTCCCACTGAAACAAGTGTTTAAAAAGTTGCCTTCCTTATCTCAGCTTCATTAAAAGGGAGTTGAGCGCAAATGATCCCAGAAAGGATGGTTTCTTAAGTCCAATGCCTTTAATCCAGGTTTTATTGAAATATATAAGGAGAAAGGATCCCAGAAACAGTGGTTGAGCTGGAGATGTCTCTGCCTTGGCCCTTTCACTATTGGCTGCTACTTCCCGGCGGATGTCAGGTGGTGCAATACCGGCTAAACAGTGTAATTTCTCCAGTGGTGTAGGGCGCAGACACCCCGTGATAATGTGGCATGTCTCATTAAGAGCCACATCCACTGTTTTAGCGTGGTGAGATATGTTCCACACTGGGCATGCATATTCAGCAGCAGAGTAGCACAGCGCAAGGGCAGATGTCTTCACTGTATCCGGTTGTGATCCCCAGGTTGTGCCAGTCAGCTTTCGTATGATATTGTTTCTAGCGCCCACTTTTTGCTTGATGTTCAGGCAGTGCTTCTTGTAGGTCAGAGCACGGTCCAGGGTGACTCCCAGGTATTTGGGTGCACTGCAATGCTCCAGTGGGATTCCTTCCCAGGTCATCCTCAGAGCTCGGGATGCTTGTCTGTTCTTGAGATGAAAAGCACATGTCTGTGTTTTAGATGGGTTAGGGATCAGCTGGTTTTCCCTGTAATAGGCAGTAAGGGCACCTAGAGCTTTGGAGAGCTTCTGTTCAACCATCTCAAAGCTCCCTGCTTGAGCAGTAATGGCACGATCATCAGCATAGATGAAGCTCTCTGTCCCTTCTGGCAGTGGCTGGTCATTTGTGTAGATGTTGAACATGGATGGAGCAAGCACGCTCCCCTGAGGCAGGCCGTTCTTCTGTTTCCGCCATCTGCTTCTCTGGCCCTGAACTCAACAAAAAAGCTCCTGTTTTGTAGCAGGTTTCCTATGAGGCGGGTGAGGTGATAGTCCTTTGTGATATTATACATTTTTCTCAGGAGGGGGCAGTGATTTACGGTATCATAAGTCTGATGCTCTAAAAATGATGGAAAGGGGAGCCTCATACATTCTCCATTGCCACCAATGGGCCAGATCTTCCTGGATCTTTTGGCTGCCGGATCAAAAAATGATTTTTCCCCTACCAAATTTGGGAGGCTCCCAAAAATGGATCTGAGGGTCACTGAAATCCAAAAACAGAATGGGGTTTAACTGAATTGCACCTCTCTAACGACCAACAGAGCATCTGATTGGAGGTTAGGTGTCTTTCTATTGATTCCCTTACCCGCTACATCTTATTAATCCAACCTGAAAAGGGTCCTATAGGCTCCAAAAGCTCACCACATTTCTGACATTTTGGTGCAAACTCAAGCTCAAAATGGCACTTTTACCATTAGAAAATGCAATGCACTTCAGTTTACTGTAGAACTTCCTGGTGACTTCAAACAGGCTGATTGCATTAAAACTAAATTATCATTCTGTGAAAGCGGCCTTTCAGAGTGCTGAAACTGAAAGGGATCTCAAGGCTCATCTGGTGATTCCCAGCAGCCCAGACCAAAGTACATTTACTTTGAAGTATGTCTTATGAATTTTATTGAGAAAGAAGGAAACTTTTAAGAATATAGCTAACTGTAGTCCCAGATGACTCGTGATAGGCTTGCCATAAGTTGGAAGTAATGTGAGGGCACACACCAAGGTGCTGTAGGCTTTATTTCAGGGAAAGGAACTGGCAAAACTGCCTCCTTGTCTATGAAAATCCTATAGAATTTATATGGTTGTCACAAGTCTTGAAGGCACAGAAATATACAAAATACTCAAGATACAGTATTCTATGTACCATTTTCAAGACCTCTAACATAAAGTTTTCTCAAAAGGTTTTCACTGAGCAATGTGTTTTCCACTTTGTGAATCTGGAGCAATGATAGACAACAGTAGCTTTCCAAATATTTTGGGGCTGCTTTTATTGTATTCCCTGACATTGACTATGAGCCCTTCCACACAGTCCTATATCTCAGAATATCAAGGCAGAAAATCCCATATTATCCGCTTTGAACTGGAATATATGGCAGTGTGAACTCAGTTAACCCAATTCAAAGCAGATATTGTGTGATTTTCTGCCTTGATATTCTGGGATATAGGACTGTGTGGATGGTCCCTAAGTTGGCTAGGGTTGATGAGATTTGTAGACCAAGAACATCTAAGGCCACATGCTCTAAAATACTGCTTCTTAAACTGCGGGTCCTGATCCCAAATGGGGTCCCCTTCGCTCAACGTTGGGGTCACACAAAACATGGCAACAGTAAAAGGTTTCTGTTCACAAAAGCATGCAGTGTTTACAGTGGGCTCTGCAGAAAATGCTTCAGCTGTACTCCACAAAAAGAAAACAAGACTGTATCATTGAAGGTTTTCATGGCTGGAATCACTGGGTTGTTGTGGGTTTTTTGGGCTATATGGCCATGTTCTAGAAGCATTCTCTCCTGACATTTTGCCTGCATCTATGGCAAGCATCCTCAGAGGTTGTGAGACTGTTTAGCAAGCATTGCAAATACTGATTTATTTTCAGTATTTTTTATTTTTATACATATTTTATATGTCTATATACCTGGGGTCACGTAAAAATTTCTCAGATAAAAAGGGATCACAAGGTTAGGAATCCCTGCTCCATTGTAAAGCATGACAGAGTTCCTCAAGTGTAGAGCATATACTAAGAATGCCCTCACAACATGTTCTTGAACTGCAAAAAATGAAATTTAAAAACATCCTCTCAAATGATGGTGGAGTCCACAGGAAGATTAAGGAAGGGACCCAAAATGTACAGACATTATACAGCAGTGATCCTCATCCCGATGACCCCTAGATTGAAGCAATGGTCCTCCGCCATCAACTCCACTGGACTGGCCATGATGTCCAGATGCCCGACTACCGTCTCCCAAAGCAGTTGCTCTATTACGAACTCAAGAATGGAAAATGGAATGTTGGTGGACAGGAAAAGAGATTCAAAGATGGGCTCAAAGTCAACCTTTAAAAAATTCTAGTATAGACACTGAGAACTGGGAAGCCCTGGCCCTTGAGCACTCCAACTGGAGGTCAGCTGTGACCAGCAGTGCTGTGGAGTTTGAAGAGGCAAGAATGGAGGGCGAAAGAGAGAAACATGCCAAGAGGAAGGCGCGTCAAGCCAATCCTGACCGGGACTGCCTTCCACCTGGAAACCAATGCCCTCACTGCAGGAGAAGATGCAGATCAAGAATAGGGCTCCACAGTCACCTACGGACCCACCAACAGAACACCAACCTTGGAGGACTATCATCCTTGGACTACGAGGGATCGCCTAAGTAAGTACCCCTAGATGTATTGGATGGCACCCCCTATCAACCCCATGCTGTCTAGGGATTAATTTTGTGAAGCACCAGAACAGATAAAATTGCTTACAACTTTATGTCAAAAGCAGCCAATTGCAGACTAAAACACTGCAAAAACACTTTGTGCTTTGGTTCTATTTCCTTCCAGTGTCCTACAATTTTCTGGAAGCAAATTCTCCATTTTTACCGATACGCAGTTTCTGAATAGCTAAATGCCATGCTCTGCTACAGCTTACAATTGGCAAAATTTGAATTTGAAGGTCTTTGCCTCAGGCAAAATATGTAAGGAATTTCAAGTAAGTCAAAAGAGTTTTGATAAGACCAGTGACTCATCCCCTGCTAGGTTTTCTCTGGGTTCTCTGGATTTTGCATTACATCAAATCTGTAATTACTTTGGAGATTCTCCTCAGGTGAAACATCACAGGGATTATTTGGAAAAGAGTATCCTAGGATGATTTTACAAGTTGCAATAAAGGTCTACTGTTTTCACAATGTTATGAAAAGATATGGGGATCAGGCCTTATAAATGTATTACTTACTTTGACTAGGCTTCTTTATTTATTTCTACAGAGAATGTTTCACCTATTTGGATTTGATTTGAACTGACAGCTAGAATCTCAATAAACAATACAGTGCAATAAAAGGCACTGTTTCCTTTTTGTAAATCAACCCCCCCCCCCCACCTGCCCGCAAGCCTTTGAAGTCCCCCTAATTTCCTTGGTGTTTTGATAGCTTCCTCCTCAACCTCTCACCTCCCTGTCAAACTTTAAATGTTTCCCCACCCTTCCATAAATGACTATTATTGAGGTCAACAACCATATCTTCTTTCCCCTAAAACTGTTTTTTAGTATGTTGGTGAAGTGCAAGTTACTGTTCTGGGTCAAGTTTTCCAAAGCGCTTTCTTAAAACTCTTTTAGATATAAGCAATTTGCCATATCGTGTAACAACCAGAAGGAGAAGAAACAGTATTAAGCAAGTAGTACTAGTGCGAGCCCGAATTCTACCATCTCATTATTAAGCAAGAGCGAAAAATTCCTGGTGTGAAACCTAGTTTTCTAGGCCATGGAAATCCTTACAGGCTCATATTTCAACCGACTGCTATTTAATTGAATGTCTGTCTCTGGGGTATTTCACTTTAAATATGCTTTTACCACTTTCTTAAACTTTCTGTCCTTGCACACATCTACAGAAAGCAGGGTTTATTTCCTTGCAGCCAAAATGTTCTCTTGGCACTACATTTCCTTCCAGCATATCCTCCCAAAATTCCAATATTTCTACAGTAGTTATGGATAGCTGTGTTGTTGGGATGCAACCCCCATATGCCTTATCCTGCATAGCCAATGATGACTGCAGTTTGGCAAGACAAGAAAAGCCACCATTTTTGCCAGTGGAAGGTTGGGTTTAATTTGGCTGCTTGTATGTATAACAGCAATGTAAAGTGGGATGAAGACCTTAGGCCAGTCCTGTCTGGAAACTGAGTCTACACTCCTTCAGAATGACATCCTGATTCCCAACCGACAATTCAAAAGTCTATATATCCAGAGAGAGAGAGAGATACCTATATATATATATATATAAAGTTGACTTCCATCTCATCTTCAGGTTCTTAGTCTCATTAATCGTCCAATTTTTCCCAAAAAACCCACCATTTTCTCTTATTCTCTTTTTTCTTTAACATAGTCACTAAAGAGGTCCCAATCCGTCCTCTTTATCGGGTTCCTGGTATTTTTTTTCAAAAAAAAAGTTAGTTCATCCATTTCTCTTATTTCTCTAATTTTTTCCAACCATTCGTCCAAGGTTGGAATATTATCCTGTTTCCAATATTTTGCAAAAGTTATTCTCGCCGCAGTTGTAAAATATGTGGATAATTTGTCCTCATTTTCATTCAACTGTAATTCCAGGTCTGTAAAACCTAACAAGTAGCATTCTGGTTTCTTTTAAAATACTCTTTTCAAAAACATTTGTGTTTCCTCATGTACCAACGACCAGTACTTCGATGTTTCTTTACAAGTCCACCACATATGATAAAAAGTACCAACCTGCTGACACCCTTTCCAGCATTTATCGGAAGAGTTTTTATACATGAGAGCCAGTTTTTTTGGAGTGGTATATCATCGGTGGAACATTTTAATCCAATTTTCTTTCAAATCTGATGCATAAGTGTATTTTAATTTTTTGTTCCACATCTGTTCCCACTCTCAAAATTGAATAGGTCTTCTTATATTCTCTGCCCATTTGATCATACATGGTTTAACCTGTTCACATTCCATTAACCAAGTTAACAGTTTATTGTATATCACTGTAATTATTTTCTTTTTCATCTTCAAAATCTTATCCCAAATTGTTTCTTCCCAATCAAACCCTTTGTTCTTCCTTCCAACTCTGTTCTGTCATGCCTTCCCTATTTCCTTTCTCATTGTCGGTTGGGAGTGGGTGCTAACCTATCTTTCCTACTTTACTATCTTTTTATAAATATTTCCCCTCTTTCTATGTGATTCTATAAAACTTTAATAAAAATCATTTAAAAATAAAAGAATGACAGCCTGATTATTCCAAGGCGCATGAACCTACCATGCAAACAGCAGCATGACTGGTCAAGATCTTTGAGATGTGCCCTCTCCTCTCTCACATTTCATTTTTTGCTGTGCCTTATGGACACATTTGAATATTCATGCAATATGGTTTCAACTATCATGAAGGATCTTTTCTCCTCTTCTCCCATCCCATTCATGGATACTAAACCCCTTGAGAGGCTGTTATTATGTGAAGGAACATGCAGTGACATTGTTCTAGATTGGAGTGGTCCTCTGGATGTTGGAGGACTTTTCAGTATTCCTCATTGGCAGTGCTGGCCAACATCTCATGGAGCCAATATCTACCCTTATTCCAGACCCATGCCTTCTTTGGAGAGGGAACCTCATGTAGACTGAAAAATTCTGTCTCTCTGCTAAGTCATCTTATTATAATATCTGTATTGGGTTCTCCAGAATACATGCTTATTTTGATGGCTCAGAAGTACCCTGTCTTCTGCCATAGCAAATTCCACTTGTTTAGGCTTCTCCACTGCCATCAACACTCCAAGTAAAATGACATCTCACCAAGAAAGATGGTCTGTACATGGTTTGCTTCTCAGAAGCTCATGGAAGAGGCCCTGCCCATCATAAGGAGCTTTGAAGAATGTAAACAAAGAGGAATGGTACAGATGTAGTAGTTTCAACTTTGTTCTTCCTTCCAACTTTGTTCTGTCACGCCTTCCCTATTTCCTTTCTCATTTCTCTCCTTCTGTGTATATGCTTGTGTGTTTTATGTAATTCTGATGCCAGATTGTTTGTTCTAGAACCATCAAACCAGATACACCACATGTAATCCAAATTCTGCAAATAATATAATATTTTGCACAATATATTTTGTTTGCACTTGCCATAGGATAGGGAATATGTGTCCTTCTAATATTTCTGGACTGTAACTCACATTAGCCTTCACTGCTGTAGTGCTATCTAGGGCTGATGGGAATTGCAATTCTGCAATATTTAAAGGTCTATGCAGTCACAAAATGTGTGGTATGAAGTAGCCCTAATAAAGGAAGCTTCACTCTTTTTATTGGCTGTATTTCTTAATTCTTCTATAATCTCCTTTCCTAATGTTACATATTTTCCAATATATTTTCATACCTAATTTTTACAAGTGCAAGAGGTTTGGAAGTTTTGTAAATTAACTGACATTTACTACGAGACAGAATTCAATTTCTACCAAGAGTTGACAGCACAACATCATGACAGAAGCACGTTCCAGCTCTCATCCTTCTTGCTACATGACTGCAACCTATTTTATAGTTCTTTCCTCCAAACTGTTGCTCTACAAAATTTCCCTAAGGAAAATGTAAATCGATCCAGATGGAATTAATGCTCAGTTTTGACCCACTTTTTCCTCACCTACTTCTGTCACAAATACTAGACTGTACAATTCCGTGATGTAAGAGCCAACCCTCACAGTGTTGTTCTTCTACATGTTTATAAAACATTATTAAGACTAGAAAAGAATGATTGTACAAGTGAAAGCTTGGGTTTCAATGTTTGCATTGGTTGCAGTTATTAGAACATTTTACTGGTATTATCAGAGTTCATTTTGACTTCTTGGAGGAGCTTGAGGCTTTGTTCTTTCCCTAGAATGCTTTGCCCCATTAAACATTATTTTTGAAGATGCTGAGCTTCAGGTTCAGAGCAAATGAGTGCTATAAAGCAAAAGGTAATGATGGCCCTTCCATTGATTAGTCTGACTGAAGTTGACAGAGTTATTCTCTATTCAGAGGTTTCAAATCGGAGGGCTGGGACAGTGTCCTGTTTTTAGGGCTCCGATCTAAGAATTAGCCTTTCATGAAGTATATGAGCCTAGGTAAATTTGCCAGGATCACTGGTCTTCTTAAAATTTGGCTCAGCTTGGTTCAGACAGTTATTCAGTATGTCATGCATCAGACCTGGAAGTGTGAAATGCTCCCATAGAAGAGTATTGGATTTTATGTGGCAGACCATTCATCATTGTGTTTGATCTGTGATGGGCATTTCAGGCACAATGGTAATTGCGTAAATGTTACCAATGAAGCACTTCCTGCTCTTTTTTTTCCTCCTGTTCTTTTCTTCAGGTTGCATAAATAATCAAGTTGATCTCACTTGTTTGTCTGCATAACAAACAAAACTGGTTTTAAGCAGAAAGGGTGGCAAGATTACAAGAATTCAGTCAGTAGGTTTGGCAAAACCTGAAACTTCAGAAAGAAAGAAGCTAATTTTATTTTAATGCAAGCCACTATATCGGATATTAAGCAGTGTATTGTTTGTTTAATCCTTAGATGAAAGACCATGAACTCATACCAGGGCCCTATTGGTATTGGGTTAGATGGCCTGACTCATTGGATGGTGACTTCTTATGTAGATTATTTTTTTAAAGTATATTTGGAAACAACTTCCTAAATACTTTAAAGATGCCAGATCCTGTCTGATTTCAGCAGATGAGCAGATTCAGACCTTGTTAGTACTTGAATGAGAGACCACCAACAAATCTTAGGGGTTTGTGAGTTGTATTTTAGAAGAAAGAACTGGAAAGTCATCCTTGCCAAAGAAAGCCCTGTGAAATTCATGGGGTTGCCACTTGCCATAAATTGATAAGCAACCTGAAGGCACTTGTTCAAACATATCTGGAAATAAGTTTGAGTTATGAAACTATAAAATCCATCCACAATATTTTAGGGTTACACGTTTCTTTTGTTTAATTAATGATAACAATATCTTTAATTTATAATAACAACAAGATTTTAGGTCTGGATTAGCATATCCAGAAAGGAATTGTATGTCCCCATAGTCAGGTTTCATGCATGCAAGCCTCATAGACACACTCCTATCAGTAAAACCATAATGTTGAAAACTACTCTTAAGATCAAGCTCTTAATAAGCAACATTTCTAGCAACTTTTAATATTGGAACAGTTTGATGTAACAGCACTGAGAAATAACAGAGAGATGGTTTGATTGGCAAACGATTTCCATTATGTTCACAGATTTCTGTGGCACTCAGAATGCTGTATCTTAAGTAAACATCCATTGACAGATGGACATGGCAACAAAATTACCTTGAGTGACAGCCACTACTTATTTTTACCTCTAGGAAAGAAGAGAAATCTGTTCTAAAATTAGTTTTTGCTTCTTCCTTTAGTAGTGATATTTATTTTATTTTAAAATAAATGCTTCTCAAATGGCTATTATATAATAAAAACTCATATCCAAAGAGAGAAGAAGCCTGAAAATATATAGCACAAAATAGTGATTCTTAAACTCTCCTCTTTCACATCATCACCAAGTCAGCCATAAAATGCTGAAGCACTCTGCTAAGCAGATCATAATGAAACCCAGATCAAAACTTCTTTTGTGCTCTTAGCCAATACAACTGATGAAAAGAAATGCCTACAATGGGTATCTCATTGCTCTTCTCCATTCTGCAGGTTTCTGATATCCATTCTCTCCTTTAATATTGAGCACTTCAGTTGCTCCATCTTGGCTCAAATATGCCTGGATTTCACATATTGGCATAGCATTACTCTCCATGCCAGCTTGTCCAAAGCATTCTCCACTGCCTAAAATGTTCCAAACCCTCTTTGGGATTAAATTAGATAATACATGTATCACATATTTAGAGGCCATGCTTCTTTGGGATGTAGGTTTCCCCTCACCTTTGCATCTTACATATTTTGTTTCAGAGTTTGTCATCAGCTTTGTCATTCCAATTTCTAAGGGATTGATAAGGAACAACTAGCAAAGCTACATTTTGCTTTCATGGCTATTAAACCTTTACAGAAGCATGTTTTTGTATATGTAAATTAAAAATTGTGGCAAACACTTAACATTTTGCCAGTAATTTTTTTTGGATGTTGCCCCAATTGCACTCATCAATTCTAAGTGAGGCGGCTTCCTAAGAACAAAAGGTGAGACCTGCCATAATTCATTGCGAATGCTGTAACTGATTAGTCACCAGCCAATCCCTCTCCAATGCCAGAAATACAGCTTAATGGTGTAACATTAGAAAATGTTGACCATTTCCGCTACCTTGGCAGCCACCTCTCCACAAAAGTTAACATTTACACTAAAATTCAATACCGGCTGAGCTCTGCAAGTGCAGCATTTTTCCGAATGAAGCAGAGAGTGTTTGAGGACCAGGACATCCGTAGAGATACCAAGGTGCTTGTTTATAAAGCTATTGTTCTCCCAACCCTGCTATATGCCTGCGAGACATGGACTGTCTACAGACATCACATGCAACTCCTGGAACGATTCCATCAGCACTGCCTCCAGAAAATCCTGCAAATCTCTTGGGAAGACAAGCGGACAAATGTCAGTGTGCTGGAAGAAGCAAAGACCACCAGCACTGAAGCGATGGTCCTCCGCCATCAACTCTGCTGGACCGGCCAAGTTGTCCGGATGCCCGACCACCGTCTCCTAAAGCAGTTGCTCTACTCCGAACTCAAGAACGGAAAATTGAGTGTTGGTGGGCAGGAAAAGAGATTTAAAGATAAGCTCAAAGCCAACCTTAAAAACTCTGAGAACTAGGAAACCCTGGCCCTTGAGCACTCCAGCTGGAGGTCAGCTGTGACCAGCAGTGCTGTAGAATTTGAAGAGGCACGAATGGAGGGCGAAAGAGAGAAACGTGCCAAGAGGAAGGCGCATCAAGCCAACCCCAACTGGGACCGCCTTCCACCTGGAAACCGATGCCCTCACTGTGGGAGAAGATGCAGATCAAAAAAAAGGGATCCACAGTCACCTACGGACACACTGTCAGGATACTTCACTTAGAGGACCATCATCTTCAGATTATGAGGAATTGCCTAAGTAAGTAAGTAACTGATTAGAAAACAGGACATAGCTCTTGTGCCCATGATGTTAGGATTCATGAGGTTGGAAGAAAAGGCAAAAAACTGGTATTGCTGCTAATAATCTTGCAGTTTAAGTATTGCAGCTGAGATTCTTGAGGTTAAACAAGTAAATAAGAAAACAGGAGGCTTTTTGAATCCCTTTTGATGCATTAGATACAGACCAGAACAGTTTACAGTAGCACTTCAGATAGCCATGTCATAATAATGGGCTACAACTAAGAATGATGTCAAAGAGTAAAAAAATCTCCCCAAAATCAACTGTTTCAGAAAGTAGATAATATGATACACTCCTCTTGCTGTCTCAGTTTTCTATAGGAATGCATTTCTCCTCTTAATTTTATCTCCACTTTCAAAAATCAATATGAATCCCCTGTACATTCTTCGGGTATATAAAGCTCCTGCGGGAATGATTATAGAACAATAACATTTTTTCATTTCATCCACCTTCCATAAACCAAACTACCCTCTAAATCAGGGAAGCTGAAGAACACAAATTAGGTCATTTTGGACTTGTTCACATGGGAGCTATTCACCTCGGCATGAAAGGGGAAGCACAGGGAGAAATGCCAGTGAACAGGTTGCACCACTATCTCCCGTACTACAACTGTGCGGTGTGTCTGTTCTGTGGACAATGTGGGCCAGCACAGTTGAGTAACCTGAAGAAATTGGATGTTTGCTATCAATGCACCTGGATCTCGATAGAAATGCAGCAAGAGAGCCTGATCTTGGACTGTCATTCACTTTGTGCCAGGTTGACCCTTCCTTGTTGGTGATAACAGAATGAGTCATAGGAAGTACAGGGAAGTAAACCTAGCTTTATCTTCACAAACTTGGGGCACTTTTAGAAATCCATTTTTTTAAGTCTTGTTCCTGTTAGGCCTTGCTCAGGCATGCATGCCGACACGTAGCTTTTTCTTTGCAAAGGCTTGTATCTTTACTTGTCTCTGAGTTAAGTACCAGCAAGTGTTTTCAGGATGGCTGTGGAATGTTGCCTTTTTCACCCGGATCACCATCAGGCCAGACTTCCTGGATCTGGAAATAAAGGGTGATGGCTCAGCCTATACTCTGATAATCTGAATATTTCAAATTTCCATTACAATTGAGGGATATTCTTATTCAGCTAAAGAGAGAGTGTCTTCTTAAAGATTTTTTACTTGGTTCTTTGTTCCTCTAGGATTCAAATCTCCAGAGAACACCGGAATAAAAGATGCTAGACAAAAGAACGTCCAAACTTATTTTCTACTTTAAAACAAGCTTAATGTGAGACTCCTACTTAAAGGAGTGGGTTAGTGGGCTCCATGGAGATACACGAGATATGTGCCACCTAAGGAGTGGCATTTGTGCAGAGCTGCTTTATTCTAATCCCCCAAAGCTACGCAGTCTACTTTGCATATTATGCAAATCCTTCCTAATTATGTAAATCAGCAAGTCAACCCATTGATTCCCCACTCTAAAACACCCCTTTTTAAAGTTACTTTGTCAGAAAGAAACAGATTGTTTTTATTTCAATGTTTTTGCATCCAACGTGTATTTGAACCCTCAAAGGCTACAGAGGAATTAAGAAAAATGTCTGTGTTGTGAAGAAGTCTATCTAATTTAATTTCCTTGGAAGCAGCAACAATGTCAGAAAAAGCAGGAAACTGAGTCCTGTGGCTCTTAAAGGCTAGCACTTTTATTACGGCATGAGTATTCACAGACACTACACCAGATCTGTTGATATCAAAGGGTGCTCATCCACCCTTCCCTGTTTTACACATAAAAGTTTCTTACTATATTACTTTCTATTTGGGTAAAAGTGGATGAGCTTCTTTTGGAGAGGGCCACTCTTAATGGTTTAGGGCTGGGATTTTAATATTTTATTCTGGTGCAACTGGAAGTTAAAGAGGAGCTAGACCTGTTTATGCAAAAGCAAATCCCACTGAGTTCAGTAGGTAAGCCCTTGAACTGTGGCATATTTAAACAATAATGACCTGCAGCATCAATATGACAATGACAATGGGATTTGATTACTGTAGTCAGGTCTGAGAGCCCCCGGTGGCAGAGTGGGTTGAAGCACTGAGCTGCTGAACTTGTTGAACAAAAGGTCGCAGGTTCAAATATGAGGAGCGGCATGAGCTCCTGCTGTTAGCCCCAGCTTCTGCCAACCTAGCAGTTCGTAAACATGCAAATATGAGTAGATCAATAGGTACTGCTCTGGTGGGAAGGTAACGGCACTCCTTGCAGTCATACCGGCCACATGACCTTGGAGGTGTCTACGGACAATGCCGGCTCTTCGGTTTATTTATTTTATTTATTTATTTCGAGCACTTCTACCCCGCCCTTCTCAACCCCCTAGGGGGGACTCAGGGCGGCTTCCAGCCGGCACATATTCGATGCCTACAATTCAATACAATAAATAACATAACAACAATAAACATCAATAGTTAAAACAGTAAATTAATACAATAAAATCTCATAAAGGTCAGCATGGTGGCCATCGTTTCGCCAGTACATAGTCCATTCAGCATATCATAATCCGTTTCCAAAGCTTTTAGTCGTCATTGTCCTTATCAGTCTGCCTGATTACCCAAAGGCCTGGTCCCATATCCATGTTTTTAATTTCCTTCTAAAAGAGAGGAGGGATGGCAATGATCTAATTTCCCCGGGGAGTGAATTCCACAGGCGGGGAGCCACCACCGAGAAGGCCCTGTCCCTCATCCCTGCCAGTCTCATTTGTGACAAAGGCGGGGCCGAGAGTAGGGCCCCTCCAGAAGATCTTAAATTCCTAGGTGGGACATAGAAGGAGATACGTTCGGACAGGTACGCTGGGCTGGTGTCGTATAGGCTTAGAAATGGAGATGAGCACCACACCCCAGAGTCAGACACAACTGGACTTAATGTCAGGGGAAAACCTTCCCTTTACCTTACTAGTTAGGTCTAACAGTACCACAGCCCAAGTTGGGGACCAGGTACAAGTTAAATGTAGAAGAAGAAAGGAAGCAGTAATGACAGGGCAGAACAATTTGACAGCCGTGTATGCCACAGGAATTGAAAACATTTTTTTAGTTATCTTGCGGGTCAGCAAATTCCACCCAAAACCTCAGAAACTGAGTCATGATACTTCCAGAGCCAACATTTGTACTTCACTGGAGGAAAGCTGAACTACATAACTCCCTGCTGTGAGGAAATGTTGCAGCAAAGAATGTAGCTATTTATTTGTTAATTTCATTTATTATATCCCACTTTTCTTCTGTCAAGGGACCCAATTACCACTAAATACAACTAAAAAGATAGTGGTTTCTGCCAGGTGGTAAACTTGACCTGCATCTGCAACCATTATGCGACTGCTTCTGCCCCATATTGTCATTTTGTAATCATTTTCACCTCTGTCAAGGAGCCCGAGGGAAGAAAGTTTAAGAACCTCTGGCGTAAAGTATTAATATTTCTTTTAACTTGGCATATAGCAGAGACTTCTACATAAAACCTCTCTGCAGCACATGAGAATAAGTTAGTAAAAATAAGGCTTACACACTAAGCAACTGACACCGAAATGTACCACTTGATTCCAAAATGATAGGCATAATTCATTGTGTGTCACCATCAAATTATGGTATGATCACAGTCCTTACACATTGCACATTGCAGATGCTTTTTATTGGCTTAATGTGAATATTATTGCCACTGTTTATTACTACGGCCTATCTTGTAGTAATTGAAATACAATATGGTGCCATTAATCACTCTGAATACCAAATGGTAACTTTAAAGCACTCATGGAGTTTGTTATAAAATGCTGTTCTAAACATAAACCAGCTTAGAAAAATGCATGGCAATGGGTTATATAATAGGACTGGTAAATGTGACAAGGAGGTTTGCATCTTTGTGGGTATTTATGGAAGTTGTGTTTCAAATTCTCATAAAATGATCCTCCACCAAGGTTTTACATGTTATTTAATGGTAGCCAAATGTAAATATCTGAAAGTTTGGATGTTTTTAAAAGTACCTGGAGTGACTATATTGTTTTGATAAAATATCCACCAGCAAACATATAAACAACATAATACTGTATATTGATGAAACATCGTTTTAGTGACTAATGGGGCATTTACACCATAGAACTAATGCAGTAAGACACCACATTTAATTGCCATCACTCAATGCTATAGAGTTATAGAAGCTGTAGTTTTAGTGAGTCACCAGCACTCTTTGGTAGAGAAGACTAAAGACCTTGAAATCTACAATTCACATGATTCGATAGCATTGAGACATAGCAGTTAAAGTAATATCAAACAGTAAAGGTGTACCCATAACAACATCATCTTTCCGTGGTGATGAAGTTGCTTCTCAGTGTATTTTGGTACTTCGGTAGGACCTAACCTTATGAATGATGCAGAATAGTGTTACATTTGTTGGGTTATAGTAGTGTTAAATTGCATTAATACTACAGGGTTGATGTACTCAGAGATCAATGGTTCCTGAGAAGCTGGAGCTGGAGAGATCAATGGGAAACAATTGCCTGTATTTCTTCAGTTCGAAGATGCACACTGATTTCAGTACCACCAACTGAAAAAAAAAACTTTATATACATTAAAAAGCACCAGTGCTTCTAAGGCTGGATCTACACTGTCCTACAATCTGGTTTCAGAATGTGGGTTAACTGCATTGAACTGGATTGTGTCAGTCTACACTGCCTTGTAATCCAGATCAATGCAGTTAATCCACAATCTGAAACTGGATTATAGGGCAGTGTAGATCCAGCCTATGATGCACTCAGTTTTTAGAAGTGTTTGTTTGATGGAACAAGTGTATCTTAGAAGCAAAGAAATAGATGGATGCTTGCCATAGATGCAGGTGAAACGTCAGGATGTAGGCGAAACACCTCTAGAACATGGCTATATATCCCGAAAAAACCTACAACAACCCAGTGATTCCGGCCATGAAAGCCTTCGACAATACAAAGAAATAGAAGATCCACTAAGTTGTGCTTACTTGTTTGTTAAATATATACTCCCCTCCACAAAATGAGGCCCAAGGTAGCTTTGTGGGAGATGGCAAGAAGAAAGCCATTGCTTAAATAAGACCATTTTGAAGCCTAATAGAAGTTAGATTGTGGGAGATACAATACATATGAGGTGAAAGTTTATCTGGTGTGATGAGACCAAAGCTGGACTTTTTGATCTTGCCACAGAACAGGCCCGTAGCCAGGATTTCGTTTTGGGGGGGGGGGGGGGCTGAATTTTTTTCAGGGGGGGTTTCGGGGGGGGCTGAGTTTCGGGGGGGGGGCTGAGTCTGAGTGAAAGAGGGTCTAGCCTAGCAAACCTTTTGTATCATTACCCCAATACCCCCATGCATATGGGATATATTGAGTATGGTGATCAGATCATGATATGAATAAACATAACAGTTTAAATAATGCACCAGTAAGGCCTTTTCGTGAACCACCATGAGAATTTCGGGGGGGGGGGGGGGCTGAAGCCCCGGCTACATGCCTGCCACAGAATATTTCATTTGGCAAAAAGGGAGAAAGCCAATAGCATTCCATCCTTAGAGAATACCAGTGGAGTGCGGTGGTGGTCCCATCATTTTGTGGGGATGTTTTTTTTTTTCTTTAAAAATTAAAAAAGAGAATGGCAGAAGGAGCTGCAGTTTTCAACAGTGAAAAGAATAGCAGGGATAAATAAGAAACAAAAATGACATATTTGCAGAAATAACTTTCCAATATTAAGCCAAAGTAATCAGTATCAAACCGTGCACATCCTGATTGGGTTATGGTAGACTCCCCTTTCCTACGTCTTAAAGCATTCACTTCCTTGCAGATCCTTACTACAAGTTTTTCTGTTCTGATTTTTGCACAGGATCCCTTGTGCAAAAATTATAGCAGTGACTTTTCTTTTCAGCCATTGAATGAAAAGTAAATGGGTTTTTTCCCCCAGCAATTGAATGTTTGCTGTATATGTTCAAGGAGATAGGGTGGCATACAAATACATTATTATTGTTGTTATTATTATTATTTTACTGACACAAAAACACAGTATGTCACCGCAAATGAGATCTATATGCTGGCTTTCGTATCACAAAATCACAAGTCAAACACTTCCCAAGCATCTAGGACTGTGTGATGTATTTTCGAATGATGCACATAGATCCAAGGAAGATGGCCTTTTGCAGTTGACAGATCGTGATTTTGTCAATCTTTATTGTATTCAAATGCTGGCTGAGATCTTTTGGCATGGCACCCAGTGTGCCAATGACCACTGGGACCACCTGGTTTACTTCAGTTTTGAAGTCTGGCTGAGTTTTTCCTGTTGTTTTTCCTCAATGTGGCTGTCACCTGGTATGGTGACATCAATAATCCAAACTTTTTTTTCTTTTCCACAATCGTGATGTCTGGTGCATTGTGTTCCAAAACTTTGTCAGTCTAGATTCGAAAGTCCCACAGTATTTTTGCATGTTCATTTCCCACTACCTCTGCAGGTTTATGATCCCACCCAGGGCCGTAGCCAGAAAAAAAATTCGGGAGGGGTTGAAATTTTCGGGGGGGTTTGAAAATTTCACGAGGGGGGGGTTGAAACCTGCCTCCTAGCTCACGCTGAAGCAAAGAGCACAGCAGGGGGCAGAGCAGCCTTCAATAGCCTGCAGCTCCACCTCTGTCAACCACCTCCACCAAGTCTGGCCTCCTTAATGAGAACATTCAACACACCCACCCCCCCAACTTGGTTGCTTCGCTACATCGGCTATTGTTGCAAGTAATGACAGTGTGAATAAATTGTCAGTATTTTCCTGAGATAGTGCTTGCAGTTCTGGAGGGACTCTTAATTTTTTGCATCTCATAGACTTAGCATGGGGATTTGGTTAACCAGTTAAAATTCATGAGTAAACCAGGTTTTTTTTAAAAAAAAAAACATTTCGGGGGGGGGTTGAACCCCTAAAACCACCCCCTCGCTACAGGCCTGATCCCACCAATTCTTTACTGCTGGTAGGTGGTACTTGTGACATAAGTTCCAGTGAATCATCTGGGCCACAGAGTTGTGCCTTTGTTTGAAGTCCATCTGTGCGATTTTCTTGCAACAGCTGAGGATATGATCCATGGTTTCATCAGCTTCCTTGCACAGTCTGCATTTTGGGTGATTTTTCGATCCTGGCCTTAATGGCACTGGTTCTGATGGCTTGCTCCTAGGCTGCAAGAATCAGGCCTTCTGTCTCCTTCTTCAGGGTTTCATTCGTAATCCATAACCAGGTCTTCTCCTTGTCAACTTTTCCTTCAATTTTGTCAAGGAACTGCCCACGCAATGCTTTGTTGTGCCAGCTGTCAGCTCTGGTTTGGAGTGCAGTTTTCTTGTACTGGTTCTTTGTCTGCTATGCTTTGAGAAGTTTCTGATTATTGAAAGAGCTGAGTACTTGTCACAATAAAAAAATGAATCTGTCAAATCAAAGGTTGAAGATGTCTAGTCTAGTCTAAAGTCAGGATCACATGTACAACAGCTTCCGTAGTTTGCAGAGGAGATTGATCATGCTTCAGATTTTGGTGCCTCTACTTATTTGCCTTCTGCATCCACAGCAGAGAGCTATAATCTGTGATCATTGCTGTCTTTGAAAGGCTAAGTATTGCCAGTATTACCAAAGTGAAAAACACATACACACAAAAGAAAATAGAGGGTCTTTCAGAATTACATTTTCTCCATTTTACTGATCCTCTGTGCCCATTTATAGGTGTGATTGGTTAATAAGATCTCAATTTTAATTTTGTTTTAATTTTTAATTTAATTTAATTTTTAATTTAATCTTAATTTTCTGTTCTCAAAAGCCCATCAATTGTTATTGCAGGGTGGGAGGATGGCTCTACTACATAAACTCCTATGAGTTCTATTGATAATATTTTTCTTCTCAAGTATAAAGTGGTATGTGACCTATATTATGGTGGTGGTGTTGTGTGCCTTCAAGTCATTTCTAGTTCATGATGACATCGAAAGCCTATTTTAAGGTTTTCCTGACAAAATGTGTTCAGGGTGGGCTTGTCTTTGCCCTCCTCTGAGGCCGAGAGACTATGATTTGCTCAGCTAATTGCCATTGACGAACAAGGATTCCAACCATGGGCTGCAGAATTGTAGTTCAATGTCCAAACTATTACCCCACACTGCCTCTATATATATTACATTCATTTTTTAAAACAAATAACAGAAGCAATGCCAGACAACATGTAATTCAACAACCCATCTTTTCAAAATGTGTTTTTGTAGATGATATTGATATTCATGTTTGTTTTTTCAGAAGCAACATTTAGGAAATAATCCATATAAATAAAAATGTAATGTTCGTTTGTGGGATTAACAGAACTCAAAAACCACGAATTGCTGCCAAATTTGGCCACAAGACACCTACTAACCCAAGGAGTGACCATCACTCAAAAAATTGATTTTATCATTTGGGAGTTGTAGTTGCTGGGATTTATAGTTTACCTACAATCAAAGAGTATTCTGAACTCCACCAAACCAAACATGCCACACAGGACTCCCATGACCAACAGAAAACACTAGAAGGGTTTGGTGGGCATTGATCTTGAGTTTTGGGAGTTGTAGTTCACCTACATACAGAGAGCACTGTGGACTCAAACAATGATGGGTCTGGACCAAACTTGGCACAAATGTTCCATATGCTCAAATATGAACACAGATGGAGTTTGGGGAAAATAGATTTTGTCATTTGGGAGTTGTAGTTGCTAGGATTTATAGTTCACCTACAGTCAAAGAGCATTCTGAACCCCACAAATGACAGAATTGGGGCAAACTTCCTACACAGAACCCCCATGACCAACACAAAATACTTAAGGCCATCGAGTTAAACTCCCTTCACCAGGGCAAGAATACATAATCAAAGCCCTCCTGGCAAAGAGCCATCCAGCCATAGATATAGATAGATAGATATGATTCACAAACACAGATATAGTATCCTAGATTTGAAAGGGACCCCTAAAGAAGGACAATGATATTGTTGCCTGTTACAGAGTAGGCAAACCAGACAATCTCCACATCAACACTGTCACAGAACCATAAGAAATACTGTTTACCCACAAGCATAAAGAAATTACATATATTAGAAACCAACACTTTCTCATTACTATATTTTCCAGATCACCAGACTGGGCCACAGCAAAGCGTGGCAAGGGATGGCTAGTAATAATATATGGGACGAAAATTCTAGCAGGAAGAAATCCATAGTTCAAAAATTCTGGACACTTGCCTTTTGATGTGGTTTGGAGTATAAAGATCATGGACGTGCCATCTCTTCACTGCAGAGCCTGGTCCTTTCTCTGAATCCATTGCTGGCTCAGTAGCCACCTGGGAATGTCTTGGCCCATTTACTTTTCATTCTGAGCTATTGCAAAAACAAGTTATTACCTTGAGCGCTGATGGGTCCAATGTGACATAGCACAGTATGAACTGATATAGGAATTGCAAAGTGTAGTGTTGTGACTTGTGTGTTAGACTAATGTTATCAAGAAAGCAAACCCCTTAAAATACACTCTAAATAATTATGAGTTATTTTATATTGAGGATCTTTTCCAGATAATCTTGCAATGCCAATAGATAGTCTCCATTATGTTTCGCCATTTCGATAAAGCCAAGTGGGCTGTGTCACCTTCCTCCCCAAGACAGTGTTAATCAAATCACCTTTGGAAAACTACCTAACCCTGAACATGTGTACTTAGTCTAACTAATCCTCTCACAATGGATCAGGGGATTGGGAAAAGCCACTTAATGTATGCATACAGTCCAAGCACACCCTGGTCCCATTGACGCAGTCTCTTCTGTACTCATGAACTGAAACCTCTTTCTATTGATAAACTCTTATTTAATTGAGACACTTACTGCAGTTGTTGTGGGAGGTGAGCTTGGAGTTTGCATTGATGCCACCTGGACTATCTGCTGCTAGGCATCAGCACATAAGTTGTGGGCAAAGCTTAGCCCACTGAACTGTTGATCACCTGTAATTTGCTTATTGTCTTTACCAGACTATCCCTTTGTGTTCACCTGGACTAAGCCATTAAGTCAATCAAGACACACAACATTGCCACACAACATTCCTGGTTCTCACACCCCATCTGGAAGCAGACCTCCCAACAAACCCAGGCTTCAAACCAGCAAATGACAGCTCCTCAAATTTCCTGGCATCAAGAGGACCCTATCACAGAAATCACTGCACAGTACTTCCAACCAACGGGAGTCTGGGTCCTAGCCGGGCCAGTTTTCAGCCAATCACAGGCTGGCATGGGTATTCTGAATGACTGTCAAGCTAAATAAATATGCTCTGTATTTTCCAATGCTTTATGTCAGTACTTTGAGCACTGTTGTTGTTTATTCGTTCAGTCGTTTCAGACTCTTCGTGACCTCATGGACCAGCCCACACCAGAGCTCCCTGTTGGCCATCACCACCTGCAGCTCCTTCAGAGTCAAGCCAGTCACTTCAAGAATACCATCCATCCTGCCCTTGGTTGGCCCCTCTTTCTTTTTCCTTCCATTTTCCCCAGCATCATTGTCTTCTCCAAGCTTTCCTGTCTTCTCATGATGTGGCCAAAGTACTTTATCTTTGCCTTGAATATCCTTTCCTCCAGTGAGCAGTCAGGCTTTATTTCTTGAAGTATGGACTGGTTGGATCTTCTCGCAGTCCAAGGCACTCTCAGAACTTTCCTCCAACACCACAGCTCAAAAGCATCTATCTTCCTTCACTCAGTCTTCTTTATGGTCCAGCTCTCACATCCATAGGTTACTACGGGAAATACCATTGCTTTGACTATGCGGATCTTTGTTGCCAGTGTGATGTCTCTACTCTTCACTATTGTATCAAGATTGGTCATTGCTCTCCTCCCAAGAGTAAGCGTCTCCTGATTTCCTGGCTGCAGTCTGCGTCTGCAGTAATCTTTGCACCTAGAAATACAAAGTCTGTCACGGTCTCCACATTTTCTCCCTCTATTTGCTTGTTCTCAATAAATCCAGTTGCCATAATCTTGGTTGTTTTTTTTTTGTTGTTTTTGGTTTGGTTGTAACCCAGTTTTTGCACTTTCTTTTTTCACCTTGATTAGAAGGCTCCTCAGCTCTGCCTTGCTTTCAGACATCAAAGTGGTATCATCTGCATATCTAAGATTGTTAATGTTTCTTCCAGAAATTTTAACTCCAGCCTTGCATTTGTCAATCCCCACACATTGCATGATGTGTTCTGCATACAAGTTGAATAGGTTGGGTGAGAGTATACAACCCTGCCGTACACCTTTCCCAATCTTGAATCAGTCTGTTATTCCATGGTCAGTTCTTACTGTTGCTACTTGGTCCTTATACAGATTCCTCAGGAGACAGACAAGGTGATTTGGTATCCCCATACTACCAAGAACTTGCCACAGTTTATTATGATCCACACAGTCAAAGGCTTTAGAATAGTCAATAAAACAGAAATAGATGTTTTACTGAAACTCCCTGCCTTTCTCCATTATCTAGTGGATATTGAGCACTAGCTCTGCTGATATCCTCTTTGGCCATTGAGATTAAAGGGATTCTGTTCTTGCCTTCACACCCATCTGTGTCTCATTTGACCTTCTGGCTGTATGAGACACCAGGCTCATGAACCTGCATCTTAGTGGTAGCTGAAATTATTCAATACTAGGATTCCAAGAGACTAGGGCCCCTTCTACACGGCCATATAAAGTCCAGATTATCTGCTTTGAATTGGAATTTATTTATTTATTTATTTATTTATTTGCTGTATTTGTATACCGCCTTTCTCAGCCTATCGGCGACTCAAGGCAGTTTCCAACAAAACAGTATACATAATATCATAGTACAAATTAGACATTAAAGCAACATAAAACACAACAAGCAATAAAAACAACATAATCAGTGTCTCCTTATTGTCAAGCATTGTCCAGTTCCATCGTCAAATCGTCAGATTTCCTATATCAGGTATCTATATCCATTACTCTGTATTTGTGAACGCTTGCTCAAATAGCCATGTTTTAATTTGCTTCCAAAACGTTAAGAGGGAGGGAGCAGATCTAATTTCTCTAGGGAGGGTGTTCCATAGCCGAGGGGCCACTACTGAGAAGGCCCTGTCTCTCGTCCCCACCAAACGTACCTGTGATGAAGGTGGGGCCGAGAGCAGTGCCTCCCCGGATGATCTCAAGGTCCTTGATGGTTCATAAGGGGAGATGCGTTCGGAAAGGTAAATTGGGCCAGAACCGTTTAGAGCTTTATAGGCCAAGGCCAGCACTTTGAATTGGGCCCGGTAGCAAACTGGTAGCCAGTGGAGCTGACGCAACAGGGGGGTTGTATGCTCCCTGAGAGCCGCTCCTGTTAGCAATCTGGCTGCCGTTCGTTGGACTAATTGAAGCTTCCGGACTGTTTTCAAAGGCAACCCCACGTAGAGCACGTTGCAGTAGTCTATACTGTAACCAGAGCGTGTACTACCGTGGCCAAGTCAGACTTCCCAGATTATATGGCAGTGTAGACTCTTAAAATACAATTCAAAGCATGGTGCTAACCTTCATTTTGGTTAGCACCATAGAGGATATTTCCTCTGGGTAAAAGCTTTGATAATCTGGATTATATGGCAGTGTAGTAGGGGCGTAGGTTATTACCTTCAGTGACTCTGGGCAAGCCATACTCTCCCAGTCTCAGAGGAAGGCAGTCTGAAGAAAATCCTATGATAGGGTCATAGTTCATTTGAAGATATATGACAATGCAGTAGAACATTGTGTGCCGTGTGAAGTGGAAACATGATGGGAGTTGTAGTGCAGTGAAAATCTTGATCCCATCCCTAAAGTATCCAACTGTGTCTGTTGAGTACTTCTCACTTACAGATATTGTCCTTTCTGAGGCCCATCTTTCAAGGAATGTTCTGTCTATGAAACATGACTGAGACATACAATTTGGGGGTATCTTTGGGCTTTTCACACTCTCTCAGCCTCATTTACTTCCAAGATTGTTGGAAATGCAAAAAGAGAAGAGAACCGTGCTTCCTTGACCTCATTAGAACAAAATAAAGAAATGAAATAAAGTAATGCTCATGTGTTTATTTAGAAGTAAGCCATGTTGAATGTGATTGTTTTTTACCCTTAAACCACATGATTCCAGCTGGGGCAGGTATTATTTCTTCTCACCTAAACTTCTTTGTATTCATCTGTACATGTCAGAACAGGTGTAGCTTTTGCTATGCCATACCATCAACAATGTGGTTCCTTTGGAGAGGAAAAGCACTTTGGGTAAAATTTTACTGTAGGCATTTTAAGAGAACGTATGGATTGTATCAATAAATACATGAAGTATTTATTAATACAATCTGAAGTATTGATTGTATCAATAAATAAAGCTTGGGAGGAAGCAGAGGGAAATTCATAGGGCCCCTGATGAAAGGAAGCTGCTGGCGCATTATTACAGAGGAGGACATTGAAGACTGGAGGGTCATTGTTGGCATATAAACCCAAACACACAGATATACAGTCTTTCTCATATTTTATCGACTTTACACAAAAAAATCCCACAGGGAGAAAAACTCACCAATCAGGCACAAAGAGGAAATTGCTCCCTTTTGCCCCACAAAATGGTTGCTTTTCCTGAGCCAACCTCATCAGGAAATAGCTGGTAGTCCATAACAATTTCCGAAATAATGCCTACATGTATCTTACACATCACCACACCTGTATTTTTGGATAGTTAATACTAGGAGACAGACAGACATATATTATATTTCTACTAAAGGAAGCAATTATATAATAAGACTGTCAGACTAGGGACTTTTATCACATGAAGTCATCATTCTGCAACATTGCCACAACCAGGGTTTATAACAACTTACCAATATGATGACCCTTACAATCACATGTCTCTAAACATCACGCTACACTTTGCTGATCTGCAGTCCTGCAGCCATGCTTCCAGGTAGCAGTGAAACTCCATCTTTCCATATTTCAATTGCCCTGGAAGTCTGTGTATGTGTGTGTGTGTTCATAAGACAATTTCACAATTGCAGCAAAGTTTAATTGAAATCAAATTTTAAAATAATAATAATTCAATAAATTACAGTGCAAGATAATGGAAGCGCAGGACAATCTCACTCCCTGAAATCACTTTTGTAGCAGCATTCCAGCATAGAAGCAGACTGGGAAATCATTGCATGGGGATATAGAAAACTAGAAATGGTGTCACAATACCAGGGCTCTGCCTTATTCAGGTAGAGATGAACCAAACAAACACCCAGTTGGTGTTAAACAGTTTAATTAAAACAGAACTTACTTTCTGGCTGTTTTAATAATCCAAAACATAAAGATAGCACTCAGCCACAGAATATAAAACAAAAACAACAGCAAACACTGTTGCAGGCTCAAGATAACACCATAGTCAAAAGGTCCAGTCCAGTGGTCAAACGCCAAGAGTTCAATGAGCAAAGTCCAATGATCAAGAGTCTATACCAGTAGTTCTCAACCTGGGGTCCTCAGATGTTTTTGGCCTACAACTCCCAAAAATCCTAACAGCTGATAAACTGGCTGAGATTTCTGGGAGTTGTAGGCCAAAAACATCTGGGGACCCCAAGGTGAGAACCACTGGTCTATACCATAGTCAAAAGCCAGTCCAGAGATTCAAAGTTTCAGGGTTCCAAGAGTACAGGCAATAGGTCAGGATACCAAAAACCTACAAACCTGAGGGAAAATCAGCAGCATCTACCACCAAAATAAAACAAATACTTTTCTCCCAAAGATCAGTCCCAAGGCTAACTCCTTATATCCAGAAACACCCAGCTGCAACCCATCTCTTGCATACCTCCACCCTTAATTACTTTCACCCATGAACTCTTACTTACAGATTACTCAACCCTTTAGAACTAAGACTTCCATTAACCCTTCCATCACCAACTGCTAGGCCTACCCCCACCAAGCACCATCAACTGCAGAACATGATACATGACAGTTGGATTGCTTTGACTTTTCCGAGTTGAATGGCCATGTTCCAGAAACATTCTCTCTGGATGTTTTGCTCTCATCTATGGCAGCATCCTCAGAGGTTGTGAGGGTGAAATGTCAGGAGAGAATGCTTCTGGAAACATGGCCATAGAGCCTGGAAAACTCACAGAAACCCAGTAATTCCATCCATGAATGCATTCGATAGCAATAGGTTGCTCATAACTTTGCACAGTCTGAGACAACTGAACGAATGAACAACAACTTTGCACAATAGGAACGATCACTGTAGTGGATGGTCTTACTTCTATGCCATGTTACCTCCATGTTACAAAGTGTATAGACCTGGATTTAAATCTTGATCAGTCACAAAACCTTATGACAGTCATCACCTTGCAGACTAACCTACTTCACAGACATGTTAGGAGATAATTTTGGACAACATATGTAGCTGTATCATTAAACTCTAAGGAAGGAAACAACTGTGACAAACAAAGAACATCTATAAATGTTGCATTGCCTTATCTAGTATCTGGTTTCTTTATTTAGGAACAATATGCTCTTTATACTTGCCCAAAATACCTTGTTGAGTAAGGTAAAGCTGATCCTTGTGCCATGTTGTATGTCAACAAACAGGGCACTTTTAACTGCAAAATGCATCTGCTTGGGCATGTAAAGTGTGGCAGGGCAATTCTATGCCACAGTGAATCCATACGTATAATTTAATAGAAGAGGGGGAAGAAAGAAAAGGTCATCTCTCCTGGGAGGCCCTCTCTCAGTGGAGGATGTGACGTTAAAGGCCACAGTTGCCATGTGCCTCTCCATAACCCATAGCAACAGCCATCCCCACAGCAGCTGTCAGGTATTGATTTGAAGGGATAATGTAGGGGCTGCCCTTTAAACACAACCCCCACCAGATATTAGCACTCCAGAATACCAGGGATCTTTTTCCTTCCTGGAGGTCTCCAAAGCACGGCTTTGAAAACAAGCAAACAATTTCCCTAAATAAACACAAGAGAGCAATTTCAGAATGGGCACAGAGTAATTCTGGGACTGGAGGTTGAAACTGTGTTGCTCCCCCTCATTTGCAGCTCATTAAGGTTGCATAGTTGGAGGCTGTAACATTACTTTTTTGTCTTTATTCCAGCTGATAACAAAAAGGGAAGAGCTATATATAGAGCGGTAGAGTGTGGAGCTTAAACACTGTGATGGATCAAGTCCTCAGAAGAGCTTAAATGCATTGCACAATTATAGCAGTTTGATACTACAATTCCAGGATTTGGAGTTGGATGAGCTATTCAGGAGAGACCTTGAAAAGAAAAGGACTGAGAAGGATATCAGCTTAATTCTGTAGCAAAGACAAGCATTCAGAGTACCTTGGAATAGTAGTTTAAAGTAGCAGACTTCTGCTCTCTGGCGGAGAATTCCAAATCCTTTGCCAAACCTCTGATCCCAATATTTATTAATTTATTTATTTAAAACATTTATACCCCGTCTTTTTCGACCTCCATGGAGGGACTCAGAATGGCTTCCAAACAGGCAACAATTTGATGTCAAATATAATATAAAACACATAATAAATACATCCACAAAATTAAATATACAATAAGAACCCACTCGCCAGATCGAAATCACCAGAATTAAAATCGTCATCCAAAGCAGTCCAAGTCCAGTCCAATAAATCATGTCCATCCCAGTAAGCAAACTATTCTGTGAAAGCCTGATCCCATAACCAGGATTTAAGCTTCTTCTGGAAGGTCAGGAGGGAGGGAGCAGATCTAACCTCATTGGGGAGGGAGTTCCACAGCCGAGGGGCCACCACCTCTTATACCCACCAAACGCCACTGTGATAGTCGTGGGACTGAGAGCAGGGCCTCCCTGGATGATCTTAAGGTCCTAGATGGTTCGTAGGGGAAGATACGTTTGGACAGGTAAACTGGGCTGGAACCATTTAGGGTTTTATAGGTGAGCACCGGCACTTTGAATTGAGCCCGGAAGCTAATAGGCAGCCAGTGTAACTGGTGTAGCAAGGGAGTTGTATGCTCTCTATACCCTGCTCCTGTGAGCAACCTAGCTGCCAAGCATTGGTCTAGCTGAAGCTTCCAAGCCGTCTTCAGAGGCAACCCCACATAGAGTGCATTGCAGTAGTCTATTCGGGATGTAACCAGAGCGTGTTCATTCCAGAGAATGAGCTCATGGCAAATAAAATGGTATGAAACTGCTGTAATTGTGCAGTGTGGATACCATATACCCTAAAAAGACGAATAATAATAATAATCATCATCATCATCATCATCATCATCATCTTTATTTCTACCCCACCACCATCTCCCCAATGGGGACTCGGAGCGGCTTACATGGGGCCAAGCCCAGACAACATAATACAGCAATAAAATCAAAGCATATACATCAGACAACAACAACATTATCAAAATGACATTAAAATAATAATAAAATAATAATAGTAATAATAAAAATAAAATAAAATAAAATTCCAATAGACACAATCACAATAGAGATGACAATGGGCGGGCCACATATTCCGAATAAAAAACAATTAACAGACTATGATGAGATAAAATAGGAGCAGGACGTTTAAATGGAACTCATAAAACACACAGAATTGTGGGCAGAACATCCTATTTGGAGGGCACGAACTCCATTAGCCAAAAACGTTGAGGGGGTGTAAAATATCATGCTGAGCACCTACTTGCCAAAGGCGCAGCAGAAAAGCCAGGTTTTGAGGTTCTTTTTAAATGTTTCCTGTGAAGGGGCTTTCCTGATCGCCCCAGGTAAAGAGTTCCAAAATCGGGGGGCCACAGAAGAGAAGGCTCTCTCCCTTATGAGATTGGTAGGGGCGAGTTTGTGAGATTGGTAGGGGCGAAAGGAGGACCTCCCCTGAGGAATGAAGGGCCCGGGCTGGTACGTGGAGCGAGATATGGTCACGAAGGTAGGTGGGTATGTATAACCTCCCCAATTCTTCCCTTCCAGCTCTGTCTTTCCCAAACAGGGAACCCTTTCCTGTTAAGAAGGAGATGGATTATACATAATCTCCAACTGAGTTTACAGATGCCTTTCAGAATTTTCTCTTCTGTATCCTCAATTCATGGATGGTGTTTTGGCAATTCATGATATTTATTATCATGAAAAATAACTTTCCAACCTGATTCTCTTGCTTCTTTAGCTGAGCACGGGTTATGTAATTTGACTGGCCAGTGTTGTTCCTGCTATACATTTAAATATTTACTACTATGGCATGCAAATTTGGCAAGAGCCAGATGTGAAATGAGATCCAACAAGGCTTCAACGTTTTTTTGCATACTATGCCTAGGCCTTTGATGGGTTGTTTGTTTTTCTGGCTCAGTGCAATGCAATATTTAGCTGAATGTTTAACAGCATGTGTTCGGAGTGAAGGTGAATATGAAGATAATGAAACATGGCTAAGCAGAAAGAAACCCCTCGGTGAAACTTCTTTTCCATGTGCCCAAAAGCTCTTTTCATTAATCTGTTATAATGAGACTTATTTGTAGAGGTTAACAACAGTGACACATGTTAATTAGCTACTCATTCCCTGCTGCAGCACTCATAAAGGCTTAGCGTAACTGGCAGGTGCCTTTTCCCTGAAAAGTTTCCTTTAACTAAAAAGGAGGTTAATTTATTCCTGGACCCAGATATCAGAAACAGTTTAATGAACCTGGGTTATTATTCACTGTGAAAGTCCAGATTCAATCACACTTGTTAGTTGCAGAAGCAGTGTCAGGTTGCCTTTTGTCGAATGCATCTACTTCAGGTAGCAGATACTGAGTGGGGTGGCAGCCCCTTCCCACTCTTCTTATGCTTCCAGTGATCCCCTTTCTCAAAGGACAAATCTCTCCTTAAATTATTTGACTATCTACACAACTTTCAGAGAACTTGTTAAAGCTGAAGCATGATTCAGCTGCAGGTACAGTCAAGTTGCATCTACACGGTAGAATTAATGCAGTTTTGCATCACTTTAACTGCCATGGTTCATTGCTATTGAATCAGCACTCTTTGGCAGAGGATGTTTAAAGCCCTTATAAAACTCCAAATCCTATGATTCCATAGTATTGGACCATGGCTGATAAAATGGGGTCAAAGTACATTAGTTCTAGGTCCACTCTTTTATATGGAAAACAGAGCATGGGTTTCAGCTTGCCCTTTGGAGCTGTCCCAGGTCCTGAATGTATTTGCAGAATAGGATTCAACAGCTCCTTCAAAAGCATACCAAAGCATGGAGTGAATTGATCATCACCCTAACTGACTCAGAAGCACTTGCTTTTTCTTGATTTAATCTAAATTAGTTACACCTATGCTAAGTGTGGGAATTCTGTGGCATTCCCAATTTTTTTTGCACTTGAGTTCTCACCATTTCTGGAGGCTCCTTCTTTGGAAGCTTTTAAACAGAGGCTGGATGGCCATCAGTCGGGGTGCTTTGAATGCAATATTCCTGCTTCTTGCCAGGGTGTTGGACTGGATGGCCCATGAGGTCTCTTCCAACTCTATGATTCTATGATGCTATGATTTCTTACCATTATTTATTGATTTATTGATTTAAGATATTTGTACCCCGCCCTTCTCAACCCGGGGGGGGGGGGGGAGCGCCATGCGGGAACATAGAATCATAGAATCAAAGAGTTGGAAGAGACCTCATGGGCCATCCAGTCCAACCCCTGCCAAGAAGCAGGAATATTGCATTCAAATCACCCCTGACAGATGGCCATCCAGCCTCTGTTTACAAAGCTTCCAAAGAAGGAGCCTCCACCACACTCCGGGGCAGAGAGTTCCACTGCTGAACGGCTCTCACAGTCAGGAAGTTCTTCCTCATGTTCAGATGGAATCTCCTTTCTTGTAGTTTGAAGCCATTGTTTCACATCCTAGTCTCCAAGGAAGCAGAAAACAAGCTTGCTCCCTCCTCCCTGTGGCTTCCTCTCACATATTTATACATGGCTATCATATCTCCTCTCAGCCTTCTCTTCTTCAGGCTAAACATGCTCAGCTCCTCAAGCCGCTCCTCATAGGGCTTGTTCTCCAGACCCTTGATCATTTTAGTCTCCCTCCTCTGGACACATTCCAGCTTGTCAATATCTCTCTTGAATTGTGGTGCCCAGAATTGGACACAATATTCCAGGTGTGGTCTAACCAAGGCGGAATAGAGGGGTAGCATTCTCCCTAGATCTAGACACTATGCTCCTATTGATGCAGGCCAAAATCCCATTGGCTTTTTTTGCCGCCACATCACATTGGGTCATGTTTAACTTGTTGTCCACAAGGACTCCAAGATCTTTTTCACACGTACTGCTCTCGAGCCAGGCATTTCCCCCAATTCTGTATCTTTGCATTTCGTTTTTTCTGCCTAAGTGGAAGATTCTAGCCAGCAACAATTCAATGCCTCCAATGTACACATAATAAAATACATTAAAAATCCAATAATTGCATACATTTAAAACATTAAATCACATTAATTAAAATCGGTTTCTGTTTCAGTAACAGCCTGGTGGCCTTATCTGAGCTGAATTCTGTAGTTAGAGACTCCATCAAGCATGTCCATTTCCATAGCAATTGTCATCATTGTCACTGTCATTGTGAGCAAGATTACCCAAAGGCCTGGTCCCACATCCACGTTTTTAACTTCTTTCTAAAGTAAAAGAGGGACGTCGATAGTCTAATTTCACTGGGGAGTGAATTCCAGAGGCGAGAAGGTGGTCACTAAGGATTATCAGTTCAATATCCCATGATCTACACTATATTATACTTTGCTATATTATACTATGATGACATAATTTGCAATATCCTATGAAAAGACTTCTGGAACAAGAGCTGTGAATTCCACATTCAAATTCCAACACCAATACCTCTGTTTCGTTTTACCTGAGGCTCCTTCTACACTGTCCTATAAAATCCAGATTATCTGCTTTGAGTTGGATTATATGGCAGTGTAGAAGGGGCCTAAATAAACCTTAGCAACTGCTTCCTCCTGAGTATTGCTCTCCATCTGTAAACCCAGGTTTAAAATAGGCAAATCATTTGGCAGCTGATAAGCAAACTTGTTTCCTAGTGTAGGAGGGATTCTTGGAAGCTATGGAGCTACGCCATCCCTTTTTTTATTCAGCTTTCCCTTTGCTGATGCAAAAGGAGCCCAAAACTATAGCGCCCATGTAGTAGAGTATCTGCAAACTCAGAAGGTGAGTTTAATTACTCATTCTTAACTAATAGACCATTCAAGACTGGTGGCTTAGTCTTGAATGGGTAATTAAAGCTCATTAGCTTTATGAAAGACAACCTTACAGGAGAGATATATCATGCTTGCACCAATTCAAACATACATATGCACAGATCCGTATATCTCCCTGCTTTTTTCCCAGTTCTCAGGAGCCTTCCCCTGAGGGTGAGAGAGTGTAGCTTGCCCAAGGTCACCTATGTGTTTCCATGGCCAAGCAAGCAATCAATCCCTGTTTTCTTGAGTTGTAGCTTCATTGACTCTCAATCATACCAGTACTGCCTAGTTATAAAATCCCACATCTTCTGAACAACTCTGGGCAGGCATGTAGCCGGGGGGGGGGGGGGGGGGGGGTTGGGGGGCTTCAGCCCCCCCCCCTTGAAATTCTCATGGTGGTTCGCGAAAAGGCCTTACTGGTGCATTATTTAAACTGTTATGTTTATTCATATCATGATCTGATCACCATACTCAATATATCCCATATGCATGGGGGTATTGGGGTAACGATACAAAAGGATTGCTAGGGTAGACCCTCTTTCACTCAGACTCAGCCCCCCCCCCCAAAACTCACCCCCAACCCCCCCTGAAAAAACTCAGCCTCCCTCCCCCCCCCCCCCCCCCCCCCCCCCCCCTCCCACCCCCCCCCCCCCCCCCCCCCCCCCCCCCCCCCCCCCCCCCCCCCCCCCCCCCCCCCGAATCGAAATCCTGGCTACAGGCCTGACCCTGGTGCATTCTTTTGTGAGAGTGTTGTAAATTTTACTCTTGAGATTAGTAACTTTTAACATAATTTCCTTTTTTTCTGTGACTTCCTCTTGTTGTATTCTACCTAGCTAAAGACCAACATCAGCTTAACTTCAGTCAGTTTCCAAGCCCTGTATCTTCTGAGCAAAGTCTGGATTGAGCAGGTTTCATTTTTAGAGCAATGTTTTCTCCATTTATTTGGACTTCTCCCACTCCCCTCCTCCTCCCCCCTATACATCTATTACATGATGAGCAGCTACATAGGTACTCAGCTTATGAGTCTCAATTCAGCCTCTGATCACAAAGCCTTGAGGCCTTTATTTTGGGAGTCTGCAAAACAAAGGAAGAGGGAGCTCTTAATCTCTCGGTGCCACTGCCTTTTTATTACTCACAAATCAATCTCCAAAGAATCTCTGATGTATTTACAGCCACCCTTCTCTAACATCATGAGCACAGGATGTTAGATTTGAACTAGACAAAGGAAGGATAGTGTTTGTTAAGACAAAGCATAGGACTGGACAATGGATTTTGAGAAGAAAGTGTGGCTGTACACACATGCTGTGTGCGTGTAGGTGATTATTTGACATTTTCACTATTTTGCTTGGTTCGTCTGCTCCCCTTTTTGCCAACAGCACCCTGAAATACTGCCATTAGCAATGTGAACTGTTCTTTTCAAGAATAAGGTTTTATCATTTTGGTATTTTCAGAAGTTTTTGTTTCTTTCATAGGGCAAGTACATAAAAAGAGCCATTTCAGAATAGACTGAAGCTTTCTGTTGACACACTTGCCATCTAGTTACCTATGGGAAGTCTGGCAAGACATGAATGTAATGGTCACTCTCTGTGAATGCTCTTCCTGTGCTTGAAAAGTTCAAAGCAGTTGACAACACAATATTCTTTAAAAAAAAGAATACAATCCAAAGATTCTCAGAGCCTTCAGTACTCATTACTTCTATTCTTAGCTAGTTTACCATATCTTATGTGCAGGAAATATGTACCATTGCCACATAAAGGAAATATATCCCAGTATACACAGATATATGCATTTAAAGGCATCAGATCATGGAAACTATGTTATTATTAACTTATTGTTAACTTTATTTATACCCCGCTAACATCTCCCGAAGGACTCGGTACGGCTTACAAAGGCCAAGGCCCTCAATAAAACAACAGCATAACAAATACAACAATAAAACTCATAAAGAAAACCAATAAACATTAAAGCAATAACAGTAAACCATTAAAACAATAACATCATGACACATTTAAAACTAAGGGCTGGGCCAAATGTAATGAATAAAATTAAAAATGCTGGACATGACAGGTGAAACATAAGGATTTTAGGGTAGGTGCGATATGCAGACAATCTTAAATCTCTAATAAAGTGCGTTTGGGACATTATGCTGGGAGTTTCCTATTCTGGAAAGGCACACTGGAACAGCCAGGTCTTCAAGCTCTTCCTAAAGACTGCCAACGTTGGGGCTTGTCTGATGTCCTTGGGGAGAGAGTTCCAGAATAAAGGAACCAAAGTACAACTCCTTTGTGTGTGTGTTGGTAGAAGTGGGTTGCTGGAGGTGGTTGCTGGAGTGGATTGCTGGAGGAGTGTGGAGAAGGCGGTGCATTTGGAGGAGTTCGCTGGAAGGAGATTAGAGTTCTACAAGGCTAATGTCTCAAAGAGAACATTTGGACTCCGTATGTATATATGTTCTTTTATAAACTCTGCAAAAGACAATGACTGAGTTTGTTTCTTGGTCAAAAGCAAAAGGCTTCCACGTTTGTGAGTGTCTACATTCATTTTCATTGTGACAAGCTAACCAGGGTCAACCCAAGTTAATACTTGGATGAGAGACTCCCAACCAATATGAGGTGCTATAAACTATATTTCAGAGGAAGGAACTGGCAAAACCACCTCTGAGTCTTCCTTTGCCTATTTTCGTTCTTGTAGACCACTGGTGGTTCATAGACCATGGGTTGGAAACCACTGCCCTAGAGAGAGCAGCCCTCTTCTGATCTGCTGCTGAGTACACTATTCTTTATACAAATAATAACTCCCAAACACCTCATGATATTTTTATACATATTTCATGGCCTATAGCCAGATTGTTCCAGACATACCCTGTAAATTTGGTGAAAACCTACAAATAAAAAAATCCCTTTTTTAAAAACCCAAGAAAACACCTCTACTCCAGTACATTGCCATGAATTTTGCTGGAAACAGAATCTCATTAGAAGACCTAGAGCCTCTCAAAGAGGTGAAAACATGTGTATATTCACTTCTGAAGCATGTTGACCATAGAATCACACTGGAGGAGCTAGAGATTCCCCCGACCTCTTCAGATGTGCTGCCGGAATTGCCATGGATCGTGACGATTCTGATGGACATATCCAGGGGTTTGGTAACCCGTTGCCCCATGTCTTGCACCATCCCAGCTTCCCCCTACCTTATCACATGGGGGGAAGCGTCCACTGGCAATGCAACCATGGGAAGCTTCCTGTGTTGCTTTTTTTATGATAACAACTCCAGTTCTGCAGCAGTTTTGCCACAGAGTTGCCCTGGAAGTACTTTCTCCAGTGTATGATGGGAGCCGTCAGGCTCTGTGACAAAGCTGCTGTGGAACTGGAGTTGCTGCTTAAATTTGTCCCATGTGAAGAAGTCCCTAGAGAGAAATTTTTAATCAAATCTGTGAATAATAAAATCTGCAATAGTCTCTCGCAATTATGGAGGGGTGACTGTAGTTCCTTTCATATAATACAGTTTACAGTATTTTTATATTCCGCCCTTCTCACCCCGAAGGAGACTCAGGGCAGATCACAATGTACATATACACGGCAAACATTCAGTGCCGTTTTTAACATACAAGACATACAGACAGATAGAGGCCATTCAGCAGTTCTTCCATTTTAGATCCTGGAGGTTGCTCGATTCGGCCACAGGTGGAGCTGTCGCTTCATCCACTATGACATCGAGCCTTATTGATCGTAGTATTTCCTCCTTGCTCTGGTATCATAAATTAGCCTCCCCTCTTTAAGCGGTCCCTAATTCCTCTACTCACAGCTGTTTTCGAACTGCTTAGGCTGAGAGTGAGCTGGGCATTTTTTTAAGAGCTATTTTTTTTCAACAGCTATTAACAGTTGGGTGCTCAACCCCGACTCGGGCTTCAAACTTGTCACCTTTCACTTGGCAGTGATTTATTGCAGCTGATTAACCACTTCTGCTACCAGCCCAGCCCTGGCTGGTAGCACAATAATACAGTCAGCCCTTCATATCCACTGTTTTGTCACACGCTGGGCCTGTAAAGAATTGTCTTTAAATCAGGACGTGCGACCTTTGCCCAGCGGGAAGCCAGGGCCCCCCGAAAAGAAGTTCTCAGAGCTTTTCCACCACAAATAGTCTTTAGATGGCTTGTGAAGAATAACAAAGTCTTTTATTAATGAACAATCAAACAAAAACCTTTCTTGTCTTCAATAAAGTTAAACAAATGCTTCCAGGCTTTTATGCAACTGGTGGTTTCCTAAACTTGTCCACGAAGGACAGGCAATTGTCTTCAGTAACTGTTACTTTTACTTTAAAGAAAATCCCTTTTTAACTTCTCCCAGGCTGACTGTAATCTAATCCTTACTGATGTGGGCTCCGCTACCGGGTCGAACTGCGTCTCGAAGCACTGAGTGGACCTACCAGTAAGGCTAGTAGATTCTCCAGCTGGAGTTCTGTGGTCTTCCAAACTCAAGGCTTTAGAGCTGTTTCCCTGGAAATCTTCGGAAATCTTTGGATGCTCTTAAGACTGTTCTCCCCCCGGAAAGTCTTAAGGGTTGAAGCTTTTGTACAGGAGAAGCTTGCACACGTCCTATACATTAGCTTTCGTTGCTGAGACTAACTAGAAATGGCTCCCTTCCCAATTGCTCTGAGCAAGGGACAGGACCAAAACTTAACAATGATGGACAGGTGACTTGCCCTACGACTGCAACCAAAGGAAGCCACCTATCTGCAGAGTCCCTGAAACTTTGGACTGCAAGCAAACATTTAATACAAAGCAAACATAATTGGAGCTCCTGGTACAGCCGTACCAGCACATCCACAGATCCTGGATGAATCCAGATCCTGGATGAATCCATGAATACAGTTCCATGCCATTCCCATTTTGCCTTCAAAATTCCATTTTTTACAAGATGGTTTTTAAAATAATTTATTCAATGGAAAGATAGACTTGAAAATATGCCACCTCCCCCTAAAAAGGAACCAAAAAGCAAATCTTGATGTTGCCATGTTATACAAGGGGTGTCATTTTCCTACACCACTGGGCATAATGGGACTTGAGCATCTACAGTTTTTGGAATCCATGAGGATTCCTGGAACTAAACCCAAGAGGATATCCAAGGCTCACAGTACAGTAACAAGCCAATACATGGAAAAGAAATATTATTGTTGCTATGAATTCTGGTTGAATGCAATTCCCTATTTCCTCCCGCAACCAGCCTATTTAAGTGGCTTTCCCAAGCTTTGTACATTTCTAGGAGCAGACGGTGCAGTGCTTTGCTCCTGATCCTGAATGCTGCAGTGGATCCTTGCTTCCTGACATGAGAATGATGTCATCTCCTAAAGTGATTGGCAGGTGGCCATGCTGCGTGAACCCCCTGCGGAGCGACAGCCAGCAGAAGGCTGCTTTGGGGTCTCCAATTGTGTGAATAAATGATGACCCACTGGGTAGAGGGAGGCAGCCCAGATCTGTTCAGGGCACATTAAAGCTATTAGCCAGAAGAAAAACCATGAAAGAGAGAGAATTGGGAGGTGAGCAAGGAGGGAGCGGGGAGAGAAAGGGGCACCACATTTAATCTCAAAGCAAAGCAAAAGTCACCAGATTAAGGGCTTCCTGGCTGAACTACACTAGCCCTGTGTCACCAGCAAGGCATGTTATTTGCAAGCAAAGAAACAGAGTGAGAAGTTTTGGAGATGAAAGTGCAGCAGCTGTGTGCTTGAAGGCTGGAGGGCATGCGGGTGGATGGACTTGGTTTTTGAAACCGGCACCAGGCTCCTTCTGCGTTTTCCTGTCTGCTCTAGTCACCAGCCTCACGGGTGACTTTGAAGGCTGTTGTGTCTGTGTACCCGTCTTTCAGCCAATGCCAGTCGGCTGCATTTACAGCAGCTTTGCACAAAGGGCAGGCAGGGAGAAAGAAGGAAAGGGAGACATGGCACCATTTGCTCTCCAATGTTCACTTCTACATCTTGAGACTTCTGACCTTTCTTTGGTTTACTGTAAAATAAATTGGGAAGGATTGCAGCGAGGGTGAATAATTCAGATCTGCCACAGCTCAGAGCAGAATGAGATGCAGTGTTTGAAAACTGCATTCTGTCCTCCTCCAAATCGAAATAGATTTGAACTTCTAATTTATAGCTATTAGGGTAGAATCCAACTGTAAGTTTCAGCCCACTTCAGTGTCCTGATCCCATCCTTCAAAACAATTGTTTTCCTTGATCAAGAAATCTCACTTATATCTAAATGGAAAGGTTTTACCCTGACAATAAGTCCAGTTGTGTCCAACTCTGGGAGTTGATGCTCATCTCCGTTTCTAAGCCAAAGAGCCGGCATTGTCTGTAGACACCTCCAAGGTCATGTGGCCAGCATGACTGTATGGAGCAGTGATACCTTCCCACCAGAGCAGTGCCTATTGATCTACTCACATTCGCATGTTTTCAAACTCCTAGGTTAGATGTGAGGGCGATCTGGCTGCGACATCTGTCACCCCATTGATTGCCAGGGTTGATTCGGCTGATCTGGCTGGCTAGGTGGGTGTCCCCTTCCTCCCTCACCGCTCCATGTGCGTCCCTCCCGAAGCTGCACACTCGGTGGAAGAGGACAACGCCCCAGGTATAGAAGGAGTGTACCGAGGTCTCCAGTTTTCGGTCCCGGGTTTATAATAGCTGCGCTCCCCTGCTAGAACCTCCAAACAAGCTCAAGGTCCTAGGTTGGCAGAAGCTGGGGCTGACAGCAGAAACTCATGCCACTCCCCGGATTCAAACCTTTCAGTCAACAAGTTTAGTAGCTCAACGGTTTAACCTGCTTCTGGAGAATCACATATAGGGTTTTGTTATTCCCAATATCAACAAAATTATTATTATTATTATTATTATTATTATTTATTAGGGGCCAGGGTAGTACAGTGGGTTAAACTACTAGCTGCAGGAAATCTGCTGACCGGAGAGTTAGCAGTTTGAGGCCACAAGTTGGGGTGAGCTCCCACTGTCAGCCTTAGCTTTTGTCAACCTAGCACTTTGAAAGCATGTAATGTTAGTAGATCAATAAGTACCACCTCAGTGAGAAGACAAAAGGGTACTCCATGCAGACATGCAGATATGTTGGCAACATGATTGGAGATGTCTATGGACAACAGGATCCTTGGCATAGAAAAATGGAACAAGACCACCTCCTCATGGCCAGGGTTGGGCATTGCCTCCAGATGCCAGAGGTAGAAGGGAAAGGCCTTTACCTTTGTCTGTGTGTTGTATGTCATTGTTGCTCACTGTGTAAAAAAGGCATTGAATGTTTGCCTTATATGTGTATACTGTAATCTGCTCTGAGTCACTCCAGGGAGATAAAGCAGAATATAAATAAAGTGTATTATATTTATTTATACCTCGTTTTATCTCTGCTGAAGGGAACTCGAAGTGGCTTAACATAAAAGCACTAAATAATGCCTTTTCATACATATCAGCATCTCTGTCCTCACCACTTTCAGCTCCCTTGGATTGAAACATGAACAAATTCACAGGAGATGACAATCCAACATTCAAAACAGAAAACCTTTCTAAAAGCATCTCAGAAGACCAAATGCAGCTTCTTCACCCCTTCACCTCTCTGTAAAAGAGCCTGTGGAGACGTAAAGGTCTGTCTGGCTTCTTGACGGCTATATTTTCAATGCAGAGCTCCTCACTCCACTCACTAGATCATGCTGGCAGTTTTCAATTTCTACTCCAATGGATTCTGAGGTGACAAGTTCAATTCTCTGTTCTCTCAGACCTTCTTCCCATGACCTACTTTTTCATTCTGCAGCGCTGGAATAATGCCTCACTACATGCCTCGCTCCAACCTAGGTTTGTACAAAAAGGCAGGTTGGTTGCCAATAACTCAAATCACACTTTTCACGTCCTGCTAGCTGGGGATGTTTCAGAATATGAGATTCCCCTTCCCCCCAAAAGCCCTTTGTGCCATGCCTTCACATTAGACGGGTCTTTCTTTTGGAAAGGACTGGGTGGCATAAATATGGTCATCCAAAGTTGAGCTTTCTTGATACTAGGCTTGCACATGTGAAAAACTTTGAAACAATGATTAATGCTTTTGCAGTATGCTGGCAACGTGTGCATGTGTGTGCGCCTTCAAGTCTCCTGTCAATTTATGTCAACCTATTCCATTATGTAGGCGTTTCTTAGTCAAGAGGTTCTTTTGCCAGTTTTTTCTTCTGAAGTATAGCCAGCAGCACTTAGAATTCATTGGCGGTCTTTCATCCAAATACTAACCAGGGCTGATCCTGTGTAGTTTCCAGGATCAGATGAGATCTGGTGCCTTTGGGCTATGTGGTCCACTGTTACTGGTAATAGATACCTTAAAAAATGCTGTCCATAATTTTGGTTGCATTTGCAAAGAGAAACCTAAAATAAAAGTTTCAGTAGACAGCTATTATATTCTGAATTACACTTTCTGCTTTGTAAATGGCGACAGGTCACATGACACCTCACCAGGCAATATAAGATACATCAAAACAGATAGAAGAAGTCAAGGATTCACTAAGGCCGCTTTGTGCATTTTTTTCAAAGATATATACACAATATTTGTTTTGGTGGACCTCATACCCTCCAACAGTCTTGACTTGGCAAGGAGAGCCCCAATTCATCTTTGTTGTCCCATTCTTAAACCTGGATGTAGGTGAACTACAACTCCAAAACCAAAGGACACTGCCCACCAAACCCTTCCAGTATTTTCTGTTAGTCATGGGAGAACTGTGTGCCAAGTTTGCTTCAATTCCATCGTTGATGGAGTTCAGAATGCTCTTTGATTGTAGGTGAACTATAAATCTCAGCAACTACAACTTCCAAATGACAAAATCTATTTTTTTGAGTGAAGGACATACATTGGGTTATTAGGTGTCTTGTGTCCAAATTTGGTGTCAATTCGTCCAGTGGTTTTTGAGTTCTGTTAATCCTGCAAACGAACATTACATTTTTATTTATATAGATTGCCATGGATCAGAAATGACTTAAAGTCATACGACAAAAACAACAGCACCAATACTATAATTGTACTATAATTGTATAATGTGAAAGGAGTCCAAAATATTTGCAAATACGGCAGTGGGATTAGAATGAATATGGCTAGAGATAAGAAACCTTTATACTTAAAAACATCCAACTACTGTGTCTCAGAAAGAAGAAACTCATATCAAAGAGTCACAATCTTGCTGCAGGCTGGCCAAGGAAACCCCAGGAAGAGCTTCAGATCACCTTGAAAAGCTGGTCTTCTTTAACAAGTTCTGACAACACAGTGTGTTGTTTTTTGCTGTTTTGTTGTTTTTTAAAAAAGAAAAGATGATAATTCCCTAGTGGTATAATGAAAGAAAAAACTGTTGGGAAGCTGGAAATATTTCACTGCTGTATCACAAATATGACAAGCTGATATTAACGCCAAGCTTGTATCAGTTTCCTGTGGAACAAACGTTTCCAGATCTCCATATATCAGATACGAGGAAGTGAGCAAATACATCATTAGTGACATGTGGTTTGCAGTTTCCCCAGGTCCTTTATAATACAAAAAAATCTCATTATAATTATAGTATATCTGTGTGAATGAACATTCTTTCCATACATATAGATCCCTAAGCCTGATTTATTTACAGTCAGCTCATCACATTCAATGGGGTTAGGGGGCAGAAGTTGACCACAGAATCACACTTGTGGATTTAAGATGGATCTACACTGCAATATAATCCAGATTATCAAATCAGATAATCCATGTTATTTGGTTAGAACTGGAATATATGAGTCTACACTGACATATAATCCAGATTATCAAATCAGATAATCCATATTATTTGGTTGGAACTGGAATATATGAGTCTACACTGACATACAATCCAGATTATCAAATCAGATAATCCATGTTATTTGGTTGGAACTGGAATATATGAGTCTACACTGACATATAATCCAGATTATCAAATCAGATAATCCATGTTATTTGGTTGGAACTGGAATATATGAGTCTACACTGACATGTAATCCAGATTATCAAATCAGATAATCCATATTATTTGATTGGAACTTGGTTATATGAGTCTACACTGCCATATAATCCAGATTATCAAATCAGATAATCCATGTTATTTGGTTGGAACTGGAATATATGAGTCTACACTGCCATATAATCCAGATTATCAAATCAGATAATCCATATTATTTGGTTGGAACTGGAATATATGAGTCTACACTGCCATATAATCCAGTTCAAAGCAGATAATATGGATTGTAGATGGAGCCTAAGATTACTAGAGATAGGTTTTTTTCTAGGAATCTCTAGGGCCCCTTCTACGCTGCATAAAATCCAGATTATTAAACCAAATAATCCACATTATCTTCTTTGAATTGGATTATATGAGTCTACATATACATAGGCTCACTGCACCCCCTAACCTCTGCAGAGGTGGAGGACCCATTAAGTTGGTCCACCCCAGGAGGCTTATNGAGGAGCTGACCATCTCTCTGTTGCCATGGACCGACCACTTCCTGGTCAGATTTAGGCTCACTGCGCCCCCTGACCTCTGCAGAGGTGGAGGATCCATCAAGTTGGTCCGCCCCAGGAGGCTTATGGATCCGGATGGATTCCTGATGGCTCTTGGGGAGTTTCCCGCCGCCTCGGTAGGTGATCCTGTCGAGGCCCTGGTCACTCTCTGGAATGGGGAGATGACTAGGGCAATTGACACGATCGCTCCGGAACGTCCCCTCTCAAGTAGCCGAGCTAAACCAGCTCCCTGGTTCACCGAGGAGCTGGCAGCGATGAAGCGAAGGAAGGGGGAACTAGAGAGTGTGTGGCGTTCGGATCCGAGTGAGCCAAATACTTCCTACACTGCCCCCTTTGGTGGAGTTGAGTTTTGTAAATACATCAACCTCTAATTGGAGAAGCTCATTGGCAAATTGTGACTGTAATAGCTACTGTCTTCAGTGCACGAATTTACATCCTTCTGTGGAACTGCCATTTCCCTCCTTGGACGGTCAAGAGAACTCTAGGGGATCTGGCCAGCGGATGCCGGCTTGTACTTCACGGGTCCAGGAAGCCGGACTCCTTGTGTTTAAATTGACCCCCTTTGATTGGGATGTGGTGTCATATAAGAAGACACTAATATTTGAACTTGGTTAACACTACGTCACTTTAGCCTAGAGCACTTTATTAGATCTACCTCCTAGTCTACCAGGGGCCATGCTATTAACTGGTCCCAAAGCGTCCCATGGTGATTAAATTGTAGTTATAGTAGCACTTTAAACAACTGTTATAGTAGCACTTTAAACAACCTGTTATAGTAGCACTTTAAACAACCTGTTATAGTAGCACTTTAAAGAATTGTTACAGCAGCACTTTAAACAACTGTTTCGAGGCCTGCACTAGCACTTAGCCTCATTTGTAGCAGGTTGACAATTAGATATTGTTGTTTACAAATACCCCACTCCTATGTTACCATTGACACCAATCCTGCTGCTATCGATACTAGTGCACTTTACCTTCTTTAATACACTGGAAGGAGCAGGTAATTTCAAGGGGTGGGAACATCAAGACCAAATTATATGTGACTACACTTATCATCAAACACTAACATATGGAACAACAATAGATGGAAATGGAGGGTATGTTCCCGGGGGGAGTGGGTCCATGGGTGGGGGTGCCGCCATAGGGGTGGTGACGGGCAGAGGGAGATATGGGAAAGGGAGAGCAAATTGTTTATTCTGGCCCAAAATTCACAATAATAGATTGGCAACCTCCAAAGATGCT
>NW_026844366.1:181561458-181599087 GCF_025583915.1 Anolis sagrei ordinatus | reverse complement strand
CCTACGGACATGAGACTAGCACCATCTCTAATGGTATTCCGCAAAAAGGTGAAGACCTGGATGTTTGTGCAGGCGTTTGAGTAATTTAGTGCAATCTGGTAATGGAACATAGGAATGGAACAATGGACGACGAACCTGGACTACGCTTGGATGATGAGAAGATTGGTACGGTTGTTTTTTGTAATAATTGTGCATTGTAATTGCTTATTGGTAATTTATGGATAATGTGTTAAGTCAATTGTTATATGTTGTATGGAACCACTGCTGTTTCTACTGTTTTTACTGTTTGTGAACCGCTGTGAGTCGCCTTCAGGCTTGAGATACAGCGGTATATAAGCAAAGTAAATAAATAAATAAATATAATCCAGTTCAAAGCAGATAATCTGGATTTTATATGGCAGTATCAAAGGGGCCTACGTCCTCCATCATAATAAGATTATCCAGTGGATGTTGACCATAGAGTCATGCTAAAGATTTAGAGATTCATGAAAAGAACATTTCAATCAAATCTGCAAATAATCAAATCTACAAAAGTTATATACACAAATGCAGAAGGCCAACTGTATTTGATTCCATTATTCAAAGACTGGGAGACATAAAATAAAAAGGAAATACAGTTGACTCTCAGTAAGCCAGAAATCAAGCAACCAGAACTCTCAAGAACATGCAAAAAAAAAAACGAATATCAAGTCCACCAGTTGACACACATGGACACTTTAAATAAAAATTAAAATATATTGTCGAAGGCTTTCATGGCTGGAATCATTGGGTTGTTGTAGGTTTTGCAGGCTATATGGCCATGTTCTAGAAGCATTCTCTCCTGACGTTTAGCCTGCATCTATGGCAAGCATCCTGAGGCAAAACGTCAGGAGATAATGCTTCTAGAACATGGCCATATAGCCTGTAAAACCTACAACAATCCAAAAATTAAAATAATTTTAATAGAAATGGTATCTTAAGTTGATTTTTATTTGCTTTTAATTACTGCATTTTAATATTAAGATCAAGTCAATACAAATTTATGGCATGGTATACTATGGAGTATAGTATTAGTGAGGCTTACAGTATTTTTAATACTAACTCTCAAGCAATCAGAAACTACATTTATCTGGCATCTACTATTTCCCATGGGTGCCAGTTAACTGAGTGTCTACTGTATAAAACAATCCAAATGTTTAAATCTGCCTATTAATAGAGGGTTCAGTATAGTACAACAGTCTGACAACATCCGTAAAGTGCATCCCAAGTCCACCAGTTGACACATGTGGACACAGGAAGACAAAGACAAATCAGAATGAGCTGGCCCAATGAACCTCTGTCATTCTTGATAACAGAAAAGTCCCCTATGCTGCTCACCTGCCATATATCACACCACAGGGGAACACTGAAGCATGTCGGAGAACAGTTCAGTATCCAATACTTTAATATGGAAGTAGACAAGCGCCAACAATGTTTTAGGTACTCCCACAAAAAGCTCAAGGGCCCCAATTCACACTGCCATATAATGCCTCTTAAACTCCATTATATAATCAGCGTAGTCTCATATAATGCAGATTAAACTACATTGAACAGAATTATATGAGTCTACGCTGCCATATAATCCAGTCAACTACAGTTAATTTGCATTCTGAAACTGCATAATATCTCAGTGCAGATGGGGCCTGGATCACCTCTCATGTTGATGGCATAAGAGTCCAATCATTCTTCTATTGTTCCACCTTTTCAGCTGCTTTCAAAATATCCCAAATTTTCTCTCCTTCCCTCACTTTTCCTCTTTATCCTCCACTTACATCAATTTTTGCAAACTGGATTAATAGCACAAAAAGAGTATGCACCCAGGGCCCTTCTACACATGCCTTTTTTTGTCATGTCAGGAGCTACTTGAGAAACTGCAAGTCGCTTATGGTGTGAGAGAATTGACCATCTACAAGGATGTTGCCCAGAGGACGCCCGGATGTTTTGATGTTTTACCATCCTTGTGGGAGGCTTCTCTCATGTCCCCGCATGGAGAGCTGGAGCTGATAAAGGGAGCTCATCCGCGCTCTCCCTGGATTCGAACCTGCAACCTGTCGGTCTTCAGTCCTGCCGGCACAGGGGTTTAACCCACTGCACTACCGGGAGCACCTACACATGCCTAAAAACACAAAAGTAACCAAGTTTGGGGGGGGGGGGGCTGAATCAGGTTAACAGCTGAAAAGCACGTGTTAAAAGATGTGCTTAAAACTCAATTCCGCCCAAAAATGCTCTCCTTCACATGACTGTATATCTCTACAGTCATGCAAAACATGTGCTTTCCTTCCCTTCTCTCTGTGTGTTCTGCTCCAATGTACATGCACCTTTTAAAAGCCCAAAACAGCTGATCAGCTGGTTGGTGTGTCAAAACATGGAGCCACAGACACACATGTGGATCAAGGGAAGCACAACTGGAAAGCAATTAAAGCTCTCTGAAACTATTTCTTTTAAACTTTATAATATTAAAGAGAGTTTGAATTAACAATTGGGTAAAAAAAATGTTGTTTTTTTTAAAAAAACATTCCTTTATGCTCTGGACCTCATTTGTGCACATGCAAATCTCCTTGTGTTTACATTAAGATATTTGCATGTGCACGTATGAGGAAATCAGGAGATGTTTACTTCTTGGGAGGAGAGGAATGTCCAATCTCGATAAAATAGTGAAGAGTAGAGACATCACACTGGCAATGAAGATCCTCATAGTTAAAGCAATGATATTCCCCGTAGTCACCTACGGATGTGAGAGCTGGACCATAGGGAAGGCTCAGTGAAAGAAGATAGATGCTTTTGAACTGTGGTGCTGGAGGAAAGTTCTGAGAGTGCCTTGGACCGTGAGAAGATCCAACCAGTCCACACTTCAGGAAATAAAGCCCGACTGCTCATTGGAGGGAAGGATATTAGAGGCAAAGATGAAGTACTTTGGCCATATCATGAGAAGACAGGAAAGCTTAGAGAAGACAACGATGCTGGGGAAAATGGAAGGAAAAAAGAAGAGGGGCCGACCAAGGGCAAGATGGATGGATAGCATCCTTGAAGTGACTGGATTGACCTTGAAGGAGCTGGGGGTGGTGACGGCCACAGGGGGCTCTGGCGTGGGCTGGTCCATGAGGTCACGAAGAGTCAGAAATGGCTGAATGAATGAACAACATCATATGAGGTCCAGCACATAACGGAGTGATCCACAGATAATTTGGATTTTATATGGCAGTATAGAAGGAACCATAGTTTGTATGTTCTTCCTTGGCAATCAATTTTGCCATCTTGGACACACCCATGTAGCCACATGCATTGCAGATTTCATCTATGAAATGTTGAAGGGACCAGATCCTATCTGAGCTTCAAAGATATGGAAGGTGAGCTCTGGTTAGGACTTTGAGGCTGCCAATAAATACTAGGTGCAGCAAGCTATATTTCAGAGGAAGAATTGACAAAACCACCTCTGAGGCCCATCCTACACTGCCATATAATCCAGATTATCAAAGCAAATAATCTACATCATCTGCTTTGAACTGGATTATATGAGTCTACACTGCCAGATATTCCAAAGCAGATAATCTGGATTTTATATGGCAGTGTAAAAAAGGCCTGAGTATTCCTTGCTTAAGAAAACCCTATGAAATCAATGGAGCTAAGAAAGCTGACATGAAGACCATCAACTCATGTGGTGCTAGAGATTCCATGGACTGCCAAAGGGACATGATGAGTAAACTGAGGTTGTTGTACTTGGACCATATCATCAGAAGACACGGGACATTAGAAAATACAATAATGCTCAGCAGGCATGTAGCTGGGGGGGGGGGGGTCTTTGGGGGCTTCAGCCCCCCTCCCCAAAATTCTCATGGTGGTCTGCGAAAAGGCCCTACTGATACATTATTTAGACTGTTATGTTTATTCATATCATGATCTGATCACCATGCTCAATATATCTCATATGCATGGGGGTATTGGAGTAATGATACAAAAGGTTTGCTAGGGTAGACCCTCTTTCACTCAGACTCGCCCCCCCCCCCCAAATCAAAATCCTGGCTACAGGCCTGATGCTCAGGCAGGCAAGAGATGGTAGGAAAAGAGAAAAACCCCATTCCATGTGGGCAGACAATCAAGCAAGCCACAATTGCCCTGAATCTACAAGATCTGACCAGAGCAGTTGAGGATAGGGTGACTTGGGCCCCTTCTACACTGCCATATAATCCAGTTTAAAGCATATAATCTGAATTTTATATGGCAGTGTGGAAGAGCCTTGGAGGTCTCTCATTCCTGATGTCACCATAAGTTGAAGTCAACTTAATGGCATTTATCAACCACTACTTGGTTGATAACTAATTTTAAAATTAACTAATTTTAACACTGTATTCAGAGCCTCTGTCCCTTTGGATGTCTTTGGTCCACAGCTCCTATCATCATTGGCTTCCAGAGTCTACAGTGAAAGATTATTTAAGATGTTAGCCAAAAACACCTAGAATACCCCCGTTGCCTGCCTTTGGTATTAAAAAAAGATTTCTATGATTCTCCTATATGTTTTTGAGAATACAAGAGCCATTGTGGGACCGGGGGGGGGGGGGGGATATTTCTTGCCATAGAGCATTGACATCGCATTTATTCTGTGGATTGATTTCATCTTGTTTCATCTAATCTGTTTTTCACTACTTTCATTCTCTTATTATTAGATACATAACAAGATTAGCACACAGCAAACAAGATCACTCTGCTGGTTGTTGTATTGGATCACACGTCGGACACTTCCCAAGTGTCTAGGACTGTGTGATGTATCGGTAAATAATGTGTGCAGATCTCAGTAAGGTGGCATTTTGCAGCTAGCAGATGGTAATTTTGTCAGTGCAGATTGTGTTTAAGTGCAAGCCAAGGTCTTTAGGCACTGACCCAGTGTGTCGATCACCACTGGGACCACCTTGACTGACTTGTGCCAGAGTCTTTGCAGTTTGATCTTTAAATCCTCATATTGTTATTATTTGAAACACAACAAGATGAGTCCACAGCATCTTGTTGTGGACTCTGTTGGCTGTTGTATTGGATCACACGTCGGACACTTCACAAGTGTCTAGGACTGTGTGATGTATTGGCGAATAATCCCAGTAAGGGGGCCTTTTGCAGTTGGCAGGTGGTAATTTCGTCAGTGCCAATTACGTTTAAATGCAGGCCAAGGTCTTTAGGCACTGCACCCAGTGTGCCGATCATCATTGGGACCACCTTGGCTGACCTGTGCCAGAGTCTTTGTAATTCGATCTTTAAATCCTAACATCGTGTCAGCTTTTCCCGTTGTTTCTCTTCAATCTTGCTGTCGCCTGGGATTGCAACATCGACGATCCATACTTTGTTTTTTAACACGATCGTGAGGTCAGGAGTATTGTGCTCCAAAACTCTGTCTGCCTGAGTTTGGAAGTTCCAGATGAGTTCCGAATTATTATTATTATTATTATTATTATTATTATTATTATTATTTGAAACATTATTATTATTATTATTATTATTATTATTATTATTTGAAATACAATAAGATTAGTACATAGCAGACAAGATCACTTTGCTGGCTGCCATATTGGATCACACGTCAGACACTTCCCAAGTGTCTGGGACTATGTGATGTATTCGTGAATAATGTGTGCAGATCCCAGTAAGGTGGCTTTTTGCAGCTGACAGATGGTAATTTTGTCAGCTCCGATTGTGTTTAAGTGCAGGCCAAGGTCTTTAGGCACTGCACCCGGAGTGCCAATCACCACTGGGACTACCTTTACTGGCTTGTGCCAGAGTCTTTGCAGTTTGATCTTCAAATCCTCATATTATGTCAGCTTTTCCAGTTGTTTCTCTTCAGTCCTTCTGTTGCCTGGGATTGCAACATCAATGATCCATACACAATGGTGAGGTCAAGAGTATTGTGCTCCAAAACACTGTCAGTCTAAATTCAGAAGTCCCCGAGTAGTTTGACGTGTTCATTTTCTGTAACTTTTTCAGGCTTGTGATCCCACCAGTTCTTTGTTGCAGGCAGATGGTATTTGTGGCACAAGTTCCAATGAATCATCTGAGCAACGATGTTATGCCTCTGCTTGTAGTCTGTCTGCGCGATCTTCTTGCAGCAGCTGAGGATATGATCTATTGTTTCATCTGCTTCCTTGCAGAGTCTACACATTATTATTATTATTATTATTATTATTATTATATTATTATTATTAGATAATGCATTCTTTAAACATACATAATGAAGCTCTTTTAAAACAAAAATATTGCTCTTAAAGAAAGTGTTTAGAAAGTGTTTGCTCTTTGCTTTCTTATTTTAAAACAAAGGCTAAAAACATACTACTAGAACATAATTATGTTCAGTTCCCTTTTTCCTTTACTATTTTATAAAGAGTTGAGTAAAAAGCTTTAAAAAAGAGGCAGAATCCTAAGCAATTAAGGGGAAAAAATCTCTTATTTAGATTTGCATATAGCCTTCCAAAAATAAGAGGAATTTTATTCAGCTTTACTATTTTTAGCTTAATTCTCCCTTCAGAGTCTCTTTGATATGAGAAATCTTTTAAAAACCATTCCATCCAAAGATGGTGTGTGTGTGTTTTTTTAAAAAAAAAATATTATGTTTAATTCACAAAGCAATTCATGAGTGGACATTATTCATGTAAACAATAAACTCCTACATAAGAGAAGTGGAAAAAGCATGTCAAATCTATCAGCTTTATTTTTTAGTATTTAAGCCACAAAAGAAGAAGATGGAGGAACAGCCAGGCATCTGTTACCCAGAGACCAACCAGCCACAATTAATAAAGAGATACTAAAGGGCATTAAGAACACAGCAGCGATATATTGCTATCTGTCAGAGTGTTATTGGGGAAATCAGGGTTCATGGCAAAAATAATGGAAGCAAAGTGCCCAATCGAGTGCGCAGCATCCTCAAGAGGATATGATAAGCTGCCATATCTCTCTGTTGTGGAACTCTCCATAGAGCTGAAGCTATTACTGTGAGAAGCGGACTTCCCTAAGGAGAACGAGAAATAGCTCAATGGCATGTGTGCACATGGTTCTTGGGCACAGAATGAGCCTTTGAATATCATTCATATTCCATATGTGTTTTGCATCTGCTGAGGATTCATTACTGGCTTCCTCATATGACAGACTATGGCAATCAGGGTGCATGAGATCTGTGCTGCATACAAGCTCCCTAAGTAGTATGTGTATAATATACGAGGGTTGAATGAAAAGTAATGCCTCCACCTTCGTTACTTGGGTTTGGATGGGAATATTTTAATAAATCAAATGCAGAACTAATCCTTAGAATGTGCTCTTTAACTACCACTGTTCACTTTTCCACATAATCACCAGACAATTGGATACATTTCTCCCAATGATGAACAAGTTTTCTGAAGCTGTCATGGAAGAAGTCAACACAACCAGAGTCTCACAGTTCTCTCAACATCTTTATCAGACGCATAATGATGTCCCTGCAGATCTTCTTTCATTATCGGGAACCGATGAAAGTCAGACAGTGTTGTGACTCAGCTGGAATCAAAGAGTGTTTCTGATGAAGATGATGGGACTCGGGTTCACAGTTTGGTTCAAAATGTCCCTGCTATAGACAGTGAAGAAGAAATGCAGTTTCCCACAGCAAGGCATGATAGTGTTGATACTAAAAATAGTCAGGTGCAGATTGACTCCGAGAAGGAAGATAGCTACCGTATACCATGCAGCTGTGGACAAGTCTACATAGGGACCACCAAACGCAGCGCCCAAACACGAATCAAGGAACATGAAAGGCACTGCAGACTACTTCAACCAGAGAAGTCAGCCATAGCAGAGCACCTGATGAACCAACCTGGACACAGCATATTATTTGAGAACACAGAAATGCTGGACCACTCTCACAACCAACATGTCAGACTACACAGAGAAGCCATTGAAATCCACAAGCATGTGGACAATTTCAACAGAAAGGAAGAAACCATGAAAATGAACAAAATCTGGCTACCAGTATTAAAAAAACTCTAAAATTACAACAGCAAAACAACAGAGAGGAAACAACCAGGCACATCTTAACACCTCTCAGCAAGAGATTTTCCCAGGCTCAGGCAGGCCTTCAAATGCTAATGAAGGTGGTCAGTTGAAACATTCACACCTAGCTCCAGCAGAGAAAAGCTCTTTGCCCCACCCCAGCCATTCCACAGATATATAAACCCATTGTCCTAATTCCAACAGACCTCACTACCTCTGAGGATGCTTGCCATAGATGCAGGCGAAACGTCAGGAGAAATGCCTCTAGAACATGGCCCTGTAGCCCGAAAAAACCCACAAGAACCTAGGAAGATAGCTCTTTGCCTGGTTCTCAGCCTGATAATGAGCAAGGAGGAAAACAGGCTGACGCTAATGAGCAAATTGACCTTGACAATATGGGAACTTTCGATCGGGCTAATTGGTTGGAATTCCATGTTCGAAGGAGTGAGAGGATAGCAAACAAGAGGGAGACCAGAGGCCAGAGAAACACCATGTTTTGCAAAGGGTATTTAACAGGGTGTTTGAGACCAGATCTTTTGTCAAAGCAACTTCGCGTCTACCTAAGGAGCTTACCTAGGCTAGGCTGGATTATCTTGCAGTCTTTGTGTTCATGATTTCCAGGACTTTGTCACATTCTCTGGGTCTTGCTTTGCTGATGCCTATTGGATTATGCTTCAAGTGCTATGTTATCCTGATCTTTTGGAACATTAACCTTTGCTTTTATTAACTTTTTATTTTTTATTTTTAATAAACCATAAAGACTTCTGGCTGTGTGCAGTTTGGTGTTTTTCAGCAAGGTGAATCTACTCTGAGGTGCAACAGACGGTGCTAAATCTGGACTGTATGGAGGATGTCGTACGATGGTGACATCCAGTCTCTGAAGTTTCAGGTCTGTGCGCTTTCATTTCAGGCATCAGCATTCTGGGTATCCATTGTGCACAGAGCTTCCAATAGCCAAGCAAAGCAATAATGTGACCCACACCTTCTTGTGAAATGCCGATTATACTTGAAATTTCCTTCTGAGTGATACGACGATCGTCCTGAATCAATCTGTCAACCTTTTTCTTGTGAAACTCGGTGGTTGCTGTCGCAGGAGGTCCAACTCTTTGTTTGTCATGCAAGTCAGATGTTCTCACCTCAACATCTTTAAACTTACTCACCCAGCAATGCACAGTACCCACATCAACACAATCACCATAAACAGCTGGCTTTCTCTGATGAATCTTCTTTGGGTTGACACCTTCTGCTGTCAAGAATTCAATGACTGCATGTTGCTTAAGTTGCACTGACCGACCATCTGCGCAGGGTTCCATACTTCGTACTTTAACAATGCAACCATTCAATGCTAAGGCTTCCCACCAAAATGGAACTGTAGAGGAGAGTCTACTGAACAAGCCAGTACCAGTACTACCATCTGTTGAGGAGTCACAAAGGTGGAGGCATTACTTTTCATTCAACCCTCATATAATCCAGTTCAATGTGGATTTTATACAGCTGTGTGGAAGGGGCCTGAGAAGAATATGGGAAACTTTCTTTTCTGCATCACAGTTCCCAGAATTCCCCAGCCTCCTAACTGGAGAATTGTAAGACTATGGCCCCTTCCACACAGATGAATAAAATCCACATTGAACTGGATTATATGGTTGTGTGAACTCAGATAATCCAGTTCCAAGCAGATATTGTGGATTATCTGCCTTGATATTCTGAGTTATACGACTGTGTGGAAGGGCCCTTGCAATCTAGATAAGATGAAGTATAGCTAAATTAGTCCCTTTTTATTATTTGTGTATTTATTTGTGGTTTAGCTTTTTTGGGATGACTCTTTTTTGCTTAATTAGTATACTGTTCACATTGCTTTAACCTGCTGTTTTATATCATCACGTTTCATTCAATACTGCTGTTTTAAATGGCTTTTACCTGCAGTTTCATATGTTATACTGTGGTTTTAATAGTACTGTGTCAGCAAGGTGCTGGAAAGCAGAACCTTCTCTGCATCACTTAATTTGTGCAGTAAAACAGCTCAATCAAAATGGAGTCAACCCAAAACTTGAAAAACTGAACTGACTCTAACTGACTACAGTCCTCCCAAAACCTCCAAAAGTCTCATGCCACTTATAATAAAGGTTTTCCCCTAACATTAAGTCCAGTCATGTCTGACTCTGGGGGTTGGTGCTCATCTCCATTTCTAAGCCAAGGAACCGGCGCTGTCCATAGACACCTCCAAGGTCCTGTGGCCAGCATGACTGCATGGAGTGCCATTACCTTCCCACCAAAGTGGTACCTATTGTGGCTACTCTGTACCAGAAAACTAAATGGCATAGAGCTACTTTATTTGTAAAAAAGAAAGAAAGAAAATAAACATAAACCCACTGTTGTTTTAAGGCAAGTGGGGAATGAGAAGTGGGAACACCATTTTGCGGATATGCAGTTCTTGGGACCTCATCAGGCGCCAACCTTCCCCCATTTCTACACACTTCAGAAACTGAAGTTTTTGGAGTTACAGAACAATCAACCCCAGAGCTCCATGATTCATTTAGAAAGGACTAAAGGCACTTATTTTAGGTGGGATGACAACTCCATTTTACATCGTTCTAGTGATGTGAAAGTGTGGGCCTTCTTGTGGGTGGTCTGCTAATGCTCCCTATGTTTTCATTACTACTCCCATTGAAAGAAGTGTTTCAAAAAGGGTGCCTTGGTTCTCCTCTTGAGTAAGGGGCTTGAGAGGCAACAAAAGATCCCATAGAATTGATATCTTAAGAATGGCACTTCGGGTCTCCTTAGAAGTCGACTCCTGATAAGAGAAAGTGGGGGAAAGACGGGCATCAAGGTGGGTAAGGATGTGGAATGGCAGGCCACCCCAGAAAATAGGGAAATTATTTATTATTATTATTTATTTCATGCATTTCTACCCTGCCCTTCTCCCCCCAAAGGGGGACTCAGGGCAGCCTCACACAAGCATTATATGATGCTATCAGCATATAAACATCCGGGTGTCCCCTGGGCAATGTCCTTGCAGACGGCCAATTCTTTCACACCAGAAGTGACTTGCAGTTTCTCAAGTCACTCCTCACACGGCAAAAAAAGCATATAAACAATCAAAAATTAAATTTAAAACAGTAAAAATCATTAAAACATTATACAAATTCATGAAACAATAAATTAAACATACCAATAAAACCAAGTCCAAATCAGGGTAAATTCAATGTCACAAAGATCCTAAGTTTTCTTGCCAATTGCTGCTGTCCACTAATCGAATGCCTGGTCCCAAAGCCAAGTCTTCAATTGTCTTCTAAAGGACAGGAGGGAGGTGGCCAACCTGAAGTCCTTAGGGAGAGAGTTCCACAGACGGGGGGCCACTGCCGAGAAGGCCCTGTCTCTCGTCCCTACCAACCGCATTTGCAATGCTGGTGGGATCAAGAACAAGGCCTATCCTGAAGATCTTAAACTTCATGATGGTTCATAACAGGAGATACGTTTGGACAGGTAATCTGGGCCAGAACCGTTTAGGGCAGTGTTTCTCAACCTTCCTAATGCCGCGACCCCTTAATACAGTTCCTCATGTTGTGGTGACCCCCAACCATAAAATTATTTTTTGTTACTACTTCACAACTGTGATTTTGCTACTGTTTTGAATCATAATGTAAATATCTGATATGCAGTAAATATTTTCAGTCACGGGACCAAATTTGGCACAAATACCCAATACGACCAGATTTGAATACTGGTGAGGTTCAGGCAAATTGATTTTGGGAGTTGTAGTTGCTGGAATTGATAGTCCACCCACAATCAAAGAGCATTCTGAACTCTACCAACGATGAAATGGAACCAAACTTGGCATACACAACTCCCATGACCAACAGAAAACACTAGAAGGGTTTGGTGGGCATTGACTTTGAGTTAGGAGTTGTAGTTCACCTACATCCAGAAAGCACTGTGGACTCAAACAATGATGGATCGGGGCCAAACTTGGCACTGATACTCAATATGCCCAAATGTGAACACTGGTGTTCTTTGAGGAAAAATAGACCTTGACATGAGGGAGTTGTAATTGCTGGGATTTATAGTTCACTTACAATCAAAGAGCATTCTGAACCCCACCAACGATAGAATTGGGCCAAACTCCCCACACAGAACCCCCAGGACCAACAGAAAATACTGTGTTTTCTAATGGTCTTTGGCGACCCCTCTGATACACCCTCATGACACCCACAGGGCTTGAGAAACCCTGATTTAGGGCTTCAAAGGTTAAAACCCGCACTTTGAATTGTGCTCAGAAACTGATCGGCAGCCAATAGAAAGGTGGGAGGGAACGTGGTAAGATGGGTCCCTCCACTTTCCATAATTTTCCTTCGCTTTGCCCCTGTTCATCTGATGAAGTCCTTAGTTAAAAGGGCAAGGTTGTATGTGACTTTTGCCTGGGAAGCCATACATTTGGAATGAGTTCAACCATTCTGCTTTCTGCTTAAAGCAGGTCTCTTTCTGATAAAACATTTCAGAGAGGCATGGATGCGTTCTTTCTCTTTAAAGGACAAGCTCTTTCTTGCAGCATGGATCTACCAGGTACGGACAGCATGTAGCCAATAGAGCTCCAGAGCATAAATAATTCAAAAGTCCTTAAAAACGCTTCTTTCTCTCCCTTCCTCCCGCTCCCTACCCCCCAATCTCTGGCTTATAACAAATGTTAATTTAATCAGTTGGCAGTAAATCTGGCTCAATGCTGACTCATGCCAGACAATGCCCCCAGGGACCAGTAACAGCGCTTTTGCTGTCTCATTTGGAAATGAACAATGCAAAAGCCAGCGTTCCAGCTTCACCCTTTTCCTTTGGAGAGATTTTTCTTTTTTTTAAAAAAAATATTGTGCGCAATAGCATGAAAAATGCCAAGTCCATGCAGGCTTTTAAAACTCAGAGGCATGCAAACTTTTTTTTACCCAAGTTGAGTTGGATGTAAGTGCCATCCTTTGTCCCTTCTGCTGACAGAGAATGAAAATGAAACAGGGAGGCAAAGAAATAGATGGAGATTCACTCCGAAACCAATTTTGACATCTAGGGTTGCCAGTGATTTGAAACAATTGAGGGGATTGAATCCATTTCTTTTTATCCTGTTTTCTGTCTGTATTATTGCATTATTCTACAGCATACTTTGTGCCACACAATGCAGCAAAATGAAAGCACTGTGCATAAAGGAGCCCACCCTATATAAATATTGGGACTGTGGCGCAGCTGGGTGGGAGTCAGCTGCATTAAGATCACTACTGACCAAAAGGTCATGAGTTCGAAGCTAGCCCAGGTCAGAGTGAGCTTCCAGGCAATTTGTGTAGCTTGCAGCCCGAAAGACAGTTGCATCTGTCAAGTAGGAAATTTAGGTACCGCTTATGCAGGGAGGCTAATTTACGATGCCATAAAAATCTCCAGCAAGCATGCAAAGAATGAGGAAGTACTTCATCAGTGTCACAAATGGACAGTGAAGTGACAGCTCCCCTGGAAGCTCATGAAAAAGCTGGAATGTTAAATAGCCTATGTGTGTCTGTCTATATACAGGGTGAGGCAGCATAACTTCCTTTTTTAAAATGCGCGCTATTCAGTCTGTTGAAGACGTAACGGAGCACTACTGGTCTCGTTTGAGAGGCGGGAGTATAAAGTTTTGCCCTGACACAGTTCAGTCGCCATCATGCATTGGAACAGTGAGGGGCGGGCTTTTGCCGTTGAAGCCTACTTTTTGAGCGGATTTGGAGTGGCCAGCCCGCTCTCCAGATTTGGCACCTTGTGATTTTTTTCTGTGGGGTTTTTTGAAATCCCGTGTTTATGTGAACTGTCCAAGGACCCTTCAAGATTTGAAGACCAACATCCAGGAAGAAATTTCCAACATAACGCCTGCTATGCTGGCAAGAGTCATAGAATCATAGAATCAAAGAGTTGGAAGAGACCTCATGGGCCATCCAGTCCAACCCCCTGCCAAGAAGCAGGAATATTGCATTCAAATCACCCCTGACAGATGGCCATCCAGCCTCTGTTTAAAAGCTTCCAAAGAAGGAGCCTCCACCACGCTCCGGGGCAGAGTCATGACAAACGCCAGAAACTGGTTTACTCAGTGTATGGGGAATGGAGAATGGGGGACGTCGCCTACCTAATTTGGTCTTCAAAACTACGTAAAACAAAACTTTAGGTATGCGCCTACATTATAAAAAATACAATAGGTTTTATTAAGTTTTGAAAAAAGGACGTTATGCTGCCTCACCCTGTATGTTGTGTGTCTATGTCATTGAATGTTTGCCATGTATATCTACATTGTAATACACCCTGAGTCCCCTGCGGGGTGAGAAGGGCGGAATATAAATACTGTAAATAATAAATAAATAAATATATGAAAATGTTTAAAGTTATTTTACACCTCTTTGTAAGGCACAGCTACCTGGCTAGCAGGGCAGTACCTTTTCCAAGTATTGATCTGAACCTTTGCATCATGGCTACAAAGATCCAATGCACAGAATGAATCCAGTAGTACAAATCAGCAATGGTTTTTTCGGTGTACTAACTATTCTCTCTCAGGGCCCTTCCACATAGCCATATAACTCAGAATATCAAGGCAAATAATCCACAATATTGGCTTTGAGCTGAATTATCTGAGTCCACACTGATAATCCAGTTCAAAAAAGGTATTGTGCATTATCTGCCTTGATATTCTGGGTTACATGGCTGTGTGGAAGGGCCCATAGAGAGACTGACCAACAGTTAGCAGAAAACACTTGCTTGGAGTCTTTGTTGCTCAAGGGAGTTTTATCAGATCTTAAATATAAAGGTTGACCCACATTTACTCAGATAGATATTGACTATTGAATCAGCCATAGATAATTAAATATTGAAAGTGCATCATGTTTGCATCATTTACTTAATCAAGTTATCTATTGGTTTTCATCTAGGTTCATGAGGTTATATTAGATACTAGCAGTCCCCTGCCATGCGTTGCTGTGGCCCAGTCTGTGTATATGTGTTTTTTTGTGTGTATATATGTATTTGTGTAGATGTGTATATATGTGGTTTTGTGCATGCATTGCAATGGGGTTTTTTTTGCTTTTTAAATCTCTTCTGCTGTATTTTCAGTGTTTTTATGAGTGATGATCACTCGTTGGCTTGATAGGTGTCTTGTGTCCAAATTTGGTGTCAATTCACCCCATGGTTTTTGAGTTATATTAATCCCACAAATGAACATTACATTTTTATTTATATAGATAGCTAGCCGCCCCCTGCCACACATTGCTGTGGCCCAGTCTGTGTATATGTGTTTTGTGTGTGTATATATGTGTATATGTGTGTGTATATGTGGTTTTGCGCATGTACTGTAGCGTCATTTTGCATTTTTGGCTTTTAAAGTCTCTTCCACTGTGTTTTTCAGTGTTTTTATGAGTGATGGTCACTTGTTGGCCTGATAGGTGTCTTGTGTCCAAATTTGGTGTCAATTCACCCAGTGGTTTTTGAGCTATGTTATTCCCACAAACGAATATTACATTTTTATTTATATAGATAATAACATTTTAGTTTGAAAATACGGTATGTGACAATTCTAAGGAGGTCACAAACTTTTTCTGGTTACTCTGCCTCTTACATAACTCTATCAAATCAGTTACCCAGCAGCTGCCAGAACAGTGGAAAAAACAGATCAGCCCATCTAGATTCTTTCTGTAAATGAAATAAAGTGGAATGTTTTATTTCTACATCACTATAATTTGGCAGAGAGCTAAACCTAAGTTTCACTGGAAGTAGAGTGAGAAATAAAATGGAAAAAGTGGTATGTTTTATGTCTGCGTCACAATAATCTGTCAGGGAGGTACATCTGAGCAGAAGTAGAGTGACAAACGCAAACGTGGTTTACTGGTTTGAGCATTTGACTATAATTCTGGAGACCAGGGTTCAAATTCCTGCTCAGCTATGGAAACTCAGTAAATGACCTTCGGCAAGTGATACCCTCTTAATGTCCAAGGGAGGCAAAGACTCTGAATACATCTGAGAAAGCTGCATGGTAGGTTCATCCTAGGGTCACCATAAGTCAGAAAGGACCTGAAGGCACAAAGCAACAAGAGTCGATTATGAAAGAATGCCCCCCCCCCCCGCCATCACTTATGTTACAATCCCATCAAGTACACAAACCATCTGCCCACTTTATGCCTATTGCCAGGAAATGGTGATAATTCATCTTTATCTCAGATGTTTCTGCTGCTTGTAATTTCTCTCTAAAGTGACAGGCCCAGAAGGGCAGAAGTTAAAAAATGCATGAAAATTTGCATGACACCATTAATTGCAGTGAAAAAAGCCATAGGCATGCAAAGGACCTTCCAATATCCATCAGCCACCTTGAGCTCTTAGGAGGAAAGGTAAAATAAAATGCAATAAATAATAAACTAGAGTTGGCAGCAATATGCTGTCCTACAGATATTACCAATGGCGAAAGAGTGCTGGTGCTTCACCAAGCCACAAGGACTCCATAGCATTGAACCATGGCAGTTAAAGTGGTGTCAAACTGCATTCGTTCTACAGTGTGGATGTACCCTTAGTCTCCATTATTTTGGTGTATATCGAAAGGGGAAAAGAGGAACCACATCAGCTCAAGTCGTTCTATGCCAGTGGTTCTCAACCTGTGGGTCCCCAGGTGTTTTGGCCTTCAACTCCCAGAAATCCTAACAGCTGGTAAACTGGCTGGGATTTCTGGGAGTTGTAGGCCAAAACACCTGGGGACCCACAGGTTGAGAAACACTGTGCCCTTCCTTTTCTATTCTTACTTGTTGTTGTTTATTTATTCAGTCGCTTCCGACTCTTTGTAACCTCATGGACCAGTCCACACCAGAACTCCCTATTGGCCATAGCCACCCCCAGGTCCTTCAAGGTCAAGCCAATCACTTCAAGGATCCCATCCATCCATCTTGCCCTTGGATGGCCCCTCTTCCTTTTTCCTTCCATTTTCCCCAGCATCATTGTCTTCTCTAAGCTTTCCTGTCTTATCATGATGTGGCCAAAGTACTTCATCTTGGCCTCTACTATTCTTCCCTCCAATGAGCATTCGGGCTTTATTTCCTGGAGGATGGACTGGTTGGATCTTCTCGCTGTCCATGGCACTCTCAGAATTTTCCTCCAGCACCACAGTTCAAAAGCATCTATATTTCTTCGCTCAGCCTTCCTTATGGTCCAGCTCTCACATCCATAAGTTGCTACAGGGAATACCACTGCTTTAACTATGTGGATCTTCATTGCCAGTGTGATGTCTCTACTCTTCACAATGTTATCGACATTGTCTTCTCTAAGCTTTCTTCTCATGATGTGGCCAAAGTACTTCATCTTTGCCTCTACTATCCTTCCCTCCAATGAGCAGTCAGGCTTTATTTCCTGAAGTATGGACTGGTTGGATCTTCTCACGGTCTAAGGCACTCTCAGAACATTCCTCCAGCACCACAGTTCAAAAGCATCTATCTTTCTTCGCTCAGCCTTCCCTATCATCCAACTCTCACATCCATAGGTGACTAGGGGGAACACCATATATAGGATTGTACACTGCCATATAATCCTGTTCAAAGCAGATAATCTGGATGTTATATGATAGTGTAGAAGTGGCCTAAGAAATCAGGGAGACTTGCTCAGTCACATAAATCTAGTGGGTGACTTTGGGCAAGTCACACTCTCTCAGCCTCAAAGGGAGGCAAGGGAAAACCCTCTCTGAACAAATTCAGCCACAAAAATCCTGCAATAGGGCCTTAGGGTCATTGTAAGTCAGAAATGCCTTCAAGGCACAAAACAACAACAATCTCCCTCTTTATGTGTTTATTTCACATATAAACTGCCATTGTCTCTCAAAACAACACTCCTGACAGCTGATAGTATAGTAGCAAAATAAAATGACACAAATGCTATTAAAACATGAAACAGATTAATTAAAACATGAAACAGATTTTTTTTTAAAAAAAAACAGTGTTGATAGCTTATTGGTGTTAAAAAATATAGAACCCACCCAATTAAAAATGCCATCTGCAGCGATGCAGCTTAATTATCAAAGGTCTCTCTGAACAAAAGGCTTTGCTTGCTGGTGGGAGAAATATTTTACCGGTATCTGAAGGATTTTATTTTTACACCAGAGAAGCTAGTACTATTAAGCTGTTGCCATAGGAAGAAAGATCCAAGGAACCTGGTTGCATTTCAGAAATATTCCCCTCTGACATTGAATTGTAAGGCCTTCATCTGAACGGCTTTAAAGAATAATGATGAAAACAGCAGCAGGAAGCGAGAGAGAGAGACCCCACCTGTCACTCCAGCATCAAGACCTCTGGTCCCCTTCCTGCTCTTCATTCAGGAAGGACCCGGGGAAAAAAAACAAGATGAAGAGCTCAGTCCCCAAACCCCGGCTCATTGTGAAAGAGAATAACAGCATAGCCACTCAAGGATCTTTCTGCAAATCAACCCCGCACAGATCTTGAAAACATTGGTAGACTACAACTCCCAGATTCCCCAAACCAACATGGATACAGGGAGTTGTAGTCCCAAAACCGAATGTCCCAAGCTCTGCTCAAACTTCCATTTAATTATAGTTAACTAAGGACTTCATCATAGGAGGCTAACAAAGCACAATTACAACAGTACCTTTGAGTGAGATTACCACATGACTTTGTGTCTTTCCTCTTGTTGCATTGCATTTGAAACATGACTGGATTGTCTCTTTTCAACAAATCCAAAATCGCTGTTGTTCTGTCTTGTGTGATAATGTCTTTCCTCTGCAGTCCCAATATTGCAAAGCAGAGAAAGAAGCGCAGCAAAATAGGAGAAGAAGAAAAATAGGGGCGGGGGGTGGGACAGCATGCATTATGTAGGACAAACATTGGTAGGAAGCGAGCGCAGAAGACTGTGGAAATTTATATCAATAATGGTATGTTTCTGTTTGCTTAAAGAATGCAATTTTGATGAGACAACAGGCTGGTGTGATAAAGTCCTGAATATTTATATAGCTTTTAGTTACAAAATGCTATGTGACTATTTCAGAGCTAGCATTGCATTGTTGTTTGTGTTTCACCCTAGCACTGAGATTCACTTTCACCCAGCACCACACCAGAGTCCAGTGATCCAATAATAAAATGTTTATTGAAAAAAGTATATAAAAAGGGGAAAGGGGCAAATCCAAAAAAACACAGTCATGATATAAAATGCAATACACAAAATAAGCCAGAGTTCAGTAGCAGTAATCCAAAAATGCCGGGGCAAAACCCCAAGACTAAGAAATCCAAAAACACAGAATTAATCCAAGGTATTTCCATGATCATGAACACAGGAACCTCTCCAAAGTAAATTCTCCAAAAGTATATAAGCATAGACAGTAACATGAAACAGGAATCATGACAATACAGGAACCAGGAACTTGGAAGCATGAACACAAGACTGATCCCCATTAGCAACATTGTCTCCTCTGAGATGCTTGAAGCCAAACCACTTAATTAAGCCCATCCAGGCACCCATGACATTATGCCTAACACACTTGGACTTCAAGGTCTTATCTTGAATCTGCTGGAAATATCTAGTTGCCTGATTTTCACGCCCTGTGTTCTCAAGTCTAATCTACACTCCCTTGAAACCTTCTCATTTTCCCTTTTATTCAGGGAAGTAGTACTTTCAGTTTCCCCTGTTGCGTGGAAATGATCTGAATATTTCCAAACATCAGCCTCCTCTGCCTGCAAGCCCCCCTGAATACTCACAGATGTTGCATTTTGAAACCTGCCATCTCCCTTTTCCTCTGAACATTCAGAAAAATTATCTGGCACTTGCCAGACTACAACAGTTTGAGTGTTGGACTACATTCCAGGAGATGAAAATGTGCTTGCTTGTTTGTTTTATTTAGTTTTTTTTATTCTGCCTTCCACCTCCCCCCCCCCCCCCCACCCCCCATATGAATGTTCAAATCCCTGCTCAGCCACAGACACCTACTAGGTGATGTTGAACAGGTTACACTATAGCCCCTTCTACACTCTCCTTTATCCCAAGATCTGATCCCAAATTATTTGATTTAAACTGGATTATACGAGGACCCTTCTACAGTGCTATATAAAATTCAGATTACCTGCTTTGAACTGGATCATATAGCAGTGTAGTCTCATATAATCCGCTTCAAAGCCCATAATGTGGATTATGTGTCACAAAAATTTAATATGCAGATTTGATAAATGTGGGTTTGATGTGTGGGAATGAATTGAGTTGAACTGAAGAATGAATGAGTGGAGCTAATAATTTTGGAGACACCAAATCTAAAACACCAAAGCCTGCAATGACTAAACCTGCTTGCTGGAACTGTAATTAAAAGTTGCTAATAAGAACTGAAAAGTAAACTCTGTCACTCTATCTTCCATGCAGAGGAGCTTTCCTCAGATTGATGCCTTTAAGGGTGCCTTTATTACCTCACTGCTAAAAGTGGTACCTATTTATCTACTCGCATTTCTGCTTTCAACCTGCTAGGTGGGCAGGTGAGCTGGGACTAACGGCAGGTGCTCACCCTGACCTGACCTTTCGATCTGGAGAATTTTTTGGCAGCACAGTGGTTTAGCCTGCTGTGCTCAGCCTGGCCCTAGCTAGATTCTCATACACTCTCATATAATCTAGATTATCAAATCAGATTATTCATATTAACTGCTTTGAATTTAATTATTATACACTGCCATATAGTCCAGTTCAAATCAGATAATCTGGATTGTATATGTTAGTGTAGAAGTGGCCTGAGGATGATCCTCTTATTCAGGATCACACTGTCTAGAACTAAGCAACAGATGTTGTTCTGTTCCTTCAGGTCATTTCTGACTTTTGGTGAACCCAAGGCCCTTCTACGCTACCCTATATCCCAGGATCTGATCCCAGATTATCTGCTTTGAACTGGATTATATGGCAGGCTAGACTCAGGCCCCTTCTTCATTACCCTATATAACAGGAACTGATCCTGGATTATCGGCTTTTAACTGGATTATATGAGTCTACACTGCTATATATTCCACTTCAAAGAAGATAATCTGGATTTTATATTGCAGTGTAAAAGGGGCCTACCTTTTGTTGTAATCAGTTCCACTTTGGTCTTGGAAGCTAAGCAGGGATAAGAGGCTGTTAAAGAATACATAACAAGTGTTCCTTGCCACTGAAGATTCCTTGTCCAAGAAAACCTTATGAAATTCATAGTGTTGCCATAAATTTGCACTCAACTTGAAGACACACACACACAACTAGCAGCATTGCTTTATCCACCACTTATTATGTTGAGAGAGGCATGATGGGGTTGACAGAGATAAAATGTATTGTGTAGATAAAAGCTAAAATACACCTGAAGCCCAATTTGTGCAGAAAGATTCCTGAAAGCACTTTTTGAATGGGGGTGGCTGGGAACCCCTTTGTTTCACCTTAACCGTAGAGCTCCTGTCATGACTCTGGTGACAAATATGGATAATTGCTACTTTTTCATCCTTCACAGAGGGGTGCTCACACAGCTTTTAAATGCACTCTTCTAAGAAAGATTAAGTGTTTGGTCCAGTTGTCTTGTATGAATAATGCATAGCCCTGGGCTTTTATAACATTTGCTTTTCAGTGGATTCTGGAGACAGATAGACACACACATGTGCAAATGCACAGAACAACCCCTTTGCTCCACCTCGAATGATCTCACCCTCTTCCCCTTTGGGTCCTAGATGCATCAGAGCTCAGAAAGTTACATTTTAGAAGTAATATAAGAAATTGGTACAACCACCTCTGAGTCTTCCTTGCCTGAGAAAACCCTATGAAATTCATGGGGTTTCCATAAGTCAACAGGCAACTCAAACGCACACACACATAATACAATGACACTGATACCTTGGCAGCCATTTCTCCACCAAAGTCAACATCGACACCGAAATACAACACCGCCTGAGCTGTGCGAGCACAGCATTTTTCCGAATGAAGCAGAGAGTGTTTGAGGACCGGGACATCTGTAGGGATACCAAGGTGCTTGTTTATAGAGCTATTGTCCTCCCAACCCTGCTATATGCCTGTGAGACGTGGACTGTCTACAGACGTCACATGCAACTCCTGGAAAGATTTCATCAGCGCTGCCTCTGGAAAATCCTGCAAATCTCTTGGGAAGACAGGCGGACAAACGTCAGCGTGCTGGAAGAAGCAAAGACTACCAGCATTGAAGCGATGGTCCTCCACCATCAACTCTGCTGGACCGGCCACATTGTCCGGATGCCAGACCACCATCTCCCAAAGCAGTTGCTCTACTCCAAATTCAAGAACAGAAAACGGAATGTTGGTGGACAGGAAAAGAGATTTAAAGATGGGCTCAAAGCCAACCTTAAAAACTCTGGCATAGACACTGAGAACTGGGAAGCCCTGGCCCTTGACAGCTCCAGCTGGAGGTCAGCTGTGACCAGCAGTGCTGAAGAATTTGAAGAGGCACGAATGGAGGGCGAAAGGGAGAGGTGTGCCAAGAGGAAGGTGCGTCAAGCCAACCCCGACCGAGACCGCCTTCCACCTGGAAACCAATGCCCTCACTGTGGGAGAAGATGCAGAGCAAGAATAGGGCTCCACAGCCACATATGGACCCACAAGAACACTGGAAGACAATCCTCCTCGGAAAACGAGGGATCCCTAAGTAAGTAAGTAAGATATAATGACATGCTGAAAGGATTTGCACAGTTAAAGCTCATGCGCCAGCTACGCCCGTACCTTGGGAAGTCTGACTTGGCCACTGTAGTCCATGCTCTGGTTACATCCCGTATAGACTACTGCATAGACTACTCTATGTAGGGCTGCCTTTGAAGACTGTCCGGAAGCTTCAAATGGTCCAACAGGTAGCAGCCAGGTTGTTAACAGGAGCGGTGCTGAGGGAGCACACAACTCCCCTGCTGCGCCAGCTCCACTGGCTGCCATTTTGCTACCGGGCACAATTCAAAGTCCTGGCTTTAGCCTATGAAGTCCTAAACGATTCCGGCCCAGTTTACCTGTCCGAACACATCTCTCCCTATGAACCATCTAGGTCAGTGGTTCTCAACCTGGGGTCCCCAGATGTTTTTGGCCTTCAACTCCCAGAAATCCTAAACTGGCTTGGATTTCTGGGAGTTGTAGGCCAAAAACATCTGGAGACTCCAGGTTGAGAACCACTGATCTAGGTGCTTAAGATCATCTGGAGAGGCCCTGCTCTTGGTCCCGCCCCCTTCGCAGATGTGTTTAGCAGGAACAAGAGACAGGGCCTTCTCAGCAGTGCCCCCCTTCACAGATGCGATTGGCAGGAATGAGAGACAGGGCCTTCTCAGCAGTGGCCCCCCCTAGGGATATTAAATCGGTCCCCTCCCGCCTAACATTTCAAAAGAGAGTCGAAACCTGGCTGTTTGAGCAAGCATTTGCAGACGCAGTGTAACAGACTAATTGAGATCCACTGAACGATTGGACGATGCGACAGAAAAATGAGTTTAGTGATGAGACGCTGAGGACTTGTGTTTTATGGCTTTTATTGTTTTGTTGCTTTTATATGGTTTATATTATATGTAATGTTTTAAACTCTATTTTATGTTGTTTGGGGGCATTGACTGCCGACTGTAAACCGCCTCGCGTCGCCTTTGGGCTGAGAGGGGCGGTATATAAATATGGTAAAGAAATAAATAAATAAATGTCACCTATTATTGAGCAGTGGTAGAGTAATGCTCTGGATCCAAGAGTATCAGTCTACTACCTTTCAGTTATGTGTAACCCTTGTTGCAGGTTAATAGAGGATGATGGGGTGTTCATGACTTTGGGATGGAACAATCTGTTTTCTTTGTTTTACCCCACACTAAGAAAATGTGCCTCGCAGAAGGAGACAGCACTTCTATAGTTCAGTCACGGATCTTCTTTGTTTCCAAATCATTTAAATGGATTTTATGTTCTATCTTGCAAACAAAGGGAACAAACACAAAATTGACATTTTGCAAAGAATATAGGAAGCCCTGTTTTCCATTGGCCATGAAAAGGTTAAGCAACACGCTGTCTGAAATTTGGGCTTTATTATCCTGCCACAAAAGGTTCAGCTAATGACAAGGTTTCCCCTTGAAGGGTTAAGGAATTAGCAGTGGAGTGAAGCAATCCACTGCAGATCTATTTTGGAGTCTTTGAAGGTAGGTATGTTATTTGTTTCTGGCTTAATGACTGTGTCACATCTAAAAAAAATCCAGATTAATGCAGGCGCAGACTGCAGCCAGGAAATCAGGAGATGCTTACTTCTTGGGAGGAGAGCAATGTCCAATCTCAATAAAATAGTGAAGAGTAGAGACATCACACTGGCAACGAAGATCCACATAGTAAAAGCAATGGTATTCCCAATAGTCACCTATGGATGTGAGAGATGGACTATAGGGAAGGCTGAGCAAAGGAAAACAGATGCTTTTGAACTGTGGTGTTGGAGGAAAGTGCTGAGAGTGCCTTGGACAGCCAGAAGATCCAACCAGTCCATACTTCAGGAAATAAAGCCCGACTGCTCATTGGAGGGAAGGATATTAGAGACAAAGTTGAAGTACTTTGGCCACATCATGAGAAAGAAAGGAAAGCTTAGAGAAGACAATGATGCTGGGGAAAATGGAAGGAAAAAGGAAGAGGGGCCGACCAAGGGCAAGATGGATGGATGGCATCCTTGAAGTGACTGGATTGCCCTTGAAGCAGCTGGGGATGGTGACAGCTGACAGGGTGCTCTGGCGTGGGCTGGTCCATGAGGTCACGAAGAGTCGGAAACAACTGAACGAATGAACAACAACAAACATAAGTCCAAGATGCCCATGTGCTTTGCTCACACAGAACAAATACACAGTTATCAATAGTATCCTTTAGGCAGTGGTCCTATACAAATCAACTCAAATCATCTATTTCGATCATAGACCAGCACAAGGTCCTATACATATTTATCTGGGAGAATGTGTCACTGAGATCAGTGAAGCTTACATTTGGGTAGATTATACAACCTATTCCACATTATATTGAAATTCTAACTTATTCTTCAGTATGCTTTTATATCTCTACTCATATGAAAGTCCAAATGATTAAAGATTGATTTTATTGTACAGATGGAACTTCCCTTATCTGGAAAGCTGAAATTCAGAATTATCCAACATTTGAAATTGTCCACAAAGGTAGCTTCATTGTGCACCAACTTTGTTTCATGCACAAAATTATTTAAAACATTGTGTAAAATTATCTTCTGGCTATATGCAACAAGGAGTATATGAAATACTCCAAGAATGTTCATTATGTTTGTATGTGCAAATACAAATGTTCAAAAATCAGGAAAAAAATTCCTCTGAGGTCCCATTGGTGCTTTTCCCTTTCTGGGGAATGACCTCGACTTATCAGTGGACCATATAAAAATCCATAACATTGCCCCCCCCCACACCTGTCCTTGACCTATACATGAGGTCAACGTATCATGAGTATATATCTATATAAATAAAAATGTAATGTTCGTTTGTGGGATTAACAGATCTCAAGAACCACTGGACAAATTGACACCAAATTAGGACACAAGACACCTAACAACCCAATGTATGTCCTTCACTCAAAAACATTGATTTTGTCATTTGGGAGTTGTAGTTGCTGGGATTTATAGTTCACCTACAATCAAAGAGCATTCTGAACCCCACCAACGATGGAATTGAACCAAACTTGGCACACAGTTCTCCCATGACCAACAGAATAATGGAAGGGTTTGGTGGGCAGTGTCCTTTGGTTTTGGAGTTGTAGTTCACCTACATCCAGAGATCACTGTGGACTCAAACAATGATGGATCTGGACCAAACTCTACACGAATACTCAAAATGCCCAAATGTGAACACTGGTGGAGTTTGGGGAAAATAGAATCTTGACATTTGGGAGTTGTAGTTGCTGGGATTTATAGTTCACCTACAATCACAGAGCATTCTGAACCCCACCAATGATAGAATTGGGCCAAACCTCCCACACAGAACCCCCATGTGGGCCACAGCAATGCGTGGCAGGGGACGGCTAGTGGTAAATAATATGTGGAAATATGTATTATGACAACATTGCCCCCCCCCCCAATGTTTCTTCTTTAATAGTTATGTTCCAACAGTATGTGTTAACAAAAATGCTTTTTTTGTCATGTCAGGAGCAACTTGAGAAACTTCAAGTCACTTCTGGTGTGAGAGAATTGGCCATCTGCAAGGATGTTGCCCATGGGACGCTCAGATGTTTTACCACCCTTGTGGGAGGCTTCTCTCATGTCCCCGCATGGAGAGCTGGAGCTGATAGAGGGAGCTCATCCATGCTCTCCTCGGATTTGAACCTATGACCTATCAGTCTTCAGTCCTGCCGGCACAAGAGCTTAATCCACTGTGCCACCGGGCAGTGTTAAATATATATTACACATAATATGTGGATTCATCAGAATAAAGGCAATTGTACACTTATATAATTTCTCTCTGTATTACAGATCTAGGTGCAGCTACAGTTCCACTGCAAAATGATCCATTAAATTATGCAGGCATTTTTGTGTAAAACTCATTTTAATCAATCTGCCATGAATATTCTTCTGATCCATTGTGTCTTGTAAGGCAGAGATGGGGGTTGCACGGTTCTCTCACCTGCCTTTCTGCCAAGGTTAACTTAACGCTGCCGCAAGCTCCTTTAAATCCCACTGCAGATTCTGAACAAAAAAAAATGCTCGAGCATCACTTCACTAAGGCTGGAGGTGGGGGATTCCTCACAAGATCAGATACAAAGAGATAATTATGGGCTGGGGGTAGGGGAGGGGGAAAAAAGCACTTGGAAGTGACGTTCTCAATTGCTTGGTGTGTATGGGGCCCGAATCCTAGAAGACCGATTTCTCACACAAAAAATATCCATTGCTGTCACAAAGATCTCCGCAAGAGAAAAAAGACTGTTTTGTAAATTGCCTTGGATTGTTCTCCAGGGAACTACGCAACACAAGGATGTGGGGAGTACAGGCTATTGCAACAAATGAGGAATCAGTCTGCAGAATTGTGATCACTTTGTTGTGGTGGTGGTGGCATGCCTTTAGATCTATACCTGGATTCAGGAGCAGGCTCTGTCTTGGGACAATAGGCTAGAAGCAATAGGCTAGAAGTGAGATCAGGTCTTGTTCAATAATGGGTGTGTGTAATTCTTATAAACCCATCACAACAGTAGATCCTGACTTGCATAGATTTTGTGTGCCGACAACCTTGGGAGATTCTCAGAGCTCTTCCAGACAGGCCTTTAATGTGAGACCAGTCTCATTTTTACCTGGGGTGTCCAAAGAACACCTCTGGTAAAAGCAAATTAATGTGGAGTAAACCAGGTTTTACCAGTTTACTTCGCATTAATTAAACACCTCAACAAATCAGGGCCTTGCTTCTGCAGTCCTGGAGATCAATCCCCACAACCATACTACTTCTTCAGCATGGAAGAGCAGGATGACAGCCACCCCCTCATCTCCACCCCCACCCCCCAATTTGGGCTCCAAAACTTATCAGAGAAGTTTGGCGGTAGCACAAGTTTCTCCCTATAGTCCTCCTGGCACAAGAAAATGGCATATCAGAAGGTGAAGAGGGGGAAAGGAATCCCTTCTCCCCTCCACACCTCCTGATGCACCATTTTCACGTGCCAAGAGGACTATAGGGAGAGGCCTGCGCTGCCAGCAATCCTCTCTGATAAGTTTTGGGGCCCCAATGGTGGGCTGGGGGGTGGCTGGATGGTATCCCAGATCAACTTTTGGCTAATCTGAGAGGGCATCTAGCCACCCACCGTGGGAAAGCCCAGGGCTTTGGGAGGGGGTGGGGACTTAAATCCAGGATTTTAACCCGCTTCCTCCTGGATTTTTATATAGTGTAGAAGGGCCCTCTAAGTACTTTCAGATCATTCATCATATCCAAGTAATGCCCAGTGTGGAACTCATCTCACCACACTATAACAGTGGATATGGCGCTGAATGAATCATGCCGCATTATCACGGGGTTCTTATGCCCTACATCACTGGAGAAATTACACTGTTTAGCCGGTATTGCACCACCTGACATCCGCCAGGAAGTAACAACTACCGTATATTCCGGCATATAAGACGACTGGGCATATAAGACGACCCCCAACTTTTCCAGTTAAAATATAGAATTAAGATGACTCCCATGCATAAGACTACACCCGCATATAAGATGACCCCTGACTTTTGAGAAGATTTTCTTGGGTTAAAAAGTAGTCTTATACGCCAGAATATACTGTAATAGTGAAAAGATCAAGGCAGTGACATCTCCGGCCCATCCCCTGTTTGGGTATCAGCCAGCAAGCCAATGACTTAAATCAAGAAATAGTTTTTTAAGATCTACAGAGACACTTACTGGAACACCTCAGCAAGCAAGAGTCCAAAAGTGGCAGGCTCAAACCCAGAACCTAAATCAATGGCTGATACCAAATGAGAGACTCCCCCCTGGGCACATAGAAAACTGGGCAACTTGGAAGGTGCTGAATAGACTGCGCTCTAGCACCACGAGATGCAGAGCCAACCTTAAGAAATGGGGCTACAAAGTGGAGTTCATGGCATGCGAGTGCGGAGAAGAGCAAACCATAGACCACCTACTGCAATGCAACCTGAGCCCTGCCACATGCACAATGGAGGACCTTCTTGCAGCAACACCAGAGGCACTCCAAGTGTCCAGCCCCTGGTCAAAGGACATTTAATAGAATACCAAGTCTGCAAACTTTGTGTTTTGTCTGTTTGTTTGTTTTAATGTAATACAACTGTTTGGTTCATTCCTGACATGATAAATAAATAATCCAAGTAATGGAAAATGTTGAACGTGTTTTTTAAAAAAATAATAAACACCCAAAGTCACCCAAGGTCCTTTCACATATTGTCTGTATTTTGCCATCTTGAGCACCCATACTCTGATGTTGCTTGGCCACTCATGTCCCAATTTTCATGTGTGAAATATTGGAGGGCATCTATGAAAATGGTATAAAAAAACCAATGTCTGCTGTATGCATACTTATGGGGAATAAGTCCTATTGAAAAAAAATGGGGAATATTTCTGAGTATTTGTTAGTGACTTTTGGCACAATTACAGTGCTGCTGGAAGTTATTAATGGCTGCATGAACACACATTAGATTTATACAGGCTGAATATCCCTTATCCGAAATGCTCGAGACAAGAAATGTTTGGGATTTCACTTTTTTTCATATTTCTGAATATTTGTATTGCCATATATGTACATAATGAGGTATCGTGGTCCCAAGTCTAAACACAAAATTCATTTATGTTTCATATACACCTTATATACATAGACTGAAGGCAATTGTATACATAATATTCCATATTTATTCGAGTATAATGCGCCATCGAATCTAACATGCACTTCAATTTTCAAAACCCCGAATCTCAAAAAAGTATTTACTGTATGACGCACCCTAATTTTGGGAAGGTAATTTAGTAAAAAAAAATGAGCATTAGAATAGAGTAAATACTGGAATTGTGAATTGGGAATTGAAACAAAGTTAGTGTTTACTAAATAACCATCACTATAGTCAATTTCAGACTTCGGAATATTTTTGATTTTGGAATTCCAGGTAAGAGATGCTCAATGTGTATATGACAAACTATCACACAAGATTTGTAGTATGAATGTGAAAGGGATAGGAAGGAATGTTTCGGGAAACAGTAATCCTTATAGAGGGTAGATTGTGTTGTGCTGCAGGTAGAACCCTATGCCAAACGGAGATCTGAGTCAGCCCTTTTCCAGCCAGGAAAGAATCGATCCAACAAGACAGTGACACAGCAGAAAATGGATAAATATAGACTTCTAAACTTAGTGTCTTCCAAATAACATTTAGTTGCCCATTTTAGCCTTATGGGGAGAAGTGGCAGGGCATGTCAAAAGTAATTATTTATCGTTCCAAAGCCTCCCAAGTAATTCATCACCACTATGATTATGCTTTTAGAATGCTAACTCCTAAATAGTAACTTTTAATAAATATGTAAAGGTTACGTTCTCTAAGGGAGCCCCCAGTGGCACAGTGGGTTAAACCGCTGAGCTGCTGAACTTGCTGACCGAAAGGTTGATGGTTCGAATCCGGGGAGCAGGGTGAGCTCCCACTGTTAGCCCCAGCTTCTACCAACTTAGTGGTTTGAAAACATGAAAATGTGAGTCGATCAATAGGTATCGCTCCAGGAGGAAGTTAACGGCGCTCCATGCAGTCATGCCAGCCACATGACTTTGGAGTCGTCTACGGACAACGCCACTTCTAACCCCCAGAGTCGAACATGACTGGACTTAATGTCAAGGGGAAACCTTTACCTTTTTATGTTCTAAAAAGAAATCTGAATGGGGCAAGTTGTTGGCCTACAGGGGAAAGAACACTAAAATAGTGAGGCCACAAGCACCCTGTAATGCAGCGTTTCTCAACCTGGGGGTCGGGATCCCTGGGGGAGTCACGAGGAGACATCAGTGGGGTCGCCAAAGACCATCAGAAAACACAGTATTGTCTGTTGGTCATGGGGGTTCTGTGTGCCAAGTTTGGCCCAATTCTATCGGTGGAGTTCAGAATACTCTTTGATTGTACATGAACTATAAATCCCAGCAACTACAACTCCCAAAGGTCAAGGTCTATTTTTCCCCAAAGTCCACCAGTGTTCACATTTGGGCATATTGAGTATTCGTGCCAAGTTTGGTCCAGATCTATTATTGTTTGAATCCACAGTGGTCTCTGGATATAGGTGAACTACAACTTCAAAATTCAAGGTCAATGCCCACCAAACACTTCCAGTAATTTCTGTTGGTCACGGGAGTTCTGTGTGCCAAGTTTGGTTCAATTCCATTATTGGTGGAGTTCAGGATGCTCTTTGATTGCAGGTGAATTATAAATCCCATAAACTACAACTCCCAAATTACAAAATCAATCACACACACACACACACCCCAACTCCACCAGTATTCATATTTGGGCGTATTGGGTATTTGTTCCCAGTTTGGTCCAGTGAATGAAAATACACCCTGCATATCAGATATTTACATTACGATTCATAACAATAGCAAAATTACAGTTATGAAGTAGCAACAAAAGTAATTTTATGGTTGGGGCTCACCACAACATGAGGAACTGTATTAAAGGGTCGTGGCATTCGTAAGGTTGAGAACCACTGCTGTAATGATAAAAGAGACTGAAACAAATAGTTACATTGTGAAAGGTATCCTTTTCCCAGTTCAACCCTAAAAGCTGGAAACCTCTTGGTGACACATGTGGACACAACCTAATCCGGGATGTTTAAAAGATGGGGTTGATTCAAGGCAGCTTTAAATGAAACATTACATTCAAGAGGTATCCCAATTGTGCTGAAAAGACAGAGTCGATGAATATTTATAGCATGTGTTAGCCTTTAAGCTGCCATAAAAGACTCTTGAAATTGCTTTTGCTTTATGCGAAGTTTGTAGTGAGGAATACACAGTGCTTAGTAAACCTTTCCTTTTGAAAGCAAAACATAGCCTTGTCCTTTGTGCAAGAGGCCACCACACAAAACACCCCCTGCACACACCACACACCACACACACACACACACAAAGGCACATCCTTGTCTTCCTGTCCCAATTCACCTGCATTGCAAAGTGTTTGCGACTGGCCTTCTGTGAGACCTTTTGCTTACCATGGACCCCCATTGTACATAAATCAAATATAATAAAACTTTATTTATATACCGCTCTATCTCTCCGAGGGGGACTCAGGGTGGTTTCCAAGGTATTTTAAAAGTTTTTTTGGGGGGGGGGGGCGGTTGGTCATGTCAGGAGCGACCTGAGAAACTGCAAGTCGCTTCTGGTGTGAGAGAATTGGCCGTCTGCAAGGACGTTGCCCAGGGGACGCCCGGATGATTTTTGATGTTTTATCATCCTTGTGGGAGGCTTCTCTCATGTCCCCGCATGAGGAGCTAGAGCTGATAGAGGGAGCTCATCCGCCTCTCCCCGGATTCGAACCTGCGACCTGTCGGTCTTCAGTCCTGCCGGCCGAGGGGTTTAACCCACTGTGCCACCGGTTTCTAAGTAACATCACCAAAATATACAGATTAAACAGCATAACATAAAATTAACAGGACAACATAAGCATAAAATTATCACAATTACACACACACACACACACACACACATAAATAATCCTGCCTGTTCAGAGCAATTAAAACGTCAGGCTGAGGCTAGTACAAACTCAAAATATGAGGGGACCAGGAATTACATAACAAAACTTTGCTCCCTTTGGATTGCAAACTCCAGGATGGCCAAGCCAAAGGCACACATTTTAGAAGAAAGCTTCAGATGGCATCACCCAAAGTCATTCCATGCAAGGAAGATGGCTTCATTTTTTTTCTCTTCTAAAAACAACTCCAAAGGTTGCCCCTCCTTCCTTTTCTGCACTCCTAATATCTGCAGTGAGGAGGGAGGACCCAATATGTCAAGCTGGAAAGTGATGCTCTATGGGAGGATACCTCAGCCAACTGACACAAGAGCGAGCCATCAAAGAAAGCCCAGAGGAGCAGTGGCGGAGGCAGACAGGTAAAGGCTTGACAGCTGGGGAATTGGGCCGAGGCGCGAAGATGCTGGGAACAAGCTACGAAACAGTGGTACTCAAGGGGAAACGCACACACGCTTGTCACCAGCAACTATCCTTATTTATTTCAATTTTTTTGCAGCTTTTATCCTGATCTACCACAACTGATCTACGGCCCCACTCCTTCCCGCCACAGTGCCTGAAGCCAGGAGATTGCTCAAAGCAGCCACCCTGTGTCAAATCCAGAAGCCACGCTCAAGGATGGTTAGCCATCACCTCACAAGCAGCAATCCTAATGGGTCACCCTACATTAATAATTGCATTTTAACAAAGCCATCAGCTGGCAGAACCATGCGGAAGAAGATCATTCCCTTGTGACAGGCAGAGGGACAGCTTGTATGAAGTAAGGAAGAGGGATCAATGAAAATGCCTTAACATTGAATGCCATGTATATCATTCAATTCTTGTGAACACACTGTAGAAATGCAAAAAAAATGGGATCAAAATTCAGCATCAACATTTTTTAAAACAAGTTTCTAATCCTTATCGGATTGATTATGTACAGGCATTGTCTGGTGAAATCTTCGGATGAGAAGTGGCAGATGTCGGGGCTGGCCGCGAGTGCCTTTGCACAACTCAAACTTGTGCACCAGCTTCAACCATACCTTGTGAAATCTGACTTGGCCAGGATAGTCCACATCTTGGTTGCATCAAAACTGGACTATTTATTTATTTATTTAGAACTTCTCACCTCCGCAGAGGGACTCAGGCCGGTTCACAACAACAACATCACAGACAATCGTTTTAAAAACATCGCATCACATAATACACTAAAACATTAAAATACTAAAATACAATCATATAATTACATAGGCCAAGTCACAAATGAAATCGTAGTTCATCACCATCCGTCCGTGTAGTCACGAGTTATTAACTCACTCGTCAAATGCCAGTTTCCAGAGCCAGGTTTTCACCTGTTTTCTAAAAGTCAGGAGAGAAGGGGCAGTTCTAATCTCCAGTGGGAGAGAGTTCCAGAGCCGAGGGGCCACCACCGAGAAGGCCCTGTCCCTCGTCCCCACCAGACGTGCTTGCGAGGCTGGTGGGACAGAGCAGGGCCCCTCCAGAAGATCTTAACAACCTTGATGGTTCATAGGGGAGAATCCGTTCGACAGGTAAACTGGGCCGGAGTCATTTAGGGATTTATAGGTCAACACCAGCACTTTGAATTGTGCTCGGAAGCTGATTGGCAGCCAGTGGAGCTGGCGCAACAGAGGAGTAGTATGCTCCCTGTACCCTGCTCCTGTTAGTAATCTGGCTGCCAAACGTTGGACTAATTGAAGCTTCCGGGCAGTCTTCAGAGGCAACCCCACATAGAGAGCGTTGCAGTAGTCTATACGGGATGTAACCAGAGAGTGGACCACCGTGGCCAAGTCAGACTTCCCAAGGTACAGGCACAGCTGGCACACAAGTTTTAATTGTGCAAAAGCTCCCCTGACCACCGCCGAGACCTGGGGTTCCAGACTATTGCAATGCGCTCTATGTGGGGCTGCCCTTGAAGATGGCCCGGAAGTTTCAACTGGTACAACGGGCAGCAGCCAGGCTCCTTACTGGAGCAAACAATAGGTAGCATACAACCCCTATTAAAACAGCTTCACTGGCTGCCAATAAGTTGCCGGGCCAAATTCAAGGTGGAGATCATGACCTATAAAGCCCTAAATGGTTTGCATCTCCTTCTATGAACCAGCGTGAACTTTATAATCTTCCGGGGAGGCCCTCCTTTTGCTCCCACCTCCGTCACAAGTATGGTTGGTAGGGATGAGAGAGAGGGCCTTCTTGGTGGTGACCCCCCTGCCTCTGGAACGCCCTTCCAAAGCAAATAAGACAGGCCCCATCCTTCCTCTCCTTTCGTAAGAGCTTGAAGACCTGGTGGTTTCAACAAGCCTTTGAGAATGACCAGTTCTACCTCAGCTCCAAACATTGTTGAATATGGCCATATAACTTCCTATTTATTACTTCTGTCATCCCTCTAATACTCCCTGGAAATGAGCAGCCACAGACCAGTACCTGCTATTGCTGTTAGCCTGTTATAGCACTGTACTTAATTCCTGGTCCCCTCATATTTTGAATTTGCACTAGCCTCGGCCCAGCCTTTTAATTGCTCTGAACAGGCAGGATTATTTTTTAATATATATGTGTTACTGTGATATTTTTATGCTTATGATGTTTTGGTAATTTTATGTCATGCTGTTTACTCTGTATGTTTTGGTGATGTTACTTGGAAACCGCCCTGAGTCCCCCTCGGGGAGATAGAGCGGTATATAAATAAAGTTTTATTATTATTTCTTATTATTATGAAGAGTCCAGCTTCAGTGCACCTCATCCCTTCTTTAATTAGGACCCTTCTCCATTGTACTCTTACAGCACTTTGATTCCACTCAAACCACTTGCACCTACATGGGATTTCTAGTTTGGCGAGGCACTCTTTGGCACAGAATTCTGAATACCCGAATGGAATCCAATCACTATAATTATGTTGTGTGAAAGGAACATTGGATTCCCAGATTTGTGTTGACCGTGGATCACAATGGTAAGCATGTGAAGTGAAGGGAACATTTCTGGTCCCAAGCATTTTGGATAAGGGATGCTTAACTTGTGTAACATATTAATTTCCTAGTTTCTACAATATCTTTTAGAAGATGGGGTTTTAAGCGGCTTTTGTCTTTCTTCCCTGGAAAGACAAATCCTACTTATACTAAAAAGTATTATTAAGTTAAACAATGATCTTCTACTTCATTTTTGGGTGAAAGTAAAAGCTATTGTTAAAGGCAGGAAGAATGGCAAACAACACAAAGACCGGGGTTTATCATCTTAAAGGGACAAGCCAAGTCTATTCATTATTGAGTAACTAAAAGACATGCTTCAGGGCATCAAAAGTTTGCAATTTATCAAGTTAATCAATTAGTGCTGTACCAGAAAGGTAATGGCTTGGAAGCATTTTCAATTGTCAGATGCACCATTTTGGCATGCTAAACACTTCTGTTTCATACAGGAAATGTGTAAAGTCTAAGTAGCAGCACTGGAGCATTAGCTGTTGGAAGATTGCAGTGCCTAAGAAAATTGAAATCTTACTTTAATCATAAACAGAGAGTGACCTTCATGACAATATAGGGTTGGAATCTCAAACCTAGTGGCTACGAGGCTTGTGCATTTCGGCTGAACCTCGATCTGTTTCTGCTGATCAAATTCTGGGAGACTCCAGATCCATTTTCACATGCCTCCCAAAAATGGGTGGGCTGCCGAATAGCCGTTTCTGGCCTTCAGCTGAAAGATCCAGGAAGATCCAGCCAATTGATGGGAATGGGGAACATATGAGGCTCCCTTTCCTTTCAAGGGAGTCTGGGTTTGAAGAACGGGGTTAAGGAAGCATCCTTCCTGGGACCTTTTTCTTTCTTCCTTTCAAGGAAGTCTGGGTTTGAGTAACAGGGTTAAGAACATCACAGCATTCTTCTATTCCAATTGGTCCAACAGGCAGGGCTCACAGTGAAACTCTGTGTTAGCAGCACATGACAGCCTCTTTGCATGCTGTGTGATGCTGAACAGGGGAGGAGCCATGATCAGCTGTCATGTATTCCCATAACGGGAACATGTTCCCATAACATGCCTTGATATTCTGAGTTATATGGCTGTGTGAAAGGGCTCTATATGCCTGCAAAATGTGGAGGGCTAAAGGGAGTTAGCCCCAAAACAGACCACTGAAAACTTAACATGCTCAGAGGTCATGGAAAGAGGGAACAGGGTATGACTGGTTGACACAGTGAACAAAAGTCCTGTACACTGTATTATTTTCTTCCATGTACTTACCCCATTTACAAACTAGATGACTACAGGTCCTAGTTTGTGTATGTGCCTTCAAGGCACCTGTTAAATTATGGTGACCTCATGAATTTCATAAGGTTTACTCAGAGGTTCCTTCCTTTGAAGTATAGTCTACAGCTCCTGGTATTATTTATTTATTTATTTCCTATATTTATATCCCACCCTTCTCACCCCCCGAGGGGGGACTCAGGGTGGTCTCACAAACAGAGGCAGCCCTAGGTAATTTTCAACGGTAAGCAAACAGTATTTTGGCGACCCCCCTCCCCAAGCAATCACTGATATATATTTTTTGTTCGTCATGGGAGTTCTGTGTGCCATATTTGGTTCAATTCCATCATTGGTGGAGTTCAGAATGCTCTTTGATTGTAGGTGAACTATAGATCCCAGTAACTACAACTCGCATATGTCAAGGTCTATTTTTCCCCAAGAGCGCCTCAAGAGCACCCCTGGGCAAAATCAACTATACTGCAAATGCTTACTTTGCGTAATGGGTTGAACCGCCCCTGCTCACAAACACCATACGGTGTCATTATAATAAAACAATCAACAATACATTAAAATATTAAAAATATTAAAACAATAATTTAAACAATTGATTAACACACGCCTATTAAAATCAGAGTCTAAAATCCAGTCCAGGTCAAATCATTGCCATAAGTGTTAAAATCTTCTTTTACTTGCTGCTCACTAATCAAACGCTTGGTCCCAAAGCCAGGTCTTGATTTTTCTTCTAAAAGACATGAGGGAGGTGGCCATTCTGATGTCTCTGGGGAGAGCGTTCCACAGGCAGGGGGCCACAGATGAGAAGGCCCTTTCCCTCGTCCCCACCAATCGCGTTTGCGATGTCGGTAGGGTCGAGAGAAGGGCCTCTCCAGATGATCTTAAGTTTTGTAATGGTTTATACCAGGAGATACGTACGGACAGGTAGTCTGGGTCAGAACCATTTAGGGCTTTAAAGGTTAAGACCAGCACTTTGAATAATTGTTGGCAGTCTCCTTCCAAATCCTAACCAGGGTTGACATGTTAAGCTTCCAAGATCAGACAAGATCTGGTACCTTTACGATATTTAGTCCTGTCTATTATTTATACTCTCACCCAACCTTTTCATACTCTCACCCAACCTTTTTAACTTGTATGTGATATCGAGCTCTTTTGGGAGGGCTTCTCCCAGCAAAGGAGATCCCTGGAGACCGCTAAGGGGGTCC